>OZ018322.1:85339028-85756822 GCA_963969495.1 Ceratothoa steindachneri
GTGTCAAAGATTTCAGGACTAACCACGCGAAGCGCATGAAGAAACATAGAGATAAATACAAACCTTTTAACTTAAATATGATTGGACGAATAAAAATGAATATAGGAAGAAATATTAGACAAATTTGAAACCCGAAAAAGTGCGGTTTATTAATAAATTTAAGAAATGAAGTGTTGCGTTCTGCTCTACTTCAAGGGGAACAAGGTACAAGGGGGTTAAATTTGTTCAATAAAACGTGCACATTTTCAGAATTGGGCCATAAGGAACACGAATGATCGAGAAGAACAGAGAATACCAAAAGGACGTGGAAAAACCGATAATAATGGGGAACAGAGAATAACAGAAAAAAACAGAGATGAGTAAAACTGAGAAAAAGAGAGAAGTCATGGTCTAGTTTTTTTCCCGATAAATCAACCTCATACACTAGATTCATTCCATAACCACGTCATTATGACCACGCCAATGCACCCTGCCTCCCTCCACACACCCCAAATCAAGACCTTAATTTGACAAACCAACCAATCATTTCCCAAAGAGGCACAGAAAATTGGCACTCGGGCTGAAGAAAACAATATGGCTGAAGCTTAAATGATTTAATGAAGCACGTAAGGAAGAGTGTTATGATTGGTTTAAACCTTCCGCTGGCTCTCTGACGTCACAGGGTTCGCGACCCCTGACTGGCTCGGGTGAAAGGTCTATCGATCCGGCGACCTTTGGGGGCTCAAGCGTGTTCTCGAATATGTCCGACATTTCTTCAAATTTCCCCCTAATTTGGGTTTTTTTGGTGCAGTAAATCCATTTCATGGCTTCTTGCCTGGATTGGATATTTCCTAAACCTCTTGGATCGCGGGGGTTTTCGTTCGTGAACCAAAGCGTACAACCCGCTCATCCCGTTAAGCAAGTTAAGTTCTACAGCCCCCAAGGAAATTAGGAGGGAGGGGGGGAAATAGAAAATGGCGAATATTTACGACGTTGGCCTCCAGGATGAAGGAATTGAGAAGAATTGACCTCTCAAGCGAAGTAAAAAGGAAGGAATTGATGGTATAAATGTAGGAATTATAAGAAATTAGATCGGTTTAGGGAAGGGAGGCATCAGCCATCTCATATAATAGAGAAAGAGTCGGAATTAGGCGAAATTACGCCTAGAGAACAAATTATTAACAAATATAGGACTATCAGACGATGAATTACAATTATAGCGCTATATACCCACACGTTCCTGCGTGATACCCATTTCTTTTACTAGATGTTTTGAAATGCATCTTCTCACAAATAGTTTGAGGTATTTTACAGTCTACCCTACCTCTCGGTGGATTATTGCCCTTTTTCTATGGCCTGCTTAAAAGTCCACTGCCCTTTATCCTCTGTTCAAGAATGCGCGTTAGCTTTATCTCACCAATTGGATATAATTTTTTTCATATAAATTTGGTCAGATATGGAATGATTTCACCTCGTCGCACGTAATTAAAAGTACCTCATTTATTATGTTTTTGAATGGAAATGGGAAATATTGCTTCCTATAAAAGAAGTTTGTTTATCTGTGCATGTCTTTATATTTTTGCTATTGGGAGCCACACTTCAGGACCGATTGAAGTGAAATTTGGCACCGAGGTAGATCCCTCGATGAATAGAATCATAGATTTTGTGAGGTTCCGCAAGCCCTTAAGCATTACTAAACCACAGGACGGTGATAAAATAGTTGTGGATCTTCCGGGCAAAGATGAAACGAGTGAATAACATAAAACATATCTACTCCCTTTATGTATTCGCATTTTCAAAATATACTATAAATTTAAAGAGGTAAAGAAATGGATAATGTAATGAAAGAAGATTCTTATTCTCGAGTAAAACATTGAAGATATCAAAAATAAAAGAAATCACGTATGTGATAGAGATCAAATATCTTTACTTTCAGACTCAATATATTTTTAACTTAAAAATAAACACAAAGGTACGTAAATCTCTGTACGAAAAAAATATAACTTATATTAGTCTCTTCCAATTCCTATACATTACCCCTCTCTTCATGTGATTCGTCAATGCTGAGTAATATTCTCCTTATCGACAGACATCATCATGATCCGCGAGATTGTGCGAGAAAAGATTCGACGTGCGAACAAACAAACAAACACATCAGTTGCATAAACTCATAAAAGAGCGACGATTCCAAAGTTGCCGAATACTATTTAAAAATAATTTACTCTTAAAGCTATTATTTAAAAAGAGTTAAATATAAATTTAGCCTTTAAAAATAAGTTACATATAAAACTACTATTTAAATTGAGTTAATTATAAAACTACTATTTAAAAATAAGTTACTTATAAACTATTATTTAAAAAGAGTTAATTATAAATTTAGTATTTAAAAATAAGTTACATAAAAAACTACTATTTAAATTGAGTTAATTATAAAACTACTATTTAAAAATAAGTTACTTATAAACTATTATTTAAAAAGAGTTAATTATAAATTTAGTATTTAAAAATAAGTTACATAAAAAACTACTATTTAAATTTAGTTAATTATAAAACTACTATTTAAAAATAAGTTACTTATAAAACTATCATTTAAAAAGAGTTAATTATAAATTTACCCTTTAAAAATAAGTTACATATAAAACTACTATTTAAAAATAAGTTACCTATAAAACTATTATTTAAATTAAGTTAATTATAAAAGTACTATTTAAAAAGAGTTAATTATAAATTTAGCCTTTAAAAATAAGTTAAATATAAAACTACTATTTAAAAATAAGTTACCTATAAAACTATTATTTAAGAAGAGTTAATTATAAATTTAGAATTTAAAAATAAGTTACTAATAAAACTGATTTAAAAATGAGTTAATTCTAAAAATTCTATTTGAAAGGAGTTAATTATAAAATTATTATATGAAAATTACTTAATTATAAAACTATTCTAAAATTAGTTAGTTATAATATATATTTAAAAAATTAGTTAATTATAAAATACTATTTGAAAATTAGTTAATTATGATTTGATTGATACATGATTGATAGACTTTTTTCCTCTGTCGCTTCTGTCTACTCTCTCTTTCTCTCTCTCTCTCTCTCTCTTTCTTTCTCTCTCTCTCTCTTTCTCTCTCTCTTTCTCTCTCTTCCTTCCTTCGTCATTCTGGAAGACAGCAAGGAGGAGGAGGAGGGAGTGTGGCAAGGGGATGCTCCTTCTTCACCTGAAAAATGGAAAGATGGCGCACCCTCCCTACCCCAGTGTGTGCGTTGCATGGGCAACAGGCTTCGCATGAACCAGCATGCCGCTGCTTACAGATCCGGATGAGAGCGTGCCCTCCCAGCCCCAATTCCTGTTGGAGAATCCACAGCTATATATCTTCCACACATTTTTCCATTCAGTTGTAAATTGATCTTCTTTCACTTATTTATAAATTTTAAAAAATTCTATTCAGTTGTAAATCAAGCATCTTACCCTTATTTATAAATAAATGATTTTTTCCATTGAGTTGTAAATAAAGCATCCTTCCCCTTATTTATAAATAAATAATTTTTTCCATTTAGTTGTAAATTGCTCATCTTTACCTTATTTATAAATAAATCTTTTTTTCCTTTCAGTTGTAAATCGACCATCTTTCCCTTATTTATAAATAAATATTTTTTCCGTTCAGTTTTAAATTAAGTATCTTTCCCTTATTTAAAAATAAATAATTTTTTCCATTCAGTTGTAAATCAATCATCTTTCCTTTATTTAAAAATAAATTAAGTTTGGAATTCAATTGTAAGTCCTTCATCTTTGCCGTATTTATAAATAAATCTTTCTTCCATTCAATGAACAAAAAGCATCTTTCCCTTATTTATAAGTAAATGATTTTTCCATTCAGTTGTAAATTGCTCATCTTTACCTTATTTGTAAATAATTTTTTTTTTCCTATTCAGTTTTAAATTAAGTATCTTTCCCTTATTTAGAAATAAATCAATTTTCCATTCAGTTGTAAATCAATCATCTTTCCTTTATTTAAAAATAAATTGAGTTTTCAATTCAATTGTAAGTACTTCATCTTTGCCTTATTTATAAATATAAATAATTTTTTTTCCATCCAGTTGTAAATCAATCATCTTTCCCCGATTCATAAATAAATATTTTTTCCATTCTTGGTAAATCAATCATATTTCTCTTATCTATGAATAAATATTTTTCCATTCAGTTTTAAATCAATCATCTTTCTCTTATTTATAAATAAGTCATTCTTTTCCATTCAGTGGCAAATCAAGCAGCTTTCCCTTATTTTTAAAAAAATCATTTTTCCATTCAGTTATAAAATAATCATCTTTCACTTACTCATAAATAATTTTTTCATTCAGTTGTAAATCATACTTACCTAATTTATAAATCAATTATTTTTCGTTCATATACCTATAAATCAATCAATTTGGCTTTATTTACAAAGCAATCCTCTTTCCCTAAAATATAAATCAATAATTTTCCTTAATTTATAACTCAATTATTTTTCCCTTATTTACAAATCAATAATTTTTCATTCAATTCTAAATTAATCATCTAGGTGTTTTCTCTAAATAAATATCCTTCACTTGTAAATCAATTACTTTTTACTGATATATAAATTAATTTTCATTAAATGGTAAATCAGTCATCGTTCCTTGATTTATAGGTGAATAATTTTTCCTTCGCTTATAGATCACCATTTTTCCCTCATCTATATTTTTTTTCTTTCATTGAGGAATCAATTATTTTCCTTCCTTTATATATCAATCATTTTTCCTTAATCTATAAATCAATAACATTTTTATTCATTTATAAATCAATTATTTTCCTTTAGTTGCAAATCAATCATCTTTCCCTTATTTATAAATCACTCATTTTTTCATTCAGTTGTAAATAATCATCTTTCCTTCATTTATAAATCAATCCTTTTTTACTCATTTATAAATCAATCCTTTTTTATTCATCTATAAATCAATCCTTTTTATTAATTATAAATCAATCCTTTTTTATTAATTTATAAATCAATCCTTTTTTTGTTCATTTATAAATCAAACTTAAGTAATGAACTGGAAAATATTGCTAAGGTTTTCTTTCCCATCCTGTGATAAACCAGTGATCATAATACGAGTGAGAGCTTGGAGTTAGTTATAGAAAGCTCCTGGTTTAAAGTATTATGGTTGTTTGTTTGTTATTGTAGTCCTTTTCCTCTTTAATTCCTGGGGAAAGGGGCGTACCTTCATCTCTTTCCCTTTTTTCTTTCTCCACTTATTACATCTTCTTCAGTTAAATATACATACTCCCTTCCCTTTCGTTCTTTTGAAGTATTCTCCAAATATGTTGTACTTTCATCGCTTTGTATCTAATTTCCAGAATTTCTTAATCAATTATTACAAGATTATATGCGAAACTTTATTCGATGAATCACCTCACACAAAATGAATAAATGATAAATGAAGAGCAAAATGATGCTGGAGGATGATTGAGTAGTTAGGCTATGCATGACCTGCGCAATACACAGAGCGTTATATAAATCAAAATAATTGCCGTAGTTATAAAAACGATATAGCTTACTCATAGCGTTATATAAATCACTAATTTCCGTTGCTATAGAGACCATATAGCCCACGGAAAGCTTTACATATTAATGAAGTTAACAGAATTTAATAACCTATCTTATAATTCCAAGGGTATTTTCGTTTATTCACCCGGTAAAATATTGGAATACAATCGTGCATTTTAAAAAGAAATGAAAACTCGAGTTGTTAATTTTCATACAAATATTAACTGTTAAAAAAACATCCCCAAACAGAATAAGCGGGAATTCACAAGCGAAAATATGAAGTCTAGGAATTGATGATGCAATTAAATTGTGCAATATAGAAATAAATTAAATAGTAGGGGTGTAGATCAATATCTTTTTATTAACAAAACCATAAAAGGAAAAGTGCAGAATCGTCTAACGAAGAGCGAAGAAAAATATTTCGATCATGTCAATAACAGACACTGCGCCAGACACGACTTCTTTGAAGTCAATAATTTTACAAGATCTGAGTGAAAGCTCTGGTGGACATTTGGATTGATCAAAAACAGATAACAATACAAAATTTACGTATTTATCTAAGAGCTCCCCAAACAGAAACCTTCCGGGCCAAGGTTAAGATTTACGGACAAAAATATTGCTTGTAAATAAAGAGCTACTCCTCAAAATATAACCGTCATTTGAGGTCACCCGTATCAGCTTAGGGGTCTAAAATGATTATTACGGGGTAGTAGCTTACACAATTATTTAATGGATCTTTTAAAATGTTAGTCCCTTATAATCTATTTATATTATAGCAAATGATAAACAGAATTATGGAGGGAGACTGATCTTCATTTGATTCAAAATCCGTTCTAACGATCATTTCAGCAGGGTTTTTTTTTAAGATCCTATCTGACGACTGCCTACTAGGACATGTGTCAGCAAGTTAACAGAGTAAACCGGTAGGTTTCTGTGGTGATAAATTATTTAAATTTGTATGCCATAATCTCTATTTTATAAAAGCTTTCGAAGCCGTGTTATAAATGCGAGAGACCTTGATTTTCCCGTAACGAGAAACTATCGTGTAGTCAATAGCAACAAGGATTTCAAAATTCACGATCCCTGAGCGGTTTATTTGTAGCCGAAACCTTTTATTGGAGCTTCCACCAACAACTAGGCTTAATTGATGTCCCTTAACTTATTTGATTTAATAGGAGAGTCATTTGCAAGGGTCTCGGTGATGAAGGGTAAGGGTTATGGTCTTCAAGTTACGTCACAGAGAAAATATTTTCCATAAATCCTACTTTACCCCAGTCCGAATAAGTAAATTATTGCACCAGATTAAGGGAGAAGGGTGTGATTTAATTGATTACAAATGGCAATACGTTCAAATGATGTTGCCAGTAATTTTATAATCTACTTTCTAATTAACTATATAATATGCCATTATTTTTACCTGCGGTGAAGCGCTAGGTCTAGGCGTCACTTTTTTTAAAGAGGAGTAAAGTTCAATTGTACCCATTTATAGCCATGAAATGACCCATATGGTCATGAGACATATGGTTATTTACTCTGGAGAGTTCAAATCTGCCATCGGATTGGGCACTGGGTAGTGCAATCTAGTTGCAGAAGTCTCATATAGCCATTCAAAGGCACTTGTAAGTGATTTGAACCATGGGAAACCATCAATTCAATAACCATTTATGATCTTATCACAAAACGCCGGAGGTCATTGGGGGGGGGACTTTCCCTCTTGTTACTATCGATCTCCGCTGCTTTTAAATATCTTTATTCTTCTGTTGAGACCTATTGATTAGCGTGGAATCTGAACCACGTTTATCTATAACGCATGACAGCTGATGTGAAGCATCCCAAATTTGGATTACAACCCGTGATTAACTATACCTGATAAAGCTTCATTTCGGTCTAATCGAAAACGATGTTCACAATGAGTTTGTCCTTCCAAACTTTCTAATTAATTATGAAATTCGATTCTCTTTATATAAGCTTTGATTTCGTATTTTGGGTTTCTTGGATTTTTATAACTAAATTGCCTCAAGAGATATTGACTTAAACTCAATTCTGGCCCAAAGACTCTGTAGAGCAAAACCTGAATCTCATTCAGGTCTTTTAGATTTTTTTAAAATTCATTTTCAGCGTCTCCAGTCATCCATCTTGTTCTTTATCCACTAACTTTTGTCATGTTTGAAATAGAATTGTGAAGGATCTGGAGACAAATATTTGAATAATGACACAGAGTATAGATCTACTTTATTTTGATTTCCAAAAGGTTTTTGACACCATTCCACACAAAAAAACTTAATAAAGCTAGAAGAGGGCAACGTACTGAAATGGACCTAAGACTCGATACAAAACCGTAGGCAGAAAGTTGTTGTTGTTGGAAATAGTTCATCATAAGCACCGGTGATTAGTGTCGTTCCTCAGGGACCTGTTTCGTAACCTTGCTTTGTAAAAATATATATAAACGATATTGACACGAATTTATTGGGTAAAATTCCAAAATTAGCTGATGGAACGTAACTAAGTATTTGGGTAAAATATCTTAGTGACTTTGAAAAATTGCAAAGAGACTTAGAGATATCAGTCGGAAAGATGGCAGATTGCAATTTAACGTGGGAAAGTGTAAGTAAGGTAGTGCACATAAGTTATGATAATCTGCCAAGAGAATACAATATGGGTGGTAAAATTTTCAAAATAATCATTCTGAAAAATTATTTAGGTGTCATAATCTCGAGTGATATCAAATTCTTGAAACAATGCACTGTAGCGTCACAAGAAGCGAATAGAGTTTTAAGATACATAGCTAGATACTTTGATTTGAAATTGAAAGATAATTATTCTTCCATTATATAAAGCGCTTGCAAAATTTCATGTTAGGTATGCGTCGCAATTCTGTTCTTCATACGGGAGACAGAAGGGACTTGGTAATATTAGGACCCATCCAGCGTCGAAATTAATTCCTGAACTTGCAAATAAGTCGTAAAAGAGAAAATACTTTGATACCAATATTATGAGGATACGCTGCTTTGGTATTCTTTAGGAGGTAATTCAGCGGGGTTAAAATAAAGGCCACATTTTTTTACATGACTCCTGTAAACAGTGATTAGGCCTAGGAACTCCTTTAAACATTTATATGGGACGGGTGCAGGAAAGTTTCCTATGGCTGCAACTTTGTCAGACAGAAGTAAGAGACCCTGGTTGCTTAGGAGGTATCCCAGAAATTCGAGCTGGTCTATACTTAATTGTCATTTGTGTTGTGCTAACTTTAAACCATAGGCCAATAGGCGATCGAATAACTGCTTTAGGTGTTCTAGATGAATAGAAGATCTCAAGGAATTCATTAATAAAATTAACAAACGTTTGTGAAGTCGAGTTCAAACATAGTGGCATGCACAGAAAAACAGTGGCCACAAAACGGCGTAGTTAAACACGTTTTTTTACACACTAGACGTTTCCACTGGAATTTGAACGAAGGCTTTTAGCAGATGGAGTTTGGAAAATACGCACGCACCTGCAATTTGACCCGTAAAATCCGAGACGAACAGTATTAGATAAAGTACCAGCTTTAGTGGCTCTGTTTAAAGCAAGGAAGGCATACACTGGTCGATAGGCCAGATTTTTCTTCAAAACTAGATATAATGAAGATGTTCAGGAAGATCACGATTTCATTCAGAATTATGCCTTGTTTCTCCATTCTGGGAACTCCTCCTTCGCTGGCCTAGGTTTAGCCGGACTGGCATGGGTATTCGAAGATAGTGTTTAGTAGAGTGCTTCACCGGCTGCCCACACAACGGGGTATGGTTAGGTCGTGGAAAGATGCGAGTAATGCAGTGTATTGAGTATTTATTGTGAGATGGACGACTGAAAGGAAGCCTTTGGAACTTGACTAGTCAAGCCCTTGAACAGCGCGGTAAGCGTGAACCGAGTGGTGCAAGAGGATAAGTTGGAAGTGTTGCAGGAAGTCGGCACCCAAGATGGGGTGACCGACCATCCAGGAAAGAAAGAGATCCAAAGGATTTTTTTTAGAATAAACCGTGATGGGCTAACCTGAGATATTTTAGACCGAGGAGACCATCGGAGGTCGACGTCTTTCCTGAGGTGAAGTTGGAAGAATGGAGACGGCGGAGCTGCTGTTAACGAGGAAGTTGAGTCCCGTCTCTGGACCCCGGATGAAAAGGCTGGGATTTTGAATCCTGCATCGCTCCCATGGTGAGTGCGTGGGCAGGTTGATGGAGTCCCCTGAAGGAAGGTGTCCCTGAGATGGAGGTATTTGCGGGACCGAAGTGCGAAGAAAATTGGATGTGGGGAGAGAGGCGCAATTATTTCAGTGTGAAATACGGTTATCATTTCCTGTGGATTTGTCGACCGATGAGTGGTCAAGTTAGGGTGTGTAAATTTCCTTGTGGTGTCCGGCTGAGGCACAGTAGTCATATTGGTTATATTCTGATTTTATAAAAAATACTATTTTATTAATTACACGCCATTTACTAAAATACTGAGGAATTCAAGCATATTAAAAAATATTCCAACCCATCAAAATAAAATTATTTTCAAACATATTATAAGTGATATTAATTCTAAAAAGGTTTTATTAAATATGTTAAATATATAAATAATGAGGGGTACTTTATACTTTTGGTCAAGAGAAAAATAAAATTTGTGAAACTAATTCCATATCTTCTTTTCCATTTTCTGGCCTTCACGTTTGTCATCCACACTTCTCTCCAATTTTTAACTAGTCTCTAGTGAATCTTAGTGTCTTAACTGGTTCGCAATCCTTTACTTTTGGTTAGACCTCTTGACTAATGCAAAAAAATAGGGATAAACAAAGAGATAAAAAAAAACAGAAAAAAGCATAAACAGGAATAATCTGGAATATGCGTTGTAAATGACTATTATTTAATACAGGATTGTTTCGAAAATTTTGTCAGACAAATAATATTCAAGAAAACAAAACATATTTATGTTCTTCAGTGGTAGAAAATCTATGTATGCAGTGACTAGTCTACGCATAGCGTCAAATAAATCAACCGAATTTCCGTAAAGATAAAAACCACATTGCTTTAAATAAATCAACCGATTTTCCGTAAAGATAAAAACCACATTGCTTTAAATAAATCAACTGAATTTCCGTAAAGATACAAACCACATTGCTTTAAATAAATCAACCGAATTTCCGTAAAGATAGAAACCATATTGCTTTAAATAAATCAACCGAATTTCCGTAAAGATAGAAACCACATTGCTTTAAATAGATAAACCGATTTTCCGTAAAGATAGAAACCACATTGCTTTAAATAAATCAACCGAATTTCCGTAAAGATAGAAACCACATTGCTTTGAATAAATCAACCGAATTTCCGAAAAGATAGAAACCACATTGCTTTAAATAGATAAACCGATTTTCCGTAAAGATAGAAACCACATTGCTTTAAATAAATCAACCGAATTTCCGTAAAGATAGAAACCACATTGCTTTAAATAAATCAACCGAATTTCCGTAAAGATAGAAACCACATTGCTTTAAATAAATCAACAGAATTTCCGTAGCCATAGAAAGTAAATAGATTAAAATAAATCAACCGAATTTCTGTAGCCATAGACACGCAAAAATATCGAGGTATAGTGTGATGGAAGAGGGATCAAAAACTTCATACTCAGGCACAAGCTTTCCAAGGACCACTCGAAGGACCGAGGACGATTTGAAACCCCCTTGTAACTCCTTCGAAGGTGGTAATAGATCCCCCCCCCCTTAGGGTGTCCTTGTTGGTTTTCGCTTTTTTACAATAAAAGGATGACAAATAAAAGAACAAAAATACCGGCAAAACAGAAATAATAATGCATTCAAAAAAAAAATAAACGAAAACCAACGAAGGCATCTCCTTGAGAAGGTTTAGGAAGAGAGGTTTATAAAGTTGGGGAAGTAAGGTAAAGTGAATAATTGGGGAAAGATAATGGTCCTAGTAGACAATCAGGAATAGTACGGTTCGGAAAGGCGTGTAACTCTTGAACACGACCTTTGTTCCTCATTAAAGACTGTAGTGAAAAAATGATGTATGAGCCAAAGGAGCATCAAACGTCTCTAAAATTAAATTCGCTGAAAGGAATACAATTTTTTGTTATTATAAGAGATATTTTAAAGCTGCCTGCGAGTACTCTTTATTTCTAAAACATTGTCTTCCTTATTCATGCACAACATCCCACAGCAACGTGTTGTATGTGTGTGCTTGTATACGCAAAAACACTAAGGCTGAGAAATGAAAGAACAGGTAAACAACATTTTGGCCACAAGGAGACAGTGACGGGTGTTATTGTAAGGACATATATAGATATTCCCCAGCAATAAGAAAGGGAAATCAATCGTGTGTGTCGCGCCAAGGACAAAGGAGCAAGCGCCTCCTAGAAGAAGGAATGGCGCAAAAAAGGAGTGGAGGACAAGAAGGGTATCTTCCAATCATAGCGAGTTTTGAGAGACAGCCATAGAGCAGTGCAGTCAGCACCATAAACAAATCCACTTCCTCCGATCCCTACCTAAAAGCACTGTGATAAAAAGCGGATGACAGACACGAAAGGCGTAATCCACTCACCATTTGCAACTAAAAAACGCCTTTATCTAATACGAACGCAAGATCTAAATTATGTCCAATCATATGCAGCTTCTACTATTATAAAATACTGTTGTAAAAAATATGCTGAAATTTGCCGAGAGACAAAGGCATGAATGAGCTTAGGGTTTAAGGGGAACTAGACCTTAAAACACGAGTAGTTAAAGCTTTTATCATTATTCTCTGCATCTTGAATGTTTCCTTCTTACATTTCACCAATTCGGATCGTCTAACTTTGAGTAAGGCAGAACATGTCAAAAGCAAACCCCAAAATATAGACCCTAACTGACCAAATTATCAAAATTACAATACATAATATATCTCTTTCGCTCTCTCTCTCTCTCTCTCTCTCTCTCTCTCTTGAAACATCTCTCCATATATCAAAGTAATGGAAGATTAGGAAGTGACTTTCGAAAATATGGAATAAGGACTAGTAGAAAAGGGAGGTTTGCCATCAGAAGAAATGCAGAGTTTCATCTCATTTGCAGCGCTTTCAAAGTCTATTCCACTTCGACATCCTCCATATCTTCTCAGGCTTTGAGAAGGGAGGTATCATACTCACAAGGGTCTTCATTGTGTCAAATGGGCTTTCCTAAAATGTTTCACATTAGTTAAAAATTCGTTTCAAATTCCGCAGAGATTTTGCGAGTCATTGCGATCTGTTCTATTTTTTAAAAATTATTCTGATTACTTACATCTTTTCTGCCTCGTTTTTCTTCCATTTCATATCGTCTATATTTAATATATCCGAATAAATGCTATTTAAATTAGGCCTTATCTCGATTGCATCATTGTAGCTTCGGGATGTGAATGTATAAATAACCCTGTAGATGAGAAATGACTGAAGCACCGAATTTAAATAATTTTCATAGATATTTGATCGGGATCAAAATATGATCTTCTAGCATTAAGGTTGCCGGGCGTCTTTTTCGGAAAAGACATTCCTTTTTTTAGCTCTTTTTTCCTTGTCCTTTTTTGTGTTAAGAAAAGAAGCTCTATGTCCTTTTTTTAAAAGATCTAATAGTTGATAAGAAAGTAACACTGGTATATGTCTCAGACATAATCATTCCTCAAATTCGCTTGTTTGTAATTTTAAATTAAATACAAAACTTTATCTGGATTCACAAATAACAGCCGAAACAACTTGATGTAGAACCAAATCAGTAGTAAGTGGTACAAATGTATTAAGTACTAAAGCATTATAAGTACTATAGAACCATTTAAATCTTCAAAGGGAAGATTGAAAATGTTTCCAGTATGTGTTCAATATTTAATTAAGGAATATAGCACAGTTATTATCTAATTGGCCTTTTCGGGAATAACTTATAGAATTATTCTCAAAAAGAGCGACTCTATAAATTTCTATGTGGAACCATAGATCAGCCGGTCGGATGGTAGCCATTTTACTTTTCAATTAGTTTTTTTGGCAATAGCATCATAACTATTCGGCCGATTCTAACGAAATTTGAAACCCTTATGTTGTTTTATATTTTCTTTCGAATGATATGATTGCCAAAGTCATCCCAAGGTTAGTCAGGGAATTATTAAAAGAAAACTAACTATAGGTCGGATTGTTCTACTTGTTGAAAGTTTTGAATGTCATGAGTCAGAATAATTGAGGGCACGAGACCTAGGTCTGTTGATCTTGTTTTCATTTGAATAAATTAAAGATCGGATTAGAAAGTTTTTAATCAATTTTCAGCCTCATGAAGTTATGAGCCATTAAACGCCAGGCGACGAGTTTAGGCAACGGGGTGGAAAGTAATTCGAGAACGTGACTTGGGCAAAAGTTTAACCAGGGTCAATAGTAGCTTATCCGAGTCAATCCTGGTCAACCAAGGGAAACAAAAATCACAGGAGAAGTCCTTGAGCCAACTGTGTGTTCATATCAACCCCCCAAATATGTTTCCTTCTTTGCTCTTGTAGTGCCATTAAATCAACTAGAAACTCTAACTTGGAAATTTCTAGCTCACTTATCTTACCCACGCACCTATGGCCTAGCCGAGTGGAAACACTGATTCCGATTAAGCAAAGTTAAGAAACATCGGGTGTGGTGAGTCGCAGGATGGAATCCAGATTTGGGTTCATTTCACGGCAACTGCCATACGCTGTAGATACACGTGGTTCGGAACCTACAGTAATCAGTAGGTCACAACTGAGAAATAAAAGGCATCTTATATGGGTTTAGATCGGTGGTAAAACCTATACCAAGTTTTTTAATCCATGCACTACCCCTTTAGATTACCATCGCTTCTTGCCTCCCATTACTACTAGAACTCAAAAATCATACACTTTGAGGGGTTTGGGGGACTGGAAGTTTTGAATACGACGGGCGCAGGCGTTTTAGGCTACTAAATCCCGTAATACTTCTTCATATCGTTGTAATAATCTAATAAGAGTAATATTTTTATGGCGGAGAGGATGTATCAGCCCTTAAAAGTCACGAAAAGTCAACATTTTAACCCAATTCTGCAACGCAAAAATTCTTCCACGAAGCCTTCTTTAAATGACAAAGGGGCGGCCTCAGTTACGCTCGCGTGTTAGTTATTAATCTTAATTTTAGTCACTTCTAATTTTCCGGGCCACGATGTAGAAGGTTCATGGTAGTTTATTTAAACATGTTTAGTAACACGATATGTTGCGATTTTTTTTTGGGGGGGAGGGGCATGAATCTGTAAACTTACCAAAACTAAACATCTTTAGATAACGTACTACCCATAAACTTCTACATCGTTGCTCTGGAAATATTACTTTCAAGTGCTAATAACTCTAAAATAGTACTTTTACTTCCAAATAAATAACACCAGACAATTATCTTCACTGCACAATTACATGCTCCCACAAAACAACGAAAAAACATTCACAAACCCACTCTTGAATTACTCGGGTCATAGTTTCACTAACTCTGTCGGGTACGAGCACCATAAAAATTCATTTGGATTCACGTTCGAACCTACTGGAAACTTACCCACCTTCGATAACACGCCCTCAATTGTACTTTCGTTTCTCGAATTTGTCTTCGTCTATTTCCACCGCCTTCCCTGGACCGCGAATTGTCTCCGAGCGCTTTTCAAAATAATGAATGATCACCTTCCAAGAAAAACTAATCTAGTCCGCTAAGGTTCTGGCCGAGAGTTCTACCTGTTTCCAGATTTCAATATAGGTCAGTTTTCAAAAGCCTACCTCTCCAAGGAGAGGTACCTGGAGAGGTATGCCTTCGAAAAAAAGTCCCCAGAAAAGCCAATGTTTTAAACTTACCCCTCGATTTAGACACTTTTTTTTTATTAGCTCGGAAAATAAGGTTTCTGTCACAACGAAAATGAAATTGTTCATCACTTGTAACTTCTCTCCCGCACATTGGAGACCACTTGTTTCAGGATAAGTTTATATTTAAAAAGTTAGTTAATAAACTTTGTTTTATCCTTCCACAAAAGGGTTAAATCGCGAACGTTGAAAAACAACTTTAACACACGGTTTCCATAAAGGAAATGGTACTGTGGTGGTGTGAAAAAGCAAAAATAATAAATCACAAACAAATAATGTTACAAATGGAAAAGGCCACCAAAATAAACTAAAACCTACACTGTTTCTTCCGTATGCGATTTTGAATTTGCACTAGTATGCTAAATCAGTTTAATGATATGTACATAATTTTTTTTCTAATATTAACCTTATAAACAAACTTCCTTATTTCTCTGTCTTCAAATGATCGAACGTAACTTACTCTCTTATAGCATTTAAAGATGGCGTGCGTCGTCGAAGAATTCTTGCGTTTCAGAATCGGGTTGAAATATTGACTTTTCCTGACTTTATAAGAGGTGATAGACCCTCTCTCTTATCTAAATATTGCATCTAGGATACTATTACAATGATACGAATAAGTATTACATAATTAAGTATCCTAAAACTCGTGCGACCGACTTATTCAAAATTACTTATTTGTATGAATTTCTCGTCGTTTAGAATTCGTTTTCTCGACCCATTTTTAAAAAAATGGTAGGTTTATATTTCATTTTCCGTTATCCTTACCCTCATCCATTCTTCAGTTGTATTTTTAATTTATCCACGTTTCTTCATTTGTTCCTCTTCTTCGCTAATTACATCTATTTCGTCTCTTTTATTAGGCACAAAAATTCTTGTCTCTAAAGAGACCTGTCTCTTAATATAGATCCAAACTGGACTTTAATAAATACAGGATCGTATATAGGTTTGGATCGAGAAATCAAACTTTTGCAAGTAAACCAAACATAATTTGCAACTGTCATTTGGCGGAGGTATTTGTTGATTACCCGTGTATGTTTGAATGTCTAGTTGTGTGCAAGAATTCTCAAAAAGTTAACGACTGATTCCGATGAGATTTTGTGGGGGGGCTGAGTCTTAGGCCAAGCAAGAGCTGATTAGATTATTGAGTGGATGAGGATTATAGATAACTCCATCACTTAAACATTACAAGATAGGGGATGTTATTGTATTTTGGTCAATATCATAAAAATATAATGGGATGTTAAATTGAAAATACCCAGCGATCGACAACTTATAATGTTCTACTAACATACACAATTTGGTCCAGATCAGGATCAGACTCTAGATGTTTTATCCAAATATAGACGATTTTCCCCCAAATAACTATTTATAGATAAAGGATTCATCTTTCATCTTCTTTTATTTCATGTCCATAGCTGCAATGGTTATTGAGATATTGCTTCTCAAAAACGGTCAAATATTTTTTTTTGGGGGGGCATCCTAAATTTATATATATATATATATATATATATATATATATATATATATATATATATATATATATATATATATATATATATATATGTATATATATATATATATATATATATATATATATATATATATATATATATATATATATAGAGAGAGAGAGAGAGAGAGAGAGAGAGAGAGAGAGAGAGAGAGAGTAATGTCCATTTTTTCTAGAATAAAGATTTAGATAATATTTATTAAATTAGTGCCTCCTGTTATCGTTTAGGAATGCTAAAATAAGCAATTAATACCTTTTTTTCTTTCAGATTATCAAAATATTGTTCAGTAAAATCTTCTTCGGTGTTCACCACAATATCGTCACACCTACAGATCACATTAGACTTGTTTAACTCTAAGAGTTTCATTTAGGCGTTAATGCAAGTACAGCGGAAAAATTCATCCAGGGCGTATACGGTTTGATGCAGTAAATGAAAGAAGCTGCAGGAGATGGTTTTGCCGTTTCCAAAGTGGGGATTTTTATTCCAAAAGGAGGACCAAACGAAGGTTGCCTAAAAGAACTTGTTTCCGAAGATTTGGAAGATGTTGTAACAGCAAAGACTTATATAACTTATATGAAACTCGCAGAAGAATTTAATGTAACCCATATGAATTTCCTACGGCAAATGAAAAGGATTGGAAAGGTTCCAGTGATTGGAAAATGGGTCCAACACGAAAAGCCCACGGCGAGTTGCAACAGTGGGTTGCTTGCTCTGATTCATTGCTTTCACGACACCTTCAGATGCTCCTTTTGGGCAGGCTTGTTACTTTTTTTGAGAATGCGATCCTTTATCATAATGTTAACGCCGCCGTTCTTTTAAAAATCCGTGGAGAAATCAGAATTTCTTAATGTCGTGGTATGACCGGGTGTACGCAATTATACGCACACAGGCCTACTAGCCGACCGAAATTAAGGTTCCACCTGGGGATGGTTCTAAGAGTGCTTTAAATACACAGTTGCTATGCTAAGGAATATTCAAACAGGCTACCAAAATATACTTTTATAGGACTAAAGATTATATATACATATAGGGCACGTTAAATGGCAATTCAATTAAATATTGACGGTTCACTGCTAAGATGATTGACACTATCAATTAAGTTTGAACCGAGGGATAATTAATTAAGTAATGAATTTTCAATTATGCAAGTTCTAGAGCAAAGGGGATCCTTGAGGTTCGACGCGGTAAAGGTGGGAAGAGCGTGACGAAGCGGAGGTTAAATCCCTTTTACCTTGATGTGCAGCGAGTAGGACCAAGTAGGTAAGTTCGACCTTAAACTTGTGGGCGTCTCACTGGACACTCAATCCAACTTCGGGAAACTGAAGTGGGGGTCCTCTTATCCTTAAGAGGAAAACAGAGGGTGCTTCGGGGATGGCTTTTCCGATCCTTAAAATCCGAAGACGTGGTGAGAAGGGTTGAAGCGCGCCTAACTATTTCCACGAACAACACTGAGTGACGACTAGCTCTCCCTTGGCTCTTCGATAATCACTCAATTCTTCTGTGGACGAGAATGTAGTCGATTCCCTCCCGACTAACGAAGACGTTACGGCTTCTGCCTGTGAATTCTGAACTGTCGAATATATACCCCGAAATTGTCTAAACGTGGAGAGAGATTCATCGCCAACAGACTTCCTTGAAATGCCTTGGGTCGCGCCAATAAGGTTCTAATTTTCGCAGTATATAGGGCAGACGAATTTAGAGCGGTCAACGGAGAACGGGAGAAGTCAGGGAGGGGGGGGGGGTTCCTTCTCTCTCTCTCATTCTTCTACACTTAACAACCGAAAGGAGGACTTCCTCCACAAAAGATCCTGTTGACTGCATGTGGGGATATTTAATGAATTGTCCATTAGAAATTGTTAGACAACAATTAAATAATTAATGCTAATCTCTAATCTAATCAACTTAGGCGTTTGAAAGCCGCTTTGGGTCAAAGATGATCCTCCTTAGTCAATAGAAGGGGCGTGATACTCAATCACGATAATACCCGTCTTCTCACAGCTCGAATGACCAAGGATTTCTTGGAGGAGCTCTGGTGGAAAATATTGCTTCCTCCTCCTTATTCTCCTGACTTTGCTCCTTCTGATATATATGACATGTTTAGGGGATTACAGAACCATTTGTATAGGCTTAGATTGAAATGAAGAAAAGAGGTTATAAACGACCTCTATTCATATTTTGCATCAAAACCTAAAGAATTTTATAAGCTCGTTGACAGTTGGAAGGAGGTTCTGGGAAGCAATGGAGGTTATGTTTATGATTAAATATTAAATATATTAAATATTATGATTAAATATTTTTCATTTTCAATATATACCTTAAAATCGGACATTACTTTCGCTCCAATTTATTTATTTATATATATATATATATATATATATATATATATATATATATATATATATATATATATATATATATATTAAGCAGTCCACAGGTTTAATATGGGTCACCATATTAACTGGTCAAAAGCAGATACCATAATGCATATAAATGATTTTATTAGCAGAAATATCTTGGGATTGTTCCTAATCTCCAGCACAAAGGAGAGAAATGTAAGTATTAGCCCCGGCTTGTTTTTCTTTAGATCCAGTCCTATCTTTCTTCCTCAAATCAAACTTATCAGAGGTCATAAAAAATCTGACCATCTAACTTTATAGGAAAAACATTGCTTTGTATAAATACACTGTCTCTCTATTTCATAAACCATTAAGTTTGGAAATGTTATTAAGATAACGAAAGTACTAGCTCCAATCAATCTTTCTTTTTCCCTACGTGGTACAACCAAATATATATATATATATATATATATATATATATATATATATATATATATATATATATATATATATATATATATATATATATATATATATATATATATATATATATATATTTCACTAGCTCCCCACAGACAAAGCAATGGTAAATGTTATAAGAAGCAGAGATAACCTTTCTTCGCAGAGCTCCTTCCACCCACCCTGTCTACATTTGCTACTTAAGTACTTTTACCACAAGGAACTCATTCATTCAGTGGCCATTTTTCAACTGTATTTAAGAAATTTCTAGTTTCTTATCTGAACAATTTGAATGTGTAATTGACTGAAAATACTAACATTATTCTTTGTTTTAATAAGCAGATATAATCTTCAGGCCACTTGGATCAAGATATCTTCATCCCAGGTAATTCCCACTGGGAATCCTTACACATTCCAATTTATAAGAAAATATCTAACTGTAGTTCACAGTAATTCTTTCTGTAGCACTGTAGTACTGAAGTTTCTCCAGTGAGAATTAGACTTTACAAGTAGGTCCTCTTTTAAATATAGATGGAGAGTTCTGTAAACGAAGGTGTGTTTGTTTGTATGCATATGTATGTGCGTGTCTGTGTGAATTCCCGAATCAAGCAAGCAAGCAGGCGCAAGCTCATGTAGAGCCCAGTTGATGTGACGTGACGCGTTCAATTTTTCATGCTGCGTTATTTTTCAGAAAGGATTCCAAACACATTATGTTAGGCCTGATTAGTGAGGCTTCTGAATATTCATCCGCCGGTTGGAGACACACACAAGGGCCGTAATTTTTAAACCGTGTTCGCGGCGCCGTTTGAGCTTCCTGGGCCGAAAATGAACGAAGTGAAGAACGCAGAAGGCGTTCGCAGCGGAAAAACAGTCTTTGAGAAAGGTGACTTAGGGGTGAAGATTATTTATGGAAGTTATGCGCATTTGGAACCCTATTAAATCGCGAAAATTTCTCATTTTTATAACCTAATTTCTGGCTGAGTGGGTTGTGATGCTCGGTACAGAAGGAACGAAACTTACCACTTGGGAGATCACGGACAGTTTCATTTACATTTTGTGAATATTAAGCCTATATAAGCAAGGCCTCCTTCTTATTGCTCTTCTGCTAATAAAGCCCAGATAATTTCGGAGGTTTGTGTTTGTTGGTTGGTTCGGTTAAGAGATTGATATTATTTATTTTCACTGCACATTTTCAGGGATTTTATAGCTCAGCATTTGCAAAACAAGAGGGAAAAAGGCTTTTAATTTAAATGAAGTTAGAGATGCAAAAATCAAATTAAATTTACCATTTTGGATGAATGACAAATTTTGTTTTCAGGAACGAAAGTGAAATTTGGGAATAAAAAAAAAGTAGTTCTTGAGACTCGTAATTAGGCTCCCACGAGAAAAGGACAATTTGTAAAGAAATAAAAAAACAAAATATATGAAGTGAGTAGGTCCGTTTGACAGCCCCGCTGATCCTACTTTCTTACATCTGGTCTACGCTTAAATACGACCAACTTAGGATGAAGAAATATGCGTCATTCGTATCTCGCTTCCATTAGTTAATTATATCATCGCTGATGAGAGTTTAAAAATGCATGTCATCTGAACAACTGCGTATGATAAAGTAGGCCCATAAGCCTAGGCGAAACTAAGACACGAAATAAAAGTCGGAGAGATAGGCCCTCTTGGGAAAGGCTGACTTGTACAAGTTAAAAAGGGCTAATATTGTGGAAGGATACTTAGAGGAACAAAGCCTTAATGAGCCGAGGGAGTTAGTCATTAAGAATATGAATGGCTTTTGTCTGAGTACCTTCTTTGAAGGGGCCGCTCGCTTCCAATGAATTAGAAGGAAATTGATGTTTCCTCTGCACGAGTTAACCGCTGAATGTTGCCAACAAACTTTCGCGACAGGGAAACCATGAGGATGAAGATGGAAGAAGAGGGCGGGATAGGATAGATGGATCATCCAGAAACACTTCAGAGTTTCGTTTAAGAATTAAAGGTTGATGATTTTCGAGGTTTCGACTCGTGGCTTTTTTAGTGGGAGAAAGTTTTTAGATTTTATTGCTGATTAGTTATAGCTGAATGGGGGGGATGGGGGGCATGAAAATAGTAGTAGGGTCCGTTTCATTAGAAAGGTCCGCTCTCGAAATTAAAAAAAAAGGGTTAATTTGCAGTCCATCGTGACATTTGGGGGACATATTTGGCATGATGCGTTTAAAGGAAGGAACTGAAGAATGAAAACAAAAGAATGAATGAATGAGGAAATATAAGTCAGGTTGAAGAATCAAGAGTGAAAGTAAAAAAAAAAACCGATCATTTTAACATCACCTCCTACAGGAGATGTTTTATTTGGAAAACTTAGGGAGGTTGTTAAAAATACTAGTTTAGTAAGCTTAGGATGTTTAGTTCCGATAAATGAACTATAATTTGCTCATTAAACTTTGATTTTATTAATAAACTTATTAATTTTTAATTTTGTTATTAAATTATATGCAATTTTCCCTTTAACTTTGTTGCCAAAGTTTTGGGAGATGTTCTTCAATTACTATATTTTGGGGAGTGGGGGGACCATGTTAAAATGGCTACATGATGGGATGGATGTTAAAATTTCTATGACGAAAGATGTTGAAGTGATCCAAAACCAATAAGCAGACCTCATTAATAACAACTAAGAGCAGATAATCATAAAAATAACACTAAGTCAAAAAACTCACACCAAAATATAATCAGTCATAAAACTCCCGACAAAATATAATCAATCAAAAACTCCCGACAAAATATAATCAGTCATAAAACTCCCGCCAAAATATAATCAGTCATAAAACTCACGCTAAAATATAATCAGTTAAAAAACTCCCGCCAAAATACAATTAATCAAAAAACTCCCGCCAAAATATAATCAACCAAAAAACTCCCGCCAAAATATAATCAGTCATAAAACTCCCGCCAAAATATAATCAGTCAAAATACTCCCGCCAAAATATAATCAGTCAAAATACTCCCGCCAAAATATATTCAGTCCTAAAACTCCCGCCAAAATATAATCAGTCAAATAAACTCTCGCCTAAATATAATCAGTCAAAAGACTCCCGCCAAAAAATATAATCAATCCCCAAAACTCCCGCCAAAATATAATCAGCCAAAAAAATAATCAGTAAAAAAAGTAAAAAAGAAATGAATTATCAGGCGAAATTGATAAGAGGACTTCCATTATTATCTCGGTAAATCGGCTAAGCCGCTCTAGGGCAGCTTCACCCCTGAGTCGGAGATAGTCTTCCTTGTGCTTTCTCAGGGGCACCCTTATTGCCTTTTAAAGAGTTGCTTCCGGGTGACTCTCCACTTGCAGCGGGTTTCCCTTTGCTTTCTCAGTGACCCATTAAGAAGGCAGTGAGACAAAGGACGAAGTGCCTCGGTTCTCGCCCTCCCTTTGAAGTCAGGTGACCCACCACAACCCGTTAGAGGGGTAAGAGGGGTACCGTCCTTGGTCCTTGCCCTCGCACCTCGTCGATTCGAATCTTGTCAAGTTGATGGGAGCCGGCAGGCCCGCTCTCCTTTCCTTACAAATAGGGGTCGCCATAGGCCCTATGAATCTGCAATCGGGAGACCAGACACCTTAGTGGGGGAATGGCCATTTTGAGGCCCCATCTGAAGTGCAGATAATACAGGAGGTGATCCCTCCACAGATGTCAGGGTCTTCTAAGGAGGAGAACCTTGGTACGGTACCAGATACCGAAACTGAGTCGTTCCACCTCTCTGTAAGCCCCTTCTCCAACGGATCGGGCCCCGAAGACTCGCAAGGAAAGGAGGGACTTACTCCACTCCTGCCGCCCATTTGATGGCCAAGATCTTACCCATCTCGGAGAAACATCTGTCTGAGGCTGGTACGTCTGGCCTTGGGGCCCATTCCTGAGCGAGGAGAGAAGCGGGGTCACTTCCCGCCTTACTCTCCAAAAAAATAAAATGAAAGGTAAGAAGAAATCAAAGTGGACAAGGGACTTCTATCTCTCCGCAGGTGCTCTAGGAAGGGACGGATCTGCTGCTGTTTCGGCAAGCAACTAGGCCAAGACCGACGCATCTGGCCCCGAGGTGCCCGGTGTGGGAAGGCCCAAACCAAGACCAAAGTTGCAAGTGCGCTGAGGGGAGCCTAAATTACGTCGGGGCCCCTCATTTAGGGATTACTTGAAGTTTGTTAGCCCGCTGGCTTCAAGGTTATTTAATTATTCACTCCACTGATCGCAGCAAATTGGACAAAGGCCATACTCTATAAAATGAGCGCTTAATCTAGATTATCTGCTAGAGAGCCTAAGGTGACCCGTTTCTTGGACTGGACCTTTCTGGCGAATGCGGCAGACTCTTCCGAGGCGGTCATTATTAGTTCCCTTCAGACACTCGATGGCTCATCGGTGAGTGTGATGCTGCACTATACCATGAATTTCGTGAAAGGATAGTGGGTGCTATTACTGCCACAGCTTCGGCCATACGAATCGCTATGTAGACGTGCAACCTCTGGTTTACCATAAGTCGTGTATGCCAAGTGCGTCAATTGCGGAGAGACGCACCCTGCTTTCTCGAAACAATGTGGCGTGTATCTCCTGGAGAAAGAAGTCGTGGCTGTTCGGGCCGAGGATCGTCTCTCATTTTGGAAGGTTAAAGACTTGGACCTGGCGCTTCCAGTGCTACCTATGACATTTTACACCTAAATATTAAAAATCACGCTCTGCTCCAGGCCACTTCAGGCCCACGAAAGGCTCGATTCTGCTCCCATTTGGAACCCTTTTGCGGGTTTTAATAAACTTGGGCGCTCCCCTTTTAGAGCTGGCGGCAGAAAGGGTTCACACCCAGCCTCGACTCAAACCAGGGCTCCCCCCCCCCGACCGTTTCCCTTAAGGAGAAGTGATCGCGCGGATGCACAGCTTGATTTATGGGGAGAGGTGGTCGATGACCTTCATGAGAGCGAACACTTTCGCATTCATCTATGATTTTATTATGCACTGCCGCCTGGAAACCCGCTCTGGTGGTGCTTGGAACAAACACGGTGGTCCACATTTCAAGAAATAACTGATTTCTCAGTCTTAGTCGATGAGTTTAGAACGATGGATGAGGCCGTTGAGTTCTTCTGCGGTAACCTAATCGCCATGTGCCTAACTACCATTCCTAGAACATCTGCTTCATTGCTGGTCAGACAGATGCGATATGCCTACCTGCCCAGTAAGCACCACCCTGACCACTTCACCGTTGGTGAATTTCGTCGAGATCGGGCTAGGTTCCGGCATATTTCGAAGCATGCCTGCGGACTTTTTAGCGGGCCCAGCGTCCATTGGGCAGTATTTCGAGACGGCTTTCTCTATATTCTATAGTAGAGATGCTGCTCTGCCAGCATTTAATGTACATCGTGATGTTGCTGAATGGCTCCGACTAGACTATACATCCAGAGTGGAAGAACCATTAAACCTGCACACCATACGTCGACATCTAAGTAAGCGAGAGATGGCATTTCTGCTAGATTTATTCAACAGGATGTGGGTAGAGTGTATTCTCCCAGAAACATGGCGAATAGTTTCTGTAAACCCTTTTCGCTAACCAAGAAGAGATCACTCTACCCCGGTCGGTTTCCGCCCAATCTCTCTAACCTCCCGCGTATGAAAGTTGGTGGAGAAATTGGTAAATGTTAGATTAGCCTTTCTGAACAGCGGAAGCCACCCTCTCTTCAGCACAGTCGCACAAACTTGTGGACTATCTGAACTTTTGGAGCATTTTATTTGACTCTTTGGTGTTAGTAGCATAAACCTGCGCTAGGGAGAACCGTGCCTATCCTCGCGGCTGGAGCGTACTTCCTTCTTCTTGCTTTTGCTTTGCATCTTGCTTTTGTTTTTGTTATTTGCTTTTTCTTTGTCCTGAGTTTTGTTATCATTTAGGCGGGGAGGGGGGGGGGGGTTCATTTATCTATTTTAATGTAACCTAGTATTTGGCTTGAAATTAAATGCGGGGACTAATGCCCTTGTAGTCCGCCGCCAGATTGGCGCTAAAAAAAAAATTAAATAAACTCAAACTAGCAATTAACATAATTCGACAATTCAAACATTTCTTATGAAAAAAACATTTAAACTATCGAGAATTGTGAAACCAAAGCAAACCTGTAATAATCTTCATGATCTAAGAGATGACTGATAAATAGCAACACCTTAAAATGCTTAAAAAATTAAAGAAATCTATTGTTTTAAAGATCCGCAGGTCTATTGTATTTTCTCGAACATATTTATTGATAATACAATTTACATGAAATGGTGGTGAAGTTCCTCCTTTGATATGATGATGATCGCACGACTTCATAATTATCTATGTCATCATCATCATCATCATCATCATCATCATCATCAATAACTCTATAATTTAAGAAGGAGATTTTTTTGAGCATTTGAATAATAATTTCATCTTAGTTTGGTTATGACTTATGTTTTTTTATCAAAGTTATTTCTAATAATTCTTTTATAATATCAAAAAAAAAAAAATGGTGAAGTTCAGAAATAAATATAAGTATCGAAACTTTGTGAAATTTTTCAAACCCAAAGAATTACAAATGGTGAAGTTCAGAAAATCTATTTTTGTATATCTTCTTCTATATCTATATTTTAGCAACGTGATATTTTGAAAAGGGGGAAGTTTAGTTTAGAGTTCCTTTTTTAAATTATTATAATTGGCGAAGTTCAGAAAATTTATAATAATTTTCATTATCCGTGGCTATTTTTTTTTAGATTTTAAATTTTAATCTTAGTAGCGAAGCGCAAGCTGGGGGGAGTGAGGAAGCCATTGCCTGGTTTATATATATTTTAGGTATGTGATTTTTTTTTTTATTCTTTAAGTGGACGAGTAAACTGGTATGAATTTCCAGTTCATTCTTTACTCCCCACTCCCTCTAACCACCTCCAACCACCCTCCCTCTCCTTCCGCTTTCTCTCCCTCTCCCTTCACTCTATATCTCCCTTTCCGTCCCCCTCTCCTTCTTCCCCATTCGCCCCTCCCCCCTCACTGTCCCTTTCCGTCTCACCCTCTCTCACCCCCACCTACCTCTTCCCCACTGTATCTCTCCCCCCTTCCATCTCCTTCTCCTCCACTCCCTCTCTCCCTCTTTCCTTCTCCCCTCCTATATATCTCCCCCTCACTCTCCCCAAATATCCCTTTCCCCGATCTCCTTGTGCCCTATCCATATATATATATATATATATATATATATATATATATATATATATATATATATATATATATATATATATATATATATATATATATATAGAGAGAGAGAGAGAGAGAGAGAGAGAGAGAGAGAGAGAACAGACACCTGGGCGACCCTTTTTGACTCCGCTAATGGAGGTGCGAAATTATGAGACGCCGCGTGACCTGAAATGGCGCCATCACAGAAAGCTGCGAAAATTTTGAAAGCTCAGAAGGTCCGTTCTGAAGTCGGACAAATTTTGCCTCACCGACATATGAACCTTCCCGCGCTCGCGCTAAAAGGCCGATATTATTCTCATTTGCCGAAGGCTCTGACCCTAGAACCCTCCCCTTCGAACAGAGGGGGGAAACCCCCATTCGAACACGCTATAAATCCTCTGGCGCCAGAGTTGGAAGTCATATCCGCCGCCCGCCCTGCCCCGTTCGTATCCGCCGTCTGCACTTACCCATTTGTACCCGCTATTCACATCCGCTGAACTCTGCTTCCTCCCGCTCCTCGAACGCAGCGCGCTCAGTTTCGATTCGTGTTACTCGAAAGCAAGATTAAATTTCACCCCATAATAGTCATTGTCAAGAGACTATTGTTTGAACTTTGCGTCAAGGCAAGGATTACTCCCTCGGAACAAATCTTCAAAGTAACAGCAACTCTCCTACGCAAGTGCTCTCTCTATGCCCATCCCCCCAGTGTAAAGCCTTCACCATCGGCTTAGTATACGCTCAAGGTCATTCGAGCGTCCCTCGGTCAATATTGTTCGTTTGTTTGTACAGTGACCGTCCTCACCAAGTCTCCCCCCCTTTACCTTTTAGCCGCTGAGACCCGTGTACATCTAATGTATGCAAAGCTCGGTTTGAAACTCATTTTAATCTCGTAAAATAATATTAATTTGCATATTAATAAAGTTATTCTTGTACACGTTTTTCAGTCATCCTGGAACCTCTAAGATAGTCGAATATTGGCCAACCTACATTCAGTTAATTTGCACTCTGCTTATAACGGATGTTCCATTAAGACGGATCGAAGTTAGCAGTAAATAAAACGGTGTTATTGTTGAAAATTTATTGATTTCACTATTGGATCATGTTATTTGAGTCATGGCAATTATGTGTGAAAAATAATATCGCCTAAATGTCCGCCAAGGCTTCGGCGGCACTCCTCCACTCGATGGTTAAAACTTTTGATGACGTCTCTGCATAGTTGCTCCTTGATTTCACCAATATGCCCTATTATCTCATCCTTCAGCTGTTGAATTGTTGTTGGTTTATTGGCATAAACCTTACTTTTGAGATGACCCCAAAGGAAGAAATCTAAAGGCGTCAAGTCACGCAATCGTGGTGGCCAATTGACCTCGTTGTTTCGAGAGATGATGCGACCTGGGAACTTCTCATCTAATAAAGCCATTGTTGCATTGGCTGTGTCGCATGGGGCACCATCCTGTTGAAACCACAAATCTTCGATATCCATAGAATTTAATTCAGCCATATAAAGTTTATTATCATGGTACGGTATAGCTTGCCTGTCACCGTAACAGAATTCCCGGCATCATTTTCACAGAAATACGGCCCAATGATTCCGCTAGCAAAAGGTGCACACCAAACAGTGACCTATTGTGGATGCAGTGGCTTTTTAACAATCTTCCTGGAATTTTCATCAGCCTAAATGCGACAATTCTGCTTATTAACGAATCTACCAAGATGAAAATGGGCTTCATCACTAAAGATAATTTTTTTGCGAAAAATCATCATCAGCTTTTCTTTGCTCGTGCACCCAATTGACAAATGTACGGCTCTTCAAATGGTCAGCAGTCTTCAGTTCTTGTGTGAATGAATTTTGTAAGCGTGTATAGATAAATCTTTTGTCAAAATTCGATGTAACGTTGTTGTGGAGAGGTTCAATTCCTGCGCGCGATGACGAATAGAGGTGGCTAGATCTTCGGCCACATTCTCGCGCACTGCAGTAATGTTTTCAGCTGAACGGCGTAAACGAGCACGCAATGGCGTTTTCATATCTGCTACCGACCCCGTTTGTTTGAATTTACGAATAATTTTCCCAATTTCACTCTCGGTTGGTCGATTATGTTGACCAAATAAATCGCGAAGTGCCCGAAATGCGTTTCTGTTTGAACATCCATTTTCGTAATAGGCTTCGATAACTTTAACACATTGTTCGATTGTTAATCTTTCCATGTTTGAAATTGCCAAAGACTGAAGTTGTTAAATCTTAAAGAAAAATAAAAAAATCATTAGACGCTTAAACTTAACTGACATTTAAAATCGGTCCAAGTTATTGGAACACACTTTATTATAAAACTCCCACGCACTCTTAAACGCAGAAACGGTTAACTTGACCCTATTCTACGTCATCTATATTAAACTAGTATCAAGTTTATGGGGTTAATCTTGGCCAATCAATTGACTAAAATTTAATCAATCTATTGGTTAACCTTGGTTAAATTGTTAATTGTTGTCTAATCTTGGTTACGGTTCTTGAGTTTAAAAAGGGAGAAATAACCATTGCATACCTATTTGCGAAGAGTATTTTTTCCCGTTCCTATTTATTTTTTTTTGTGAATTGTTTGTCGAGTAACGCTGTTTAACTGTTAATTTTCTGCCCCTACGAAATTGAATTGTTGCCCTTCAATGACTCATCTCGTGCCGTAAGTTAAAGATATAGAAAATAGTATTATTCTTCGTATTGCTGTGCTAGGAGTGTTGTAACCCTCGTCACAATTACAGTGAAATCTCGACCGCAAAAGCTCTCTCGCGAGTGTTCCTCCCCCCCTTTCCCTTATTGTTTGTATTTTCGTTGGTTAGAAAAACCATTCGCACTTCTGTTCGTGCGTAAAGGAACCCATAATTCCGCCATATTCATTGTCCTACCTTAATTTAATTTTGTTGTTGTGCCCATCGCGCAAACCAGCAGCATGTCGCCGTTTGAAGTTTTTAAGGCCCAAGGTGAATTACTCGGACTCAGTGGAAAAGATCTGATAGCCTACATCCAGGAAGAAGAAAGAAGAGAAAGAGCTGAAAGAAGAGACAGAGAAGAAAGAGAAAGAGAAAAGGGACGAGAAGAGAAAAGGAGCGAGAAGTAAGAAGAGAAGAAATGGAACGAGAAGAAAAAGAGAGAATTCGCTCTCATGAATTGGAAATGAGCAGAGCGATGGACGAAACGCTCTCCATAAACTCCTCGAGTGTTATACTAGACGCACTGCAGTCTAGGCTAGGGAGATATTTTTATCTCACTTCCAGCAGAGGCAACAATTGATTACTCATCATTATAAGCTGAGTTGCTCGTTGCTTATAACATGACTCAGGATTTCTATCGACATTTTGGCTACTTCCTACAGCGTCATTTTAATTTTTGGATTGACGCGTCCAAGGTGCCTCATGAATAAGACGCCCTGGTCGATTTCGTCCTCAAGGACCAATTTCTTGCGTCGTTCTCCTTCGGAAAACAGATCCTTCGTGAAGGGCCGGAAGTACCATACTATCAAGGAATGCATCGAGGAGGCAGATGTCTACGCGGCTAGCCACAACTGCTACCCGAAAGAAGGGAAGAAATCAGAACCCCCAACTCCCAAATTTAAAACCAGCAAGAGCAAATTTGTTCCTAATAATGGTTATAAGTTCGTTAAGGTGGCTGGGTCCGCCAAACCCAAACCCCTCTTCTCGTCGGACCACCGTGATGTTAAGCCCTTTTCTCCCAATCCCCCTCCCCCTCCTTGAGGATCGCCGTGTCCTGGTGGAGGGGCTTTCTTACTTCAATGGCACAGTAGGCTACGTCAGTGAAGACTGTGATGGACATTATTATCCATCAGTCTGTCTTCAGGGGTCATATCTTGCTGAACAAGCCACTGTGTAGGAGTCAGACTAAGGATCCTCACACCCGTGTGTTGAGTGTCACTGTACGGGTTGCTGATCATGTCCACCGTAGGTATCGCCTTGAAGGCCGCACTTGTTTGGGGCTGATAGCGGTTCACAGCGTGGCTCTTAGCCTAGCCGTCGTCAAACTTCCATTCATGACGTTGCACTGTTTTTAAAACGACAGCTGTGGGGTAAGGGAGGGCTACCCTGAGGACGGTGTAAAGTGCCTAGTCTGGGGGCAACTACAGTAACATGACTCCACTTCCCCAGGGGTACGTGTTCTTTTAATACAAATAGTTATGGGTAAAAATAATAAAAAACTTTTCCCAGAGGCCCCAGGCTTCTGGTCCCTGTGCTACCAATGACTGTGATCTTCGTAGACTCGATCCTTTTGGTTCCGAGGTCGACGATGATCTTGATTGTGATAGATTTGTAGTTTTAAAATCAGACAACGATACACCAATAAGTAAGGCTGATATTTTAAATGTCTATGAAAACTTTGTTGCCAAATGTGGTGAAGCTGCCCAAATATGGCCTAGGAATGATGGCTGCCTTGTTATGGAGTTCTCTACATTTGATCAGCATAAAAAAATCAAAGCACTAGATTCCCTTGCTTCCCTCAATATCTCCTCTTCAGCCCATCCTACTCGTACCTTTAACACCTCTAAGGAGGTTATCAGGTCGGAGGAGCTTATTGAATATGATGTGGGCCGGCTATTTGCTGAACTTACTTCTCAGAAGGTAGTTGGTGCATACCGCGCCACTGTAATGTTAATGGCACCAGAGTTCCTTCCGATACTATCATATTAACTTTAAATGAGTTGGAACTCCCTAAGAATATCAAGGCTGGTTATCTGTGTATTCCCGTGAAGCCTTACGTAGAGAATCCCAGTAGGTGCTTTCATTGTCAACATTTTGGACATGTCAGTAAGCACTGCAAACATGAGAGGATATGTGTCAATTGTTCCTCTGATTTCCATGGAACACAGTGCCCTCGTCCCCCTTGTTGTGCCAACTGTGGTGGCGATCACCTAGCGACCTCTAAGCAGTGCACCTTTTTTTTGTATGAGAGAGAAGTTGTTGCTCTTCGAAATAAATTCTGAATTAACATGAAGGGTGCTAGAAGGAGAGCTAAAGAATTATACATACAACCAGGAGTGAGTTTTTCGGACGCTCTTATAGCGACCAAACCAGTCCGTAACAGACAGCAGAGACCATTCAGACCTCCACCTTTACAGCCGCAGAATATCGATCAAGAAGCCCCAATAGAATATCTGCCTCATAATGATGCTCTTCTCCCCTCTCAAATCATTAGGGAAGTTCCTGCTTCTCCTAAACCAAGGCGAAAGAGGACTCGCCGTTCCTCAGATTCCCCTCCATCAGCATCTAACTAACCATTGACATGTCCTGAAGGCATGGAGGCAGATTTCGAGGATGTTCGTGTGGTGTTCGTTTTACCTTTCGACATCCACCCTCCTCCCACTAAATCTGCCTTGAGTCCATCAGTCACATCTAGCCAGCCTATTACATCCACTGCATCAGTAACTCCAGAAGAAGCTGAACGGATTTTTTCTGATCCAGCTTTGGCTGTGGCCCTTTTGAAAGAGGAGAAACAGCCTTTTGGGATTTCTTCACCCACCCCAGCTGAGCCATCAACCAGCTCTTAGAATGACTCGCTACCATCTCTCTCGACATTACTACCTGCCAGTACAGAGGATCCAATATCTTCGGAGGCAACTTTGACAGCAAAAACCACCCTGTCATATTCACAACTGACAGATGGTTCTTTGCCCTCTAATAAAAGAGCCTCCCCAAAACATTCAAACTACAAATACAATAAGCGTTAATTACACCTAAAACTCAAAAAAGGTTAAAAACCCCAGTCACCTTCACCAGATGCAAAGAAAGATTTAATTACCCTTAAACGATGAATATGTTTCCAATTGTTCATTGGAATCTACAAGGAATCATCTCCAAATAGGAAGAATTCAAACTCCTGCTTCATGATAACAACCCTTGCTGTATAACATTACCCAATATCCTCCACTATGTGGGATATTTTAAGAATCCACCAGAACCCATTTATGGTTCGGCTATTTTTGTTCGTAAAGACTGTTCTTACTTAGCAATCCCGTTGAGAACAGACATTCAGGCAGTGGAGATTTGTGTGTATACCAATCGTTTATACACAGTCTGCTCACTGTATCTTCCTCCCTCCTGGTGAAGGAGTAGCTGCTTCAGATTTCGCTAACAAATTAGCCAATCTCATCTATCAACTCCCGACCCCATTCCTACTAGTTGGAGACTTTAATGCAAGAACCACCTTTGGGGCGACTATGATGACAACCCCAAGGGAAATTTGATTGTGAGACTTATGGAGACCTTGGATGTGTCATTATTTAATGATGTCACTCCAACATCCTTCCATTTTCCAGACCAACAGCTCTACCTGTGTAGATTTGTCACTTTGTTCCTCAGACTGTATAGCATATTACAGCTGGTCAGTGGATCCTGATATGAGAGGAAGTGATCACTTCCCAGTTGTTTTGACCTTATGCCTGGGTGGCCCTCCTTCACAACCGGGCAATAGGTGGAACACCAGGAAAGCCAATTGGCCAAAGTTTAAATATCTTTCTCACCATTCTAGACACTTCCCTCAGGGCGACATTGACATGATCCTAGAGAACTTACATGATCATGTCAACCAGGCGGTAAATTCTTCCATCCCCTCTCCAAAACTGCTTCCCACAAGACCTATCTCCCTTTTTGGTCTGAGGAATGCAGCAAAGTGGTGAAAGACTGTAAGCGAGCTTTTCGTTGCTACCATCGAAACCCTACTGCCATCAATAAGTATGCTCGTAGCCGAGCCAGGGCAGTACGACAGCGTACCCTCCACCAGGCTCACCGAATTTCCTTAAAAGGCTACATCAACTCTATCAGCCACAAACTCCACCAGACAAAGTCTGGAAAAGAGTAAAAAGCCGATCGGCAGAGCAAGTGGTTTCTCTGCCCCCACTATAGTTGAAGCAGGCAAGCTTTTGGGAGACTTGTCTAGAATTTCAAATGTCCTGGCAAAGACATTTGCTGACATTTCCAGCCCTAATTATTCCTTAGAATTTCAACATGTCAGGAAAATACAAGAGCAGTGCCTCTTGAACTCCATGGATCCCTGTATGGATAATGAACCATACAATAAGCTTTTTTCCATTAATGAACTTCAAAGTGCTCTTAAAAGATGTGGATCTCCGCACCTGGTCCTAATGGTATCTCTTCTGATATGATCAGGCATATACATTCAACACTCATTTCACATCTTATCGATATATTTAACTATATATGAATTAAGGGCTGTTTCCCTTCCAATTGGAGGGAAGCAATCATACTTCCCCTTCGTAAACCAGGAAAGTGAGGGGCACTTCCGACCCACTATCGCTCAATTGCCCTTACTTGTTCCCCATGCAAGCTTTTTTGGCACGATGGTGAATGCCATGTTGGTATGGTTTCTGGAGAAACACAACCTTATTTCTCCCTCACAGTTCATTCCGCCCGCTGAGTCCTCACTTAAAAGACGTGTTATCTCTGTGCTCCTGCTTAATTCATCTGTGCCCATAAATTTCGTTTTCTGAGTAACTTAATAATTATAGATACTTCCTGCGCTCATATAATATTAGTCGCTGTATTAAAAAGATTGGCCGTCTTATTCGCTGTGTTAATTTTATTTATCTTCATACGTATTCTAGAAATCGACAATGCCCGTGATCAAGTTTGAATGTTCGAGTTGTGGGGCTTCCTTTAATAAGGAAATTTACGTTCCTTCTAACATGGAACAAACTAGAATTTGCCGTTTTTGTATGTTAAACGATGCGTTGGAGCGTAAGTTTGCTAACGCGATTAGCGAAATTAAATTAGAACTAAATTCCGTCGCGAGGGACGTTATATCGACCAACCGTAAAGTCGACGAATTAAATTCGAGTCTAAATTCTACCATTCATGACATGCGTGGGAGGGAAAATAGAAATCGCGACAATCGGCCTACTCGTATGAATCATCAGACAATTGTTGACCAGCAACAAAGGATTTTGAACTCGTTTGGACCCCAGGATTCACAATATAGACCCCAAGATTCGCAATTTAGGCCCGTTAGAAATGGGGCTAGACCATCGAGGGAACAACATTTCACATTACCATGCTCAAACCCCTTCGCACTGCTAACTCCTATCGAAGGGGAAGAAGAAACTGTACTAATTGGGGATTCTCTAATTAAAAACCAAGAGCCGGAATTCACAGCGCGAAACCCGTCAAAACGAAAACGATTTTGCTTTCCTGGTGGCCGCATAGATAAAGTAGTTAGTGAAATTGAAAAATTGGACCAAACACGTGACGGGCGTACGATCCTCACGCTCGTAGGGGGGAATGATGTGCACAGATACGACAGCACCCCAGAAGGAATAGTAAACCGCGCTAAGACTCTGATTCATACTGCGAAAGTTAAAGCGGATAACGTAGGAATAATTGGCATTTTACCCCGACTAAAATCCACGTTGCGTCTGCAGTCCCGTGCTATATATACAAACGAGTGCCTTAAGCGCTTGTGTCGCGATACTGGAGTTAGCTTCTTTAACGTTTGGGATAAATTCCAAGACCAACCTTCACTTTATCAAACGGACGGAATTCATTTAAGCGATGTGGGAAACAGTCGGCTGGGTAGGATTTTAGACCAGTCAGTACGTAGCATATTAAGTAGGAGAGTTGCGGGGCCACGTGATGCCCATGCACCAGACCGTTCCTCGCTTGAAGGGGCAATGAGTATTGGGGAGCAGGGAAACGGAACAGATTCGCGTGTGATAGAGGAGTCCACCTAAAGCGCAAATTGAAATGTATATATTCAAATGTTCGTAGCTTAAAAAATAAACTTGCCGAAATAAAAGCCGTAATTCTAGAGGGAGACTACGATCTCGTATTCTTAAGCGAGACTTGGATAGATACACATTCGGGGATCAGTGTTTGCGAATTTGATATACCAGGTTATAAAATTCATTATACAAATAGACAAACTGGTAGAGGAGGGGGCGTATTAGTGTATATAAAAGATGACTTAAACGCTATAACGATCGACTCGTCTACGGCAGATATGAGAAGTGAGGCCTTATTAATCCAATTATGTTGTAATGCAAAATATAAAATTAATTTAGCCGTCATATATCGTCCTCCATCGCAAATAGAAAGAGAAGATGCTGCACTCTTTGATATGCTTTCATCTTGGGTTAGAAAAGGAACCACATTAGTCTGCGGCGATTTTAACTATCCAAACGTTAATTATAGTAACCTAACGTCAAATAAAGCTGGGGAGAGACTACTAAACTTTATTCTGGAGAATTTTCTCGTTCAAAAAGTGGAGGAACCAACTCGTGATAATAATATCCTCGATTTAATCATGGCGACTGACGAGTCACTGGTAGAAAATGTTTGTGTAGGAGAGCATTTAGCCTCGAGTGACCATAATGCGATTAGATTCGTGGTTAACACGTGTGTAGATGTAAAAATTAGTACACAGCTCATGCCACGTTTTGGTAGCTGTGACTTTGATACTTTTCGCGAAAGGATTAAGGATGTAGACTGTGGAATGCGCTTCGAGAATAGGTCGGTAGGAGAAATGTACACTGAGCTTCGGCGTACACTCCTTAGTGTAAATTTCGACTTAGTAAAGTATGTGCGCCGTAAGAGCGGGAAGTCGATGAGAGCGCCGTGGGTTAGCCCACTAATATTAAGCTTAATTAAGGACCGAAATAGAAAATTTCAAATACATAAGAACAACGAGTCATTTATAAGTCGGCAAAATTACATAGATTCTCGAAGAGAAGTTAAACGAGCGGTTAGAGATGCGAAGCGGAAATATGAAATAAAACTGGCGAAGGATTCAAAGAAGGAACCGAAACGGTTTTACGGCTATGTAAACAGTAGGAAACCCTTAAAAGGTTCAATAGGGCCGATTAAAGACAAAGATGGTCGTTTGACGGAAATTCCGGCGGAAATGTCTAAAATTTTAAATGAACATTTCACAAGCGTCTTTACTATTGAAGATTCGTCCCAATTAGGATCGTTAGTTGAAGAAGTAGATAATAGTGATATTTGCATATCCGATATAACGGTTAATGAAGTGGAAATTCTTAAATATATTAACCTGATGAAAAAGTCGAAATCACCCGGGCCCGATGGCGTTTACCCCACTCATTTAAAGGAACTTAAGAATGAGCTTGCGAAGCCGTTGCGTGCAATTTTCAATCGCTCATTAGAAGATGGCGTAGTCCCTGTAGACTTCAAGCGTGCAAACGTTACACCAATATTTAAGAATGGGAATAGATACGAAGCAACGAATTTTCGTCCTATTAGTCTAACTTCGGTAGTTGGAAAGCTTTTAGAATCGGTAATTAGAGATAGAATAGTGTGCCACCTCGAGGTAAATAATCTGATTAAAGATTCCCAACATGGGTTTAGGCGGGCGAGATCGTGCTTGACAAATTTGCTCGAATTCTTCCATAAAATGATTTGCGTTTACGACGAAAGCAAAGCTGTAGATGTAATCTATCTAGACTTTAAAAAGGCTTTTGACACCGTTCCGCACGAGAGATTATTAATGAAAGTTAAAGCAGTCGGTGTGAAGGGTAAGATATTAAATTGGATTAGAAATTGGCTGAAGGATCGTTCGCAGCGAGTAGTTATAAATGGTGAATGTTCAGATTGGGTCAACGTCAGTAGTGGAGTGCCACAAGGCTCCGTTCTTGGCCCATTATTGTTTCTAATATATATAAACGATTTGGATAATGGCGTATTTAGTACGATTTCTAAATTTGCTGACGACACGAAGCTGGGCAACCGTGCCTATGTAAGATCGGATGTAGAAAAATTACAAAAGGACCTAAACTTGATTGTCAGATGGGCGGATAAGTGGCAAATGCAGTTTAATTTAAGTAAATGTAAGGTGATGCATTTGGGTTGCCATAATTTGAGGGTAGAGTATACCATGAAAGGCCAGGTCCTCGACGTAGTTAAATTGGAAAAAGACCTGGGAGTTTTAGTCTCGGATGACTTCAAAGTCACGAAACAATGCGCGGATGCATGTAAAAAAGCAAATCGTGTGCTGGGTTATATCGCGCGTAATTTCACGTTCAAATCCAAAGAGATAATTTTACCATTGTATAAATCACTTGTGCGTCCACTGCTCGAATATGCGGTTCAATTTTGGGCTCCATACTTAAACAAAGATATCGCGCAATTAGAAAGAGTGCAGCGTAGGGCTACAAAATTAATTCCCGAGCTGAGAAACAGGCCCTATGAGGAAAGACTCAGGGCATTAGATTTGCCATCTCTCGAAGGCAGAAGATTACGTGGCCAGCTAATTGAAGTATTTAAAATATTGAAAGGATTTTCAAACGTTGATTATAGGAATTTGTTCGAATTGGATCATAGGGGAAATACTTGGCAACACGGATTAAAATTAGTGAACAAGCGATTTAACACTAGTATAGCCCAAAACTATTTTACGTTTAAAATTACTCAAATTTGGAATAGGCTACCCACCCACGTAGTGGATAGTAGGTCGGTAAATATGTTTAAAAACCGTCTCGACGCGCACTTAAATAGTATAAATATAACGTAGTCTGAGCACAGTAAATAATAACGTCTTTGCAAAAGGAGTTTGGAGCGGAGGAACAACGAGAGTAAAAATGATGACTAAAAATGATGCCAGCGATTTCTCTTGCATGTTTAGTTTAGATATCCATTTTCTTTTCCGCCTATCCTATAACTAGATTTTCACCACTAGCAGTCGAGGGCTGCGGAAGTTGAGAAGAAAAACTTTCTATCACCCCCCCTTAGGTTGAAGTAGTTAATATGCCTGACATTGTACACATGTAGATAAGTGTGTACAGTAGATTATATATTTAAAAAAAAAAAAAAAAAAAAAAAAATATAGCATGTTAGAGATACACTCGTAGATAAGTGTGTATCGTAGTTTCGGATGTAGTGTAGCGGACTAGCCTCGAGCGGACCTTAGGGTCTTTGTTGGTCCTAGATTCTGTAGTTCTGTAGTTCTGTAGAAAGAAACAATGCACCACAGACTTGCTGGTCAGGATGGATGATTGCATTCAACAAGCTTTCTCAAAGAGACAACACTCCATTGCTGTCTTTTTTGATATAGAAAAAGCATATGATACCACCTGGATATATCGTATCCTGAAGCAACTATATGACTGGGGTATCAAAGGCTATCTTCCTAGGTTCATACAGCAATTTCTTACTGGACGCACGTTCCGTGTTGGGGTAGGAAATGTCATATCGGAGTCTGTTGATCAGATAGAGGGCGTGCCACAGGGAAGCGTTTTGAGTGTCACCTGCTTCTGGGTGCTATCAACAGGTGTATTACTGATCTTCCTGCAGAGGTAATGACAACTCTTTATGTGGATGACTTGGCAACTTTATCAGCATCGCCTCGGCTGCCATTTAGCATCCGTAAATTGCAACTGGCCATTAACATCATTACCAAGAATGCCGCTGCAAAAGTCTTCCGACTGTCACCTTCAAAAACAAAGACAGTTCATTTCTACAATTTCAGTCAAGTTGACTGGAAACAGCCAATCTTATCTTTGTATGACTCCCCAATCTTGTTTGAGCCTCATTGTAAATTTCTTGGGGTTATATTTGACTCAAAGCTCTCCTGCTTGAAGAGAATGGATATCTTAAAACTTCTATCACATGTTTTTTTGGGAAGTGATCGCCGTACCCTGTGGCTTTTGTATATAACCTTGATCCAATCTAAGCTGGATTATGGGTCACAGGTTTACTCTTCAGTATCATCTTTAAACCTAGATAAGCTCAATTCTATTAGGAACCAGAGAGTGCGTCTAGCTTTGGGAGCATTCAAGTCCTTCCCAGTATGGAGTCTCAATGCAGAGAGTGGTGTCCTTCCACTATCCTTTCACTGCTTTAATTTTAACCTGCAGTACCTTTTCAGGCTGCAACACTCCCCCACTCACCTGTATATGAGTGCACCTATAATATTCACTCGGTGGCCTCATATGACAAGTTTCTTCGCTGACTCGCCCCTTTGCCCTATGTATGACTGGAGATAAAGGTCAACTGAGGAAATTATCAGTTATTCCATATCATATCCATAAAGTACCCCCATGGCTATTGCCACCCGTGAGGGTTTGCAAGGTGATCGCAGGAGAACCGAAAACGAAGTTTTTGCCTTCGGTTCTACGAAGCCTCTTGTATGAACACTCTTTTTACCACAAATCAAGCAATTTTATCTAAACAAATGGATCTAAATCCTCTGATGGGATATGAGCTTCTGTTATCTTTCCCTCCCGTCATGTGGCTGTGTACCTGCCCAATACAGCCTCTATCTTCAAGGCTGAGCTTGTCGCGACACTAGCTGCACTGTATACCATCGCTTCTTCATCACCGGGATCCTATACAATATTCTCTGATTCTCTCAGCACTTTGGAGGCTTTAGTCTTTTTATTTTCAGATCACCCGCTGGTTTCGAAGATCCAAGAGTGGCTTTTTATTTATCCTCGTTCCATGAAGTTTTATTCTGTTGGGTACCTAGCCACAGGGGTATAGAAGGAAATGAGAGAGCAGATGCTGTCGCCAAGGCAGCTGCATCTCTAGGAACCTCCACGCCTGCTCCTCTTCCTTTCCGTGATGTCGTGCCATACATCCGTGAGTACGTGGTCGGCCAGTGGTAGAGGACTTGGGATGAACTCCCCCCCAACTAAACTGCATGCCATCAAACAGTCAGTCCTCTCCTGGCCACGCACTACTAGTACCCGTACTCAGGATGTTATTCTATGCCGTCTGAGAATTGGGCAGTGTCGTCTGACACAATGATTTCTGATGGAAGGCCTTCAGCAGCCTCCAATGTGCACTCACTGTGGAGTACCAATGTCTGTACTCCACCTATTTGCTGAATGCCTACGTTTCCATACTCTGAGGCAAAGGCTTTTTCCTTTTATTTGCCAAGGGATGTGTCCCCAGCAGGTTCTGAGGAGCATCCTTTCCGAACATGAGTGCACCTTTAACATGAATCGAGTGTTTAAATTTTTATCAGAGACAAATCCTTTAAAGGAAATTTAATGTTTTGTAATTTTTAAAACCAGATAGACGTGTCGTGTCTTATGATTTTACTTTGATTTTAAAGAACATCTGAAATTTTAATGAATCCTCTCTTTCTGAAATTGGCTGCGAGATTGCCCACTTGGACTTACGCAGCACCCGTCTGTTTTGTACCATTCATTCATTTCCAATCACCCTGCTTTGTCGTTCCCCAGGAGGGCCATCGTGTGCTATTCCTGTGGAGTTCCTGGCCACGTAAGATCCAACTGCCCTTAAAACTCGCAGTTTAGAAGCACCCCTCCTTTTAATCACCAGGGTCAGTTTCACTTTTACGCTCCCACCGTCGCAAAATGAAGTTATTTTTTTTTACCCTTTTTTCTGTTATCCCGGAACCTCCAAGCTAGTCGACTATTGGCCAACCTACATTCAGTTAATTTGCACTCTGTTTATATTATAAATCTACCACGCACTCGTAAACGCAGAATGGTTAACTTGACCCTATTCTACGACATTATCAAACTTTCAGTTTTACCATACCTTATCATTTTATTTCAGTTACTACTCTTATTAAACTTTAAGTTTTACCACCCTTTATCAAACTTTCAGTTTTACAACACCTTACCATCTTTTTAAATGCTACCACTAATGTTAAACTTTTAGTTTACCACACCGTACCACAATTTAGTTTTAAAGCACCTTAACATTTTGTCCACTTACAAGTCATGTTAAACTTTTAGTTTATCACACCTTATCAAACTTTCAATTTTACCACATCTTATCATTTTATTTCTGTTACCAGTCATGTTAAATTTTTAGTTTAACCACCCCTTATCAAACTTTCAGTTTTACCTCACCTTATCATTTTTTATGTTACTACTCTTGTTAAACTTTTAATTTTACCACCCAATGTCAAACTTCGTTTTACGATAACATATTTTTTCATGTATCACTCTTGCTAAACTTTTAGTTTTACCGCCCCTTTCAAACTTTTACTTTTACCACACATATTTTTTTCATTGTTACCAGATCTGTTAATCTTTGTTTTACCACTAATATAAAAATTTCCCTTCTACCCCCTTCGTCATTTCTTTTCACTTGTATCATTACTAATGATAAAATTTCCAATGTTACAATCCTCTATCGATTTAAAGTTTTAGCACCGTTTTTTTGTTACTGACTAGCTCGATTCTGCTATAATTCAGAGGAAAATATATCTGTATACACCCCTCTTCTTGTCTGAAGAATTGAATGATACAGAATTTCTGATAGTTCTTTCATTATGATTATTTTTGTCTTGTGTTCAGTTTTTTCTAAAACATTTGAAAGCTCTATCAATTTTACTGTTACTCTTATATCGTACAAAACTAGAGAACAAATTACCCAAATCTATATTTCCTTGAAAATACTGTTAATATTCATGAGAGTCGTACATAATACTCTTTAAAATTTGCTTCTTAATAGTGTTCAAGTTGCATTTCATAGAACAGCGGATACAAAATAAAGTTATTGTGAAATTACTATGTATTTGAAGAAAGTATGCATCCAATATTAGAGAACGATAAATATAAATGCAGCCATATCCAGAAAACAAATTAATTAACTCAGACAATGTAACAAAATATTAATATGAAGTATGCAGACCTTTGTTCTGAATGTCTTGAACCTATCTTCGGCCATTGTTCGGCTGTGATTTTATTCCATTCATCTTCCAATATTTGCCAGAGATCTTCAAAATTGGTAGATTTCTAAGCCATAACCTTCTTACCGAGTATCTTTCATAAGTTTTCTGTCGACTTTAAATCTAAGAAAGGGTTGACCGTCTTTGCTGCGTGGCAGAAGCGTGAAAACAGGCTCGCATACCCTCAATAGTTGGAGAGAGAGGGGTTCACATGTTCTTGAAGTAGATTCTTGTATACCGGAGCGTTTATTTTGACGTATAAGCGGGCGAGAGGATAGACTTCAGCGCTTGGAAACATACTTCACACTCTACCACACATGCATGCGTGATTCAATATTTCTCAATATGATTCAATATGCTGCTTCCCATCCGACCCGAACAAATTAAATTTGCCTTCGTTGCTGGAAAACACTTACCCCCTTTCCAGCTCTCCACAGCACATGCTTAGTAACAGAGGCCAACCTAGCCACTTTCTTATTTTTACCTATGAATGGTTTCTTAGCAGGGAAGCCTGGTATGAATCTGATCTATCTCAAGCTACATGAGCCAGTCTGGCGAGACATTCAAGTTCATGATCTCGTCAACTTGATGTGAAATACCGGTTGGTGGTCTCAATTCGGTCTTTTATCGACCATTGTTGTATGGTGCGACCTCCCCTAGGGATGGTTTTAAGAGGGCGACCAGTTTTCTCTCGTCGACTCTCGGGATCTGGAATCCTAATCGAGATTTATTATGTTTGAAATCATACTTTTTTTTACCAATTAAAATGCCTAGAAATGTCAGACGCTGACATTCCTTCACTCGACAACCTGCTTTTTGAAAAACTTGTAACCTGATAAATTAGTCATACTATCATAGTCTACAATACACCTGGGAATGTGTTGCCATAGATACGTTTCGAACTTTTACTCGTAAACAAAGTTATAAGCTATGGTTGACTAGTTTTGGGCATATCTTTTCTTCGAATATGCTTTACTTCTCTCATAACATTCTATATCCGCTGTTCTATGAGATGAATCTTGGACACAATCAGAGGCAAATTTCAAGAAATATTCTGTGCAATTTCCATGGAAATTAAACGAGCATTTAAAAATAAAAATGCGATAGTGCATATAAAAGAAGAGGGAAATTAAGCAGACCCAAACAACTTAACCATTCATTTTCATTACGTCATGGAATCAGTTGCGTTCCTTCTGTTTGCTGTTTTTCATTCCTCCTTAACTGTTTTTTTCGGAAGGTTCGTTTACGTGCATCAATGCGATACGGTAACATGGATAATCTGTACAAGATAGGGACGAGGGGGCGCCTCCCAATATTTATTTGTGAGTTTTTCGAGATCGTCGATTCCGATTAAGGGTGGGAGGGATCCATTATGGGGGGTTGAAGGTACCAGTTTATGGGTGGTATAGGTTACCGATTTGTGGGTGCGTGGTCGCTAATTATAAGGGGATGTATTGAAAGGTCCTGGTTGCTATTGCACTCGACAGGTAACGGGGATTTCAACCAGCGCACCTACTTTATGCCTCTGTTGAATTGGTTCTGACTCCTTATAATTTCTCCTGAGAGTTATGCGTTAGGCTGGTAATCGGGGTAAGAAAAAGACTTCGAAAGGACGTGGCAAAGAAAATATAACTTTATTCTTAAATCGACCTACTAATAGGGGCAAGCGGAAAAGTCTCGAGTTCTTTGCGGTAAATGTGCAGGCTTTCTGTTTTACGCGAATTATCGAGTTTAAAGGCGGCAGGACTTAGACGAGTAAACGGGATTCGCAACGCTATTAAGGGAATGAATTGACTACCGAATTATGAACGATTTGAGAAAAATTAATAAAGAGTAAGGAGTCTATCTCTCTATATATGTGTGTCGTCTCCAAGGGACGTGACCTTGACTTGTCAGTGGGGAGGACCCAGTGATCTAGTATGTTTGTTATTTCCACCCCTTGGGCGGAATTTCCGACATCTCTGTGTACCTATTGTGCCTACATATTTTCTAGAGATTTATCTTTATTATTGGGAATTGTTTGCTGCAGATTTCTATGAAATTTATCTGGTCAAAGCCTGTATTTGTTCAGCTTGCCTTGTAGTCTCGCAACACGCGTATGATTGTTTGTGCGCGATCCTCGTATTTGTTCAGGTAGTCACATTTGATAGCTGTTTCCAGCGTTCATATGATCGTGTGTTTCCGCTTGGCATATATATATATATATATATATATATATATATATATATATATATATATAGTTTCTTTTCCTAATTCTCTTTGGTTATTTATTTATTACACCTGGCATACTATTTTCTTAATTTACACAAATAGCAATTTTGGGGGGATTTGATAAATCCACCGAGCGTCCATTTGTGGAGTTTCTTGCTGGGTCTATTAAATCCATCAATTTGGGTGCCACAAGCCTACCTATTTTACAAAACGAACCCTATATCCTCTCTGGCCAAATGTAGAAGGAAGAGAGGGGTTCCGCAAGGAAGTGTCTCAGGGTCACACACTTTTCCCTCAGCAGCAACAGTATCACCTCGGTGCTGCCGGAAGATGTTATCGCTACGCTCTCCGTAGACGACCTTTCGATCTCTTTTGGTGCGGCCCAGATACCAACTCTTAGAATCCTGGTGAATGGTTACAGTGCCCACTTTTAGCAAGCCAGGGAGAGATCACTGAACCACAACTGGTTTTCCCCCAATCTCTCTATCTTTCTGTGTTGGGAACTTGAAGGAGAAATTGGTAAATGTTAGATTAGCCTTTTCCTAAACAGCGTAGGCCACCTGTCTTCTGCACAGTGCGTGGTCCGCAAGTTCCACTCTACATCAGATGCTCTGCTCTGACAGCAATACGCCACCGTGTTTTTCAATCAGGAGAAGGCCTATTATACCGCATGGCGATACGGTATCATGGATAATCTCTACAAAATGGGGACGAGGGGAATCTCCTAATCTTTATTTGCGAGTTTTTGCGAGATCGTCGATTCCGATTACGAGTGGGGGATCCCTCTCTGGCTAAATGGAGAAGGAAGAGGGTGCCCCGCAGGGAAGTGTCCTCAGTGTCACACTCTTTTCCCTCAACATGAACGGTATCACCTCGGTGCTGCCGGAAGATGTTATCGCTACGTTCTCCGTGGACGACCTTTCTATCTCCTTCGGTGCGGTCCAGATGCCAACTCTGGAGGATTTACTCCAACAGCCATTGAACCCCACCTCTCGTTATGCCCAAGCTCACAGGTTTCGGTTTTTCTTGGCTAAGACTAAGATAGTGCACTTCTCCCGCCATCTACGGCTCCACGCAGACACAGACTTGTTCCTAAATGGCTTCGCCAGTAAGTGCTGGATTCACACCGTTTCCTTGGTCTTGTATTTGAACGAGCCTCACTTGATGTATAGATTGATGTATAAATAGCCCAGACAACTTTTGTTATATCTGTGGAAGATATACTTCAAGCAACCAGCGGGAAAATTTAGCTAAAAGAGTGAAAACTGCAATTATTTTTTTGCTTGTAAAGTTGGTGACTAGGACAAGCCCTGTGTACCTCACAAATCTTGCACTGAGGGTTATACGGGGCTTACACAGTAATTAAATGGTGTGGCGTGAGCCAACAAATCAGGTTTTTAATTGCTACTTTTGTATGAAAAATATTGCGGGATTCTTAAATAAGAACAAGTCCAAAATTGTATATCCAGATTGTAAGTCATAATATGGAGATGCCAATCCCAGTTCCTCCATCAGCTAGTGCAGTTAAAGATGATGATTCATCGCCTGAAGAGAAGGATAACAATGACGATGAAATGTATGAGGATGATTCTAAGGAAAAGAAGATCCAGTTGATAAATCAAGAAAGATTGAATGATTTGGTGAAGGATTTGTCATTGTCAAAGGAGAACGTAGAACTGTTGGGCTCCAGACTACAGCAATGGAGCCTTTTAGAGGACGGTGCAAAAATATCTACTTTCTGTAAACGCCGTGAGGCCTTACCTGCCTTCTATAAAGAAGATGGTGCTTGTTTCTGTACTGATGTTAATGGCCTCATGAATCAGCTAGGAAACGAGCATTTACCTGATGAATGGAGACTATTCATCGATGCAAGCACTGCTATCCTCAAAGCTCTGTTGCTACACAATGGTAACTAAAACCTTCAATTCCTGTCGCACTTATTGTTGGGATGATAGAGAGATATGACTCAATGAAATTTATTTTGGAAGGTGTTCATTACTTGCATCATAAGTGGAATATCTGTGGTGATCTAAAGGTAATTTCTTTACTTCTTGGACTGCAGCTAGGATATACAAAGATGTGCTTATCCCTATGGAACAGCCGTGAGGACAGGAATCATTATATTGTCAAAAAGTGGCCCGAAAGAGAACACATAGTTGGCCGATACAATATGAAGCACATGCCTTTGGTACATCCACAGATCTACCTTCCACCACTTCATATCAAACTTGCCCTTATGACGAATTTTGTTAAAACAATGGCCCATGATTCTGATGGATTCCAGTATCTCAAAAGAGAAATTTGGTGCAAAGAAAACCGATGCTAAACTTAAAGCTGGCATTTTTGTAGGGCCGGAGATCAGAGAATTGATACGTGACAGGGAGTTCAGAAATAAACTAACTACACTTGAGTTGGCAGCATGGGATTAATTTGTCCATGTATTGCAGAACTTCCTTGGTAATCATATGGCTGAAAACTATGAAGAACTAGTGGACAACATGCTAAAGGCCTATCAACGAATGGGGTGTCGGATGTCTCTTTAAGATGCATTTCTTGCATTCGCATCTAGATTCCTTTCCATCTAATATGGGCGATATTAGAGACGAACATGGTAAAAAGTTCCACCGAGATATCGCAATGATGGAAAGCAGGTATAAAGGCCACTTCAAACGAAAACATGATGGGTGACTACTGCTGGTTCCTACAACGGGAGGATCCTATATCCACGTACAAGCGCAAGCGTCTCAAACATTTTTGAAGAAATTTATAGTTAGGTGAGAACTACCTCTTTTATATGTAATACATATCTTGTCTGGCTGTGCAAAAGGACGTTCATAATGCCAAATAGGGTGCCCAGATTCCAAACCTTGGCCCAGAAACGTCTCATTCTTCTCAAACTCGTAATAATTATATCATTAATTGATCTAAGGTGACAAAGTGAGCCATATAGCCTAGTTGCATAACTCAGGAACCTTACGTGCTAGGACAAATCTGAGCACAAATTTGGAATCATCGCACCAAAATTAGTTAGAACATTTACTCAAGTAGCAGAGACAAAGTTAAAATTTGTTGGCTAGTGTTATTGACAGACTGGCATTGCTGTTATTATTTTCATTATTACTAATATCATACTTTGTCTACAGCAGTTCCAAAGTGTTTTTAGTTGGGTCAGGAGATACTGAGCTTCCCGATATATGCCAAAAGTCAATAATTTGACAAATGTTTGCAGGGAAGCTCTGATCTCGTTGCCCCTGCTTCTAAGGGAAGTCGGGGTGTAGTTTAGCCCATGGTCTTTCTTCTGCCGTGCTCAAGTTGAAGGCCGTCACTGGATCCAATTTATCCCGGGTTGGTAAATTTAGATAGCCCACCCGGAAGATCTTTCTTCTGGGTAGTTAAAAAAGGGACTTCCCGGATCTGTATCTGCTCTATGATACGACATACCGGTTGTATTATAATGGTCGCCGCATGCAAACACAAAACATGCAGTATTGCAATATAAGAGAACGGAACGTCGGTGGGCGGCGAAATTGCGAGTTGGCATCTAGAATTGACACTTCGTTATTTGTGATTATAAAATCCCCGCAACTTTTATTAGCAGGAATTAGATGAAATCAACCCAGCTCACTTCATCAGTCCCTCTTCAAGACCCCAGCCGCAATCGTCATCATTCTCTGCTTCATCACCAGCAAGGGAGTGGCTGGTGTAATAAGGGTGATGTCTCTACTTCAACTGAAACAGCGCGCCCTCCCAACCCGTGCCCCCGAGAAAAACTGGTACTCTCTTTTTTTTTTCATCCCCCTTTACCTTTTTTTCATTCTTAGTAAGTTTCCTACCTCCCCCATAAGGGGATGGATAGTGGAGGGGTTTAATGCCCCTGCTACAACTAAAACCTGGATGAACGCCAATCTTCCAGGCCCCAATGTTTGCAGCGAGACATAAGGCTCTATATCCTCCACTATTTCCTCTAAATTCACTTCCTTCTTTATAGATCTCTCCTTATTTTTTGCCTGAGTCGGCCTCGCTGTTATTGCGCTCTAAAGTAGAGTAAAAAAACAACAAAACCCATTACCCCCCGCCCCAAAGTCCTCTGCTAAGATTCCTGTTAGGCCCTTGTGACATGGAAGAGAGAAATAACAAAAAAAAAATCGACTAAAATTTTTAATAAAATAACGACCCCAAAATAGAAACAAAACTTCAATGGGATGACAGCGAGAATATCGCATCTGCGGCCGGTTTGGCAGCTTTCGAAAATCGGTGCTGCTGCAAAAGCTTCAAGGCGGCCAACGGATCATCACAATCTGTAGAGGGGACAAGGGGTGTTAGGTAGGGGTCACGGGCCGGAGGTAGGTGGGCGTAAAGCCCCTTTTATATCCGGGAGATAGACGCCCCTTTGAGAACTCGAAGCTTCTCAATCACTATAAAGTACACGAAAGTTCATGGGGTTTGGGGACAACTGAAGCAATTCCTCAACCAGTTTCCTAGTGTGGTTGGCGCGCTTAAACGCCGCTATAAACTACGCGCCCCTTGGGCCCCACTCGCCCCCTTTATGCCCTACTAGACACTAATCATAGTCGAGGTACTACTATGTGCTGTAGTATCTCTTCCAGTCAGGCCCCAAGCACGGCCCCTTCACAAACTTCCTCCATCCAACCTATCTTACACATCAACATCTGTCAGCCCATTCTCTCTTCCGTACACATGCACATGGTCAAACCACCTTTCATGCGGTCTTCCAACCCTTCTCACACACACTCTGGTATGTGAAAATTGTTCGAGATGAACCAGCACCAGTGACGGGCCATTATCGGCGTCGGAGACAGTAAAAAGCTAGCTCGTGCAGAGAAATCCATCATTTCCTTGGAATAGTTCTATACATACCCTTCAAAGATGGCCGAATATATTTAAATTTAAAAGGGCAAGCCCATGCTCAAAATTGATGGTTTTCTATGTTATTTGTGAAAGATAAATTGAAACCAAAATATATTCCAAGTGCAATAAGTTAGCACCATTATTGTAAAAGCCGCGCAATAACTAATGAGGGTGAATTGATTAAAGTTTCTCGTGAACACATTCTGGTGATTCCGTAAAAGTCCGAGTGCGTAGTTTCATGAACAGAGTAAAACAAGATGCCAAAGAAACCCGTGATTTCCCTCGTTATGTCATTTCTACTGCTGCCTCGCAATTAAGTGAAAGTGTAGTGCAAGCTCTACCATTAAATAAATTCAATAAAAAGGCCTATTCACAATGCAAGACAAAATGAGAGAGTAGGCTTAGCTAATCCCATTCCTAGAAGAGATGTTTTCACTAATGAACAGACAAAAGATAATAGAAAAATCTGCGATTGTGATCTTAAGGTAAATTAGGATACCGATTCCGAATTTGCTTTAAGCATTCGAATGCTGTTAGCCCGAGCCTTTATCCCGGTCGATAAAGTGACAATCATTTGAGAGTAGTGAATCTTATTTTGGATTATTTTGAAAATGTATAGATTGGTCGTAATTCAAGGCGTCCAAGACGAATCCCTATGCTCCAGATACGTATGTGGTCTCGCTTTGAGAGAGTCTATGCTGGTTTACTAGCATCCTTCTTTGAAGGATGGCAGAGGGCTTCTTTTTTTACAGCAAGTGTCATCTCCTCATCCTACAATATGAAAATTCTTAGACGCTCTTAAAAGAGAACAGGACTTGCAAGAAATTCCTATTGCAAAAGTAAGAGGAGCAGGTTGCCAAAATATCAAGATCGCCAAGAAATACGGCGACGGAAATGAGACTTAAAAATTAGCGGCATCCTTCAACGAGTACTCTTCAGTAGTTGAGTAGATGTGTGCAGTAGCATATAACTTAACTTTATAAGGAAGGGATTTTTTTTCTTATTGCATTGTTTTGTTTTTTAATAAAGATGTGTGAATTTCCAATAATTATCATTTGTGTACTTAATTTGTATTCTACATTTTTTTTAAATAGAGAATTTTGAATTGCGAATCATTTTCATTCAAACAATTTCCTATTCCAATAAATGTTTTTCGAATAATGTTCACATAATCACACATTCCACACCATAAACACCACTTATCTTGTCCTTCCTCGCCCGATACATCTTTCGCACAACCAAGCATCTCTCTCAAGTAATTCATTCACACCGCTCTCAACTCGAGACATTTCCTTCTTCCATACCCCACCGTTGGCACACACACGCACACACACACACATGCAGATTCCTAGACACTCCATACTCAACCTGGCGGTCGCAATTTGATTCATCTGTACTACCATCACTTACAATGCATCAGAGATACTTAAAACTTCGCACTTGTTCAAGGGTGACACCATGGACTTGGGCATCCCATCCCGCCTTATTCTCACCCAAACAAATATTACCTTACTCTGCATTCGTTTCTAGACCTCTCCTCTCACACTCCCTCTCACTCTCAGCCACCACCACCGTACTTCATCACCTTCACACCCCTGTCCCTAATTTCCATACCTACTTCTCTCTATACCCCAACTATAAATATATAACGACATCACACAACATTGTATTCCCCTTCCTATATCAAACTATTCAGCCAAGCCATCTTTCACCTTAACGCCAGCCTTACTTTCAACATACAGAAATACACTTCACACCATAAAAGATTTACCTACCATTCCCTACATTCTTAGTACCTGCTTTACTCTATCTACACGACCATGAGCTTTCTCCAGATCCAGGAACCCATCATTCACTTATTTCCTCAGCATCTCTTTTTTACACCAAATACTTTGATCCAGCTCCACCCCATCTGCTCTAACCCCCCCACCCCTTATTCATTCTATTAAATCCTCATTTATCCTTCTTTTACGCCCAGTCAACATTTTTTTCCTTGTTGTCGCGAGCAGCATTTCCTGCCAGTTCGAGAACTTCAGCAGCCAAATACTCCATGACTGCGGCACCAACGCGCTTGGCATAGCTGCCCTTTCTCAATAATCTACGAATTCGGCCAACAGGAAACTCAAGTCCAGCGCGACTGGAGCGAGATTTGACTTCCCCTTGACTTTTCATCCATTGCCTTCAACATTCAAAAGATTTAGCCCATTGCAGTTCTTGCATTCACATTTCTCCCCATTACCCTCATACATCGACACTATTACTGCAATCATCTATTTTCAATTGACTTAGAATACCAACACTTTTTAGCATATCAGCGACCTCTAACAACACCATCCCTATCACTATCTTTTCCATATCCCGACACAACCAATTTACACCCATGAAAACAATCGATTATATTTCCATTTGTATCATTTTCCACGCCCAGGTGGACTTACCTTATGTATGGCCCTTTAACCGACATACTCACAAACATCACAACTAAACTAAATAACATAAAATAATAGAACTACCAAACTAAAGAACATATATACAAATCACAATCAACATATACTGACAGAACCGAACTGAACGACACCATATAATAACTAAACAGCACAAACCAATATAATATCCGCACGACGATCAACTCCACCGACTGTCACAACACACTTTCTCATCAAGACACTCTACCCGCGAAATCAGCTAACGGTCTATCAACCCGTCCCAAAAGAAAACCATCTCATCCTGCACACCACAAGAATCATGCTATTCTTGTCCTCGATCTTTGTACAGCTATCCTCCTGGTTCCTAGTCGTTTTGACTTGCATCCAGAATAACTTCCTGTTCACATCGGGATCCTCATTCAACTTACTGTTCCCATTCAGATCCTCATTGATTTTCCTGTTCCCATCGGGATCCTCATTCATCTTCCTGCTCACAGTAGGATCTTCATTAATCTTCCTGTTCACAGTCGGATCCTCATTAATCTTCCTGTTCCCATCGGGATCCTCATTCATCTTCCTGCTCCCATCGGATTCCTTATTCTTCCTGTTCCCATCGGGATCCTCATTCATCTTCCTTGTTCACATCAGGATCCCCATTCACCTTTATTGTTCCCAATGGGATCCCCATTCACCTTTATTGTTCCCATCGGGATCCCCATTCATCTGCCTTGTTCACATCGGGATCTTCATTCATCTTCCTTGTTCCCATAGGGATCCTCATCGTCTTCCTTGTTCCCGTCGGGATCTCCATTCATCTTCCTTGTTCCCATCGGGATCCTCAGTCATGTTCCTGCAACCATCAGGATCTTCATTCATCTTTTGGCCACACGCTTCATTGGCTGCCTTCTTACTCTGTTTAGCCAATTGCTTCACTTTTATACTCCATTTAACCGCATGACCTCGTCATTCACATCTGAACTATTAAATATTTGATATATGCCTCGTTTTTGCTGTCCACTATACTCTTCACATTATCATTCCACCATGCAGCGTTTTGATTTTTCTTTACAGTTCTGGTACATCTAAGTACGGCCATTCCACTACCTAGTAACTATCGCACAAATATTTTCCAGTTTTCTTCATTTTCATGCTCACACATTTCATCTCTTCTACTCTGAAACATTCTCACATTTCTCACTGATTCAATAACCTTTCCCTTCTGATTCGCCCTTCCTTTCTACCTACTTCACGCCTTCTCCATGCACATCTTCTTTTCTACTAGGGACAAAACCTAGTCTTAACTACTTCTTCTGCACTTTGCCCAATCCATGTGCACGGCTTTGTACTGAAAAGATATTTGCTAGACGTTTCTTTCAGCACAGAAACCTACCGCTTTCTATTTAGAGCCCTTGCTCGCCGAGTGGATACAGCGTTGGACCGCTACGTCGCGGTACCGGGTTCAATCCCGGCACGAGGGGACACAAACGTCGGCGCACGTAGAGATCTGGCTGTGCTCACCCCTGCATTCGGGTGGATAGATCTTACACTTCTCACCACACACATAGCCAATTACAACTGCTTTCTTTCCTCTCCCGTCTTCGCACCACATTGCACACACAGTCTTTGTTCCAAGGAATCCTGCCGATGGGAAGGCTTCCACCTGAACACTGTTTGGTGTCAAAACATAATACTTCCTGGCACTGCTTCCCAAATGAGGACCGGCTTCTGGTGCCCTCGGGCTCACCAGCGATTGTCATACTGACCTTTATGTCTTTCCTTATCCGGTCGTGATCAGCCTGGATAAAGGCCAGTTAGCGAACCACTACTAATGCTACTACCCCCTCTCCCTATGTATGTCTATTAATAAATTCTAACCTCGAGTATCTTTGGTTACTATATCAAAGGTCTGCGTCGGGCTCGTTTGGGGGAGGCTCCTCAGCCATCCCAAAGGGACTGTATCCAACGGAACAATCTAACAACCATAAAAAAATAGAACCATTTCAACCTCTCTATTGGACATCATAGGACATGGGATCGTTTTTGCCCATCCAGGGAGGGGGGGAGGGTAAAAAGAACCCAGTTCTTTTTAAGGCTGTTAAATGGGTCTAGGGAAGAGGCGGGGCTCAATCGGAGGAAGACAAAAACAGCGACCCATTCTGAAGATGGGGGAAAGCTTACAGTGGAAGATCGGTCTATTTGGATAGACACACTCGCTCGGCATGACTAACTTCCACTTGGAAGCATTTTAATCAACTCTCGAGTATTGCTGTCACACTAACTTCACTGACGCCACTCGCGCGGTGAGTCGAGTTTGAGAGAGACACTGACGGCTCCGATCACGTACGTCATCACGCGCATAACCCATCACAACACGGTCTTTACCTTCCCCATCCTACTTCACACATACAATACATTGCTCTTCCGTCTCGGAACCTGCTTGTTTTCTTAAACATTGCGAGATGGACATTTCCTGACATTTTTATCAGTTGCCTAAAAGTTCAAGGTCCACCTCTTGCTAAGGCTCAAGGCCCACCTCTTCTTAAAGCTCAATGCCCTCCTCTTCCTAAGGCTAAGGCTCACCTCTTCCTAAAGCTCAAGGCCCACCTCTTCCTAAAGTTCAAGGCCCACCTCTTCCTAAAGCCCAATGCCATCCTCTTCCTAAAGCTCAAAGCCCACCTCTTCCTAAGGCTCAATGCCCACCTCTTTCTAAAGCTCAAGGCCCATTCTCTGATAAAATTTCATCAGAGATTTGGCGGAAAGAAACCAGAAAGAGAGAAGACAAAAACAAGGAAATTGGGAGAGAGAGAGAGAGGCCATGAACAAAATAAAGCGTCAATCTTACATATTGCAGTACGAAATGGTTACTCATTCTTGTATACGAACAAGTACAAAAGGACGGAGGTCTTAAGTTGAACCCACTTTTGGCCACAAGGTTGGAAGAAACTAGCTAAAGATTAGGGTATGTACCTCTGCATGGGTAGCAGACCCCTCCCCCATACACACACACTTTTGAGACTACCAAGAACGGCACCTATCAAGATATCAACACAGGACGAGAATCAACAAAGAAAAAAACAAGGTCAACAGATCTAAGTCGCGTGCTCTCAATTATTCTGACTTGTGTCCCACGACCTTCAAAACTTTCAACGATTCTAGTACTAACCTTGGCACTTATATCATTCGAAAGAGAATATAAAACAACATAAGGGGTTCAAATTTCGTTAGAATGGGCCGAATAGTTACGATGTTATTGCCAAAAAACTCATTGAAAAGTAAAATGGCTACCATCCGACCGACCGACATATTAACTTAAGAGTTGTGTGAACACGACTAAAAAAAAGAAAGAAAAAAAAGACCTAGTTAAAGTGAAACAGGTGGATTTTATCGATTTCCAAGGGTGACTTAAATAATTGATGATGCAGTTGCATCTTCGGAGGCGTTTCGAATCATCGATTCGTGGCTGAGCGTCTTAACGCTTACGTGTAACTGACCTTTCAAGGAAGGCAATTTCTCCATAGCAGGAACGTCCCGGAGCAGAAGAACGAAAGCGCATTTCGGAGAGAAGCTGAGCGACGAGTTCCCATCTAAGTAACCCTCCAATTCGGCTTTAATTTCTGCAATGCAAAGTTTGATATATTTAACAGCGCTCTGTGAGTCCTACAGGTGTCTCTTTATTCACCACATTCAGCCGTATTTTCTGGGCCGTCAGTAGTGGGCTTTTTCTATATCTGTAGGAAGGTGACTCCCCACCCCTAAATAGTACCTCCGGTATGGACAGCAATGTCTTTTGGGGTACTTATATTCCTTGTGACTCTATATTGCGTCCGTGAAGTTGACCCGAATGGAGTCCCGATTAGGGTAGACTTCTCGGACGCTGACATACGCTGGTGATAACCGTGGTTCGGAGCCTACGTTAATCAGTAGGTCCCAAATTGAGAATGAGAAATGAAATCTCATTAGGGCACATCATGGGTAAAAACCTTGACTAATTTCTTGTCCATATAAATCATTAATTAAATAGTAAGATGGAGTTCTAGTTACCCTACAGTATATATATATATATATATATATATATATATATATATATATATATATATATATATATATATATATATATATATATATATATATATATATATATATATATATATATATATATATATATATATATATATATCAGTGGCGTGCAGTCAAGGGAAGCAATGCTTCATCTATTTAAGAAGAAAAGAAAAATAAATTACACCCCAATAATTAATATGACAGCAGACTCAATTTTATTCTTGCCTATACTTGTTTGTATACGCCATACGGTACCATTCACTTTCAACAAATTGGCATTAAACCCTGATGAGTCAGACTGCTATTGAAGAAATGCATCCATTTCGTTGAAATTTCTACTCTGTTTTTTTTTCTCTCTCAATTTCAATAATAGTTCTTTTGGTGCTTTGGAATGAATAGTTTAAAAGATGTTTTGCTTTTCTTAGCAATAATATACAGATATTAGAGTTTTATGACTTTTATCTAGATATTTCAACGCCGTGTTAGAATTAAGAAAAAGCTATTTGTATACGGAAAAGGACGTAAATTTGGATCTGCAGTCATCGGCTTGCATCTAGCAACCCTGCCGAGTTGCCAGAATGTAGGAAAAAGCAACAAAATATCTACGACACATTGACGTAACTATTATGTTCTGAAGCTTAAACAATTTTTAAGGTTATATTTAAATACTGATTCCAGGAAAGAAAGCAGCTAAATAGCAAAAACTCTAGTATGGTTAAGCTCTTATATCTTAAGCATTTTGTTAATATTTCCGGGATTCTGGCGGGCCTGTAGGGCACATATGTATTCACCTGAAGGGTGTACATGTAGATACCCTACACAACGGAACCCGAGGTAAGGAGGAGAGAGAGAGAGCGAGTTTAGAAGGTCGAGATAAAGGCTTGATTTTCTCACTGTAATAAAGTGGTAGTCTCTATATCTAGGCTTTAGTCAGACAGGCGCCAGAGAAGTAAACATTAGGAAACTGAGAATGTCCGGAGGTAATGAAAGGGCGTGTGATAAAAGCATTTCACCATTCTGTAACAAAGATAGCCAGAAGTTAAACAAATATAAGCCTAATAATAAAGATCCGCCTTCTAGAAATATTGGCCAATAGCGAGGTACGGCAGTGTAGACGCCATCCAATAAGAATTAAATAAAGGATTAATTTAAGCCAATCAGGAAGCGAGATAAAGGAATGAGCAGCTAATCACGTGCGCCAACGTTATTTGTAGACAGGGCGTGAGGCTGACTTGATGAAAGTTTCTCCCCCTTTATAAAGGGGTGTAGAGAGGTTAAAAGAGTGTCTTTCATTATTACTATCTTAATTGTTAGTGTTACGCGTGAATTTAAGGAGGACCTGGTGCGCTAAAATATACGTGCTCCACATGCCAAAAAGATAAGTGGTGCGTAGATTTCCCGGAGGGGTTTCTCAAAATGCGACCCTGGAAGTACCTGCACGGACTGCGTCCTAAGGGAAGAATTGCAGGAGGTTAAAGAAATGTTCAAATGTTCTGAGGAAAAATCACGACGGCTAGAAGAAAAAGTGAAGATCCTCGAATCTGAGCAAGCGAGTCAAATCCGTCGTCTCGAAGCCAGCATTGCAGAGATGACAGCCAGCAAGATAGAGCAACAGGAAACTCCCAAAGATGCGGGCGGCTCCTCTGTTGATCCCTCAAGCACCGCGTCGACAGAGACAGGTCAAAAAGAAGAAAAGGAAGAGTAAGAAAGGAAAGACAGCAGAAACAGTAGATAAAACAGAAGAGAAAGTAAAAACGGAAGAAAAAACGAAGAAAAAAACAAAAAAGTGAAGAAAGACAAATCGAAAGAGCCTCTACTGAAAGGAAAGCCTCTGTCCTCTGAACCCAAATGCGCGAGGGTCATCGTGATCGGTGACTCCCAAGCGCGGGATCTACAATCCTTGCTAGCGGCCCTCCTTCGCACCAGTGTGAAGGTAAGCTGCCTTCCAGGAAGGGGAAACGGAGAAATAAGGGTAGAGGCTGAAAAAGCTCAGATCTGTGAGAGCTCAGTAGTTGCCCTGATGGCCATTGGCAACGATCTCTACCTACGAGGAGGTAAAGTCGGCGCCAGCGGGAAGATTCTGACCACGGTTATGGGAGCAGTTGACAACTGTGGGCTGAAAACCCGCAGACGTGTCGTGGTCGGGATACTCCCAAGACGAGGTCCATCCCGCAATGCTCACGCGAGGAAAGTCTCCATAAACCAACGCCTGGGAGATCTTTGTACGGCGGAAGGATTCTTTTTTGTAGACTCCTACCGCACCTTTTACAGGAGAAACGACTTGTACAAAAGGGACGGAGTGCATCTTTCGTTTAAAGGAAAAGCTGTACTCGCAAACATGATCCAGGATGTTGTGGAGCAAACCCAAAGAAGTGTCAGGCCCCGAGTAAAGGAGGACGTACGCCAGTACACTCGTGTTACTCCAGGAACGACCTTTTCTGAGGTCACAAGGAGGGAAGTGACCCCGCCACAGAGAAACAAAGCGGGAAACGGAAGAGCGTAGGGAGTCCTACAGTCGGGGACTCACTCGAGGTTCTTCTGTTTAATGCGAGGTCTATCAGAAACAAGTTTCTTGAACTTCGTAGCCTCGTAGCAACAGAAGAACCTGAGATGGTGGCCATAACGGAGTCATGGATAAAAACCTCAAGCCGAGATTTTGAAGGTGAATTCACGATTCCCGGTTACCAGCTCTTCTTGAAAGATCGGCAAGACCGAGAGGGTGGCGGTGTGATGTTGTATGTCAAGGATACTCTCAATTCGACGGATTGCAACATCGTATCCGACCATGAACTACTAGGTGTTGACCTACCATGTGTAGTGAACTAGACAGGGGTAGAGTAGAGGAGGAGCCCCATTAGCAAGCACCCCGAGTGCTGAACGCCAAGGAACGAAAAAGTGTCCCAAGCCGCGGCTACAACACACCCTACAGCGGCAACAGGAAGCCTTCCTTCCAGGCGAGGCGGCGTCGGACAAAAACAAGACCAAGGACCATTTAGGATCACGTCCGGGTCGGGGTGAAGTCGTGGAGTGATGACAGAAGTGCAGCGGGTTATTCTTGTCGCAGGAAAGACCACGGGCGAGGGTGCCAATAAGTGGGAGTATAGGGAAGGCACTGTTAGCGGGGTTGTTGCGCGCGCTAAAAAAGTGATAGTGAAGATGGGTATATACATGAGAGCCCCCCCCCCGATAAATAAATAAATTAGTAAGTGAAATAAGAGGATGCTAATAACTAATAGTACTATGTATAATCCCAATCGCTTTTAGCTCCTCTGATCTTTTGTATGAAATGAAAGATAATCGTTATCGCATTATTTTTATTCTCTCCCTCCCCATGTCACGAATATTTCATATTCATAATTCTTAACAAAATAAACACCCTCTCTGCAGCCCACCGCCCCCAAATTCATTGTTCCATGCGACCCCCCTATCCTTACCTAGTTGCCAAGTGTCGGAAAGGAATTCGATCCTCTTGAGGAGAGACACCGCACTCTCAGGTGAGACCAGGGGTCGAACCAGAGGCTGGAACAGTGCGGGCGCCTCATCCATATCCATTCGCTGGTTGGAGTCGGAGTCGGGGCTGACGCAGATGTGGGTTGAGGAGGTGCCCAGATTCTGGAGGAAAATGCTGGACGCCGCGATCAGCTTCACTTGCCAAATAAAAAGGCCAGACAAGTAATTAAACTGGGACACTTTTCGGATTGCCTGAAAGACAAAAAAAAGGATGAACTCGATTTCTTTATGCGCCCATCTGGCGACTGACTTGAAGGGAATAAGTCCCCGTTATTTAAATTTTCAACCTAGTCCTAGGATACTTTAAAGTAAACAAAGCCAATTTTTTTTTATTTTAAGAGCCCATCTGGCGACTGCCGACTAGGGCAAAAGTCGCCGTAATTCAGACAAAGTCTAATACTAGGCTAGATTAAAAAACAAGTAAATAACATAACAAAGGCAAGACACAAGATATAAACAACAAACCAAGATAAGCAAGAAGAAGGAAGCGCTCTCGAGCGTCGGGGCTAGGTCCACCTCCCCCAGACGCAGGGACAAACGACCTACAACAAAGAGTCAAATAAAGTGGAGGAGGGAGGCTTCTTCCAAAAAGTCAGATAGTGCACAAGTTTGTGTACACGACCCCGTCCCCGAGTCCAAGGAACAAGCTTTAGGTATCCTACTCATTCCGAAACCGGGAAAGGGTATGTGTGCGAAGATCCCCCAGACTGGGACATTCAACAAGAATGTGCCGAACAATCTTGGGGACAACGCAGTCGTCACAGTAAGGCGCGGGCGAGCGCTCCATCAAATGGCGGTGCGTCCCGCGAGTGTCTCCAATTCGGAGAGGACAGAAAGCGACCTGAAGGCGTCGCAGCAATGGAAGGAAGGTACATGGGAACAGTCGCGGTGCAATGACACGCCAATTTAAATTCTCCTCGGCCGTCTCCCATCTTTTTTGCCAAGTGTCGCGAAGTGCTGCGCTCATTCCTGCTCGAGGTACTTTTTGTGGTGTCGTCTCACGGCCAGCGAACCTACCTTCCCCGGGAAAGAGGGAGCAGGCACGCCGAGCAGATGCAAACTGCATGTAAATGCAGGACTGCAGGGGGCACGCACCGGCAGGCCCTGCTATCCCTCGCCCCTATAAGGGGGTTGGCCCTATCGAGCCGCTCCCACGGGAACCGGTCAATTTTGGGGCGCCTGCCATCTCTCTTGGCAGTCCCCTGTGATAGTAAAGTAAGAGTGTGCCGCTGGTAAGATGGTTGAGGGGAGAGGCAGAATGGTTGAGGGGATAGGCAGAATGGTTGAGGGGATAGGCAGAATGGTTGAGGGGATAGGCAGAATGGTTGAGGGGATAGGCAGAATGGTTGAGGGGATAGGCAGAATGGTTGAGGGGATAGGCAGAATGGTAATAAATACAAATAAATAAAGATAAAGTAGCCTTGAGAGGGCGCGGGGAGGAAGTGCATCAACTCTGTCAGGCCCCATCGGACAGGTTAAATCAACCCAGCGACGGGGCTTCCCTCATTTGCAATCAAGACCTGAGGGTGTGCAACCCCTCCAGGCACCGGGTTTAACAGCACAGGGTAACCCCCCCCTCACTGCGGGGAAGTTAGTAGGGAGATACATGAAAGGAAAGTGGTGAATATAGAAGGGTGTAGTGCATGATGGCCGCAGGTCTGCAAACGGTGACTGCGGCGAGGGAGGCCGTACCATAGGGTACTTAACTGTGGGCACTCAGGGTGCTTAAATGTCCCGCCCCTTCAGGGACAGGTGGTAGAAGTCTAATCACGGTACTGTGTTTGACGTAAAGCAAGTGGCAACCCCCCAATATCGACAAGGAGGTCCTCTGTAGGGGATGTGCGGGCCATTTTCTTTAAAGCGCCTATCTGACAACTGCCTTCGAGGTCATAAGTCGCCCTCCCCCCCAAAAGCTAGTCTAGCCTTAAACTATATTAAAACAAAGAAAAACAACAATCAACAAAGATATTAAACAAAAACAACAAAATAGAAAATGATGCCCCGTCGTCGGAAGAAGCCCCCGCCCCTCCGGCACCGAAGAGAGCCAAATAAAATCTAGCAAGCAAGCCTCGTCCAAAACGTCCAGTAGTTCCCTGCCAAGGGTGCACGAATCCCTCCCTAATACAAATGACAAGCGGAGGCGACCCCCGGGAGAGGTACGAGCGCCAAGATCCCTCAGACACAGACGGAACAAGAATTTGCCGAACAGTCCTGATCCGTGCAAAATAGATGAGAAATAGACCATACTCGAACGCATGCGTAAAACCTACACCATAGGTAGCATGGAACCACCACCCGGGGGAACTGAATAAGGGTGACGTTACTTCGAATCTACCGCTCGTCTGTCCCTAAACCAACCTGCAAAGCATTGACGAAGTTATTGATGGTAGCGGGTTTTCCGACCAGGAGATAGTCATAAATGATGGCAATAAGGGACCTCGATAGTTCCTTGTCCCTTTTCTGGTGCTCGAACAACCCCGTCTCCGATGAAGAGGAATCTGTCGCAACGAGCGACTCAATGAAATCGGAGGAACACCCAAGTACCTCCTTCAGAACACCCAGCTGTTTTCCAAGAAATAAAAATCATCTTTATTCAACTTCTTAAAGTATCGCTACTTTCCTACAATGTGGGCGTCGGTGCATATCCACGCCCCTAAAAACTATCCATAACCTCCCACTTTTTTATGGAGATGAGGCACATAGCCAACCGTCATAAATGCTTCCTAGCTTTATTCAGCGAAGCAAATTTTTAGAGTAGTTTTAGACATACAACTACCATCGACGAAGGGCTTACTTTAATGGTCCAATGAGAAGATTGCACAGGCGAGAGAAGGTAGGACGACTTGTAATCGTAGCTGACAGGTGACTCTCCGTAAGGGAAGCGGCCTTCCTTCAATTTAAGAGGAATGCCACTGCCAGAGGAGAGCAAAGTCTCTAACACGTGCCACGAATCGGTTCCTTTCGAAAACCTGAAGGGTTTCAAAAGTAAAGAGCAAATCAGTAATAGAGCTGTAATAAAAACTATTTCCTCAACAATTAATGCCACTTTTTAGCATCTTGGCTACTATATCATCCACGCCAGCTTCTTTCAAAATTTTCAGTACTTGCTAGGACACACTACATCACACCTATGCAATGATCTAACAACAAACTCCCTTCCACCCAGGAACGAAGATTACACCCAATTCACTACCCCTAATACCCGCCCCAATAGAGGGATACCACACACAAACATAGTTTGGAGCACAGCACCTCCGAAACAGAACACTACTATGGGCAGGCCCTCCGGACATAAAGATGAAAACCATCTACCGAGACACACAAAAATCACTCTTATCCAGACAAATACGCATGCCTAGAGTACAACAAACACCTAACACAACACTACAAACTCCCTACGATGCAAACACAACTCCGAAAACACTGTCAAAACTTCAATTTCCACCATCGAAGCACAACGGTTTCATCAGTCAGAGATCAGTATACCTGACCCACCAAGGTGGCAGATTTCCTAAGAAAAAAACAAAAAACAAAAAAAAACCTGGATCCCTATCCTGATACAGCACCGAAGTGAATTACATTCCCATCAGTTCCATAACCTGATACAGCATCCAGTTTGCAGCCTCGAAACAAATTATATTTACATCAGTCCCATCCCCTGATGCAGCATTCAGTTTTCAACCTACAAAAGAATTATATTCCCATTGGCTCCATACCCTGATACAGCAAAAGGTTTGCAGCTTCCGCGCGAATTATATTCCCATCGGTGCCATACCCTGATACAGCAAAAGGTTTGCAGCCTCTAAGCAAAGTGTATTCGCATCGGTTCCATACCCTGATATGGCATCCAGTTTGCAGCTTCAAAGCAATTTATCATCGGATGAGTTCCATACCATAATACGGTATCAGGTTTGCAGCGAATTATATTCACATCGGTTCAATACCTTAACACCTCTTGCTAGCCAAGTGGATACGGCGTTGGTCTGCCAACGTCGCGGTACCGGGTTCGATCCCAGCAAGAGCGGACTCAAGCGTCAGCCCACGTAGAGATCTGGCTACCCATTGGTGGACGTGCTGTGCTCAGCCCTGTACTGGAGTAGGTAAGTCTTACACTTCTCATCACACACACATAGCCAATTACAACACCGCTTTCTTTCCTTTCCCATCTTCGCAGCACAGCACACACACACTCTCTCTGTTCCAAGGAATCCTACCGATGGGTATCTATATCCACATACCTCTGAGGCGGAACAGGTCTCTCTGCCCCGAGGCAACGAAGGTTCCACCTGAACGCTGTTTCGTGTCAAAACATTAACACTTACTTTCAGGGACCTCTCCCCAAAGAGAACCGGGCCCCGTTGTCCTTGGGGGGAGGGGGGGGGTCACCTGCGATTGTCATACTGACCTTTATGTCTATTTCATTATCCGGTCAGGGATCCACCCGCATAAAGGCAGGCTGGCGAACCACTACTACTTTTAGCCACATCACTGAAGAATGCATTTCCATTTTACCCTTGATTTTCACACGTGTTTTCTTAGTTTCTCACATTGTACACCATTCCAAATCTTGGTGTTGCCATTCAGATCCACATTCATCTCCATTCCTTACTTTTACTTATGTTGCCCCCAGCTAGGGTCTCTCCCCTAGCCAATGTTAGTTTTGGGTGATGACCGCACCGGAGCATTGCCAAGGTGGCCTGTTTGTGGTGTGGGATGTAATCTTTCCTCTGGCTTGCCCGGTGGTAGTGTAGTGATGAGATTGTTTAAACCCATAGATGGTATGCCTTCCTGTGGTATGTGTGTGTGTGTGAATAGTTTTGTGGGTGGAGGGGCTGCTTCATGGTCCCAGTGTAGTATATCCTTGGGGGTTTGCATTCATACCCATCTCCCTCTGTATCTACATCACAAAACATCGCTAAGTACGTTTCCTCTACATTACACTTTGTATTTTTACTTCTAGAACATAGAGACCATTTGCACTACCTAATATCACTTGCATCAAGTCGTTTTACACACACATTCTCTCCCTGTTCTTACTAATTTGTTTTCTCCTGCTTTCAGGGGTCTTACATAAGCTTTCCCATTCTCTCTGATACAAGGGCTCAAGTCACTGCAATTAAGTCACAGCGTTTTAGGCTAGATTAAAAACAAGATAAATCGATACAAACACCAAACAAAACACCTAAAACAAACAAAAGCAAAAAAGAATAAGGAACCATGCTCAAACGTCCGGGATGGAACCTTTCTCTGACCCAACAGCCACCATTCACTTCGATTCCTTCTATATCACTTTTTTTTTTACATCTTATCGACACAAATTGATTTAACTTCTCCCAGCGCAATCATAGTCCGGCAACTTATAGCTTTTCCATCCAATACATTCCTCAGAACTCTATCTTTAGCCAGGTGCACAAAAGACTCTTTATAAGTTATTATGTCGGTCTGTAGGTCGGTCGGATGGGAACCATTTTACTTTTCAATGAGATTTTTGGGCAATAATATCGTAACTATTTGGCAATTCTAACGAAATTTGAAACCCTTATGTTGTTTTATATTCTCTTTCGAATGATATAATTGCCAAGGTCCTCTCAAGGTTAGTCCAGGAGTTATTGAAAGTTTTGAAGGCCATATGGTCATAAGTCAGAATAATTGAGAACATGCGACATAGGTCAGTTGACCTCGTTTGTCTAACATAAGAAAATTTATGGGAATCTTTCTTCAGAAAACCAGGTTTAGCAAGTACCTACATTTTACCAACTTGGAAACCATAACACCATTTGATTCTGGATATTATCAGAGGATTTTCAGAATTTTAAGTTTCTGATATTTACATATTCAGTGGGTAAAAATTCTGTTACTCATCCATTACTAGAATATATTAGTAGTGGATGAGTAACAATTTCTTTAACAAGTGAATATTAAAATATCAGAAACTTATAAAATGTTTCAAATACTCTGATAATATACAGAATAAAATAAAACTGATGCCAAGGTACCAAAGGGTAAACAGAAAGATTGCAGTGCAAGTTCATTTCACCAAAGAAACCAACCACTCTCTCACCATTCTCATTGTAACCAGGCATACTAAAAGTACCTGTTATTCTATTTCTCATCATGACACTGATTCATCTGTTAATAGTCTACAAACAATTGCTGACGCACATTCCCAATTCCACCCGCCACTCATACCAGGTCATTCTGGATCCTTATCTTTACTTCTATCTTTGCAAGGACCAAACACGTTACACATTCCCCTTCCACACCACAAATCCACTCACATGATTCTAAATCTTACACATTCATACTGAGCCCAGCAGGCATAACACACCCACCCCACCTGGATTGCAATCCATTAGTGGGAGCATCCCCACTTGGATGTATCCTGCATGAGGTTAAGTTGCAAGAGAAATTCCCCTTTCAGGCTGTTGCATGGACAACTAGCACACAGGGTGGCATATAATTCTCCCAGCATGCAACAGCCTCCTTCCACACTAACCTAGTTCCTCAGGACAACCTCACATCAACCGCGGCTCCATCTAGATCCTACGGCACAGGCTGCATGATCAAAGTTTTTTCCCTTAATCTCCCAAGCAGTCGGAGGGAGCAGAGATGCCACCTGCTCCCAGGGGGGAGCTAAAAACAACAACAACAACACATTCAAACTCCCAAATCTACCTTTATGCATCACACCAGATCATACTTTATTCCATCCCACTTCATGTTTGTTTGTCATAATGCAAGCATCGCCACACTCTCTCGTTTCAAACACATTCCCTAGGTCCTCTTTCCTCATCTTTACAAGGATTAATTGCGCCACCAATGCTCAATACCGCTTCGCACTTAAAAGATAATAAATTTCAGGGAGGTGACTTCACCGACCAGTGACCTTTATCTGGACTTAGACGCAGCTAACTAATCAGGGGTATGTGTCCAATCAGGGTTGATTTTTTTTTTTAAATAAAAAAGATCAGCTTTTTATTTAAATCAGATTTTTTTTTATTAATCAGCATGAAAATATTTGGAAAGCTATATATATATATATATATATATATATATATATATATATATATATATATATATATATATATATATATATATATATATATATATATATATATATATATATATATATATATATATATATATATATATATATATATATATATATATATATATTCGATACATTAGTTTAAAACACATTTTGGAGTGTTTTTACAGCAAGTTGCATCATCTCTCACTTGATTACAATGTGTTTGAACCTGTCAAGTAGCCCAGTAACCACTGACCAGGATTGCATCATCTCTTTCAGTCTCAGTCCTGTTCCTGTTAGATCATGTTAGAAGAGAACTAAGAAGATATGGAAAGAGAGAAAGAAAGAAGGAATGAACAAGAGAAAAAAAAGAGAGAAAATAAAGTGTACATTTACATGAATCAATATATATATATATATATATATATATATATATATATATATATATATATATATATATATATATATATATATATAAATATAAATACATACAGAGCATAATATAATTTTCTAGACAAAAATATATGTTTAATACAAGGCGGAAAAAAGGATAAAAACCTTTGATATATACACATTATCAATGTTGTGTATTCAGAGCAGGTATGGACATTTCTACTAGTAGAAATGTCCATACCTGCTTAAAATGTATTCTGCGTTTTCTTCTTTTTTCTACTAACTCCATTCTGTAGTTACTGTTTTTTATATATCCTGTTTGCCTCATTCTAAGACTTTCCACTGAAGATGGTGGCAGTGTCCACCGAAACTGTCTAGACAAATATATAACTTCTCTCGTGTGGTTTTTATTACTATATTGATCATCACGCCAGTGTGATTTAGCATCTTTAAGCATTACAGTATAAGCTATTGCTTTACCTTCACTATATGTACTAATGTGCTTCCTGAAAATGCAAGGGTCTGGGAACCCCACCTCTTCTATGAAGTTCTTCTCATGAGAAACCAAGCACTACCATATACCATGCTGTATTTATTGTCTGTGCTATGAAAAAACGTAATTTTGATAATACATTAGAAGTTGTATCCTATCAACTTGGGCTTCTTTTTCAGAAAGTGTACCTATTGCATAAAATTCAAGAAAGGTGCCTCGAAGAAGTGTTGCAACTCCAGTATTAGAGAGAGTCCAACTTCTGCCACAAGTTCTCAAAGCGTAAAGCAAACCCTTTGGACACATTTGATACAAAGAAAATTTCTTATGAAAAAGCAAACCATGATGAAGAAGTCGCTAAGATGCTCTTTGCAACCAACTTTTCATTTAGAATGGTAGAACATCCTCATTTTTTGTAAAATGGTTGGGAAGTTGAGGCCAGGTACACTCCCCAACAAGAAAAGAAATTGCAGACAAATTCCTACCCATCATATATGAGAAAGAATATGCAAAGTGTGACACAGAGCTGAAGGATGAAATTGCATGTCTGTCTTTAGATGAATGGTCTAACATTCACAATGAGCCTATTATATGTATTCAGTGACAACCTCAAATGGACAGATGTATCTAGTGGATACAATAGACAAAAGTGGCCAGCCTCATACTGCTGAACATCCAGAAGAGCTCTCAAAATCAGCGATTCAGAAATGTAAAGACCTTGATTGCCATGTTGGTAGAGTTGTGACAGATAACGCAACTAATGTAAACAAAATGAGGAAACTGTTAGAACAGGAAAATGAACTAAAGCTGGTGACCCATGGCTATACTGCACACATTCTGAATCTTCTGGCTCATGATCTGGAAATTGGCAATATTAAAGAGCATGTGGTATATAGAGTAAAATACTTTCGAAACAATCACTATGCTTCTACAAGATATCGCCAGGAAGGTGGGCAATTTCTTGTTATGCCTCAGGACACAAGATGGAATACCATGTGTAACTGTCTGAAGATATACATAAAGAACTGGCCAGCTCTCATGAAAATTGGTGAAGTTGATAGGGAGCAGATTGATGTCAGAGTTAGAGAAAAGGTGTCTAATACTGAAGCGGTCAGTAGAGGACCTACTTCCACAACTAGAACCAATAGCTGTGACTTTAGACAAATTACAGAGTGATAAATGTACAATTGCTGAAGCAGTGAACATTTGGAAAGAATTAATCACAAACTTTATGCAATGACAGAGATGCAGTAACTGCTGCGAAAAAGAGGTTTGACCAAGTCATAACACAAGCTCATCTTCTTGCAAACCTGATTCATATTCCTTTCAACGAAAACTGCTTAGTGCAGAAGTGAATAATGCAATGGACTAAGCCAATGAAAAGTTTCCCTCACTTGTCCCAGTCATCATGAAATTTCAAGCCAAATCGTCTCCTTTCCATCCATTTAAGTTTAGTGATTCTGTGACCAAGTGTATGTCAGCTGTTGAATGGTGCAGGTCACATTCAAATGTGTTGGATAGTGATGTAATTTCACCAGCACAACAACTACTGTCTGCAGTGGCTTCTTCATTGGGGGTTGAAACTTGAAAGTTTTTTTTTCAAGCTATGGTATTGTACATTCAAAACTAAGGAACCAGCTGGGGACAGAAAAAGCAGCAAAACTGGTGTTTTGGTTCAAAGTCATGAATGCAGACAGAATAGATGTATTTGACTTTCAAAGAAGTGTATCATTATTTTTCCACGAAGACTGCTTTTACAGTATAAATTCAATGTGCTTTTGTTTTAAATACAGGCTATAATAATTTTTGTTTTTAAATTCATTACTTCAGGAAATAAGTACAATTCAATATAAGTAAACCTATTTGATTTCCTTTTTTTAATAGCATGTGGAATTTTTTGTTATACTGTATTATAAAAAGAAGTGCTTTAGTATTCTACTCCTCAGAAATAAGTACAGTTCATTACAAGTAAAACCCTTTGATTTCATTTTTTAATGTAAGGTGGAAATTTTTGTTATATTTTAAAAGGAAGCTTTTAGCGTTCTATTCCTCAAAAATATATAAAGTAGGTGTAATTATGTGTTTGTTTTTATATTTTTCCTTTACATTCTATGTTGGTTTGGGCAGAAATAAATATTGATTTAAATCGGCCAACTCTGCATAAAATACCAAACTACCACCAAAGACCAGCTAGACAAAAGTTAAGATCGATAGAGAAATTGATAAAGACAGAAGATTAAAAACACCCCTACCTTACTGGCCAAAATCTTGGATTCTCGACCACACCTTCAACAATGACTTCTTTCAATTTGGAGAGTTCCGGCAACATATGAGGGGCATTCGCCACATACTGCTCATCTTTGTAACATTTTGTATCAGCAAATCTGACAAAAACATCAAAACAGAACAGAGTGAGCCCTTCTTTAAAAATCTGCATTAAAGAGATCAAAAGAGAATCAAGAATAGGATAGGGCAAATATACCAAATGATTAGCCTCCTAATACCCATTCAAACTTCCAGGAATAAGCATGAGCAAAAAAAAAAAAAAAAAAAAATCAAAGGGAAATAAAAGTTTTTTTCTCTAATTTAAAGTTCAATAGCAACGAGGCTATATCACAAAATTAAGGAGACCTGTAAAGAAAGTGAAGATGTGTTGTATATATAGTTGCAGATCATCCTGCCTTCATTGGGGCCAGGAGGGCATGCAATTTTCTAGATGTCAAATAACAACTGCTTGAGGGTGCATAAAAGGATAAGCAAACAAAACAAAGGTAGGACAGGAGAAAAGGGTGGGAAGAAGGCATGTTAAAAAATACCGAAACACAGAGGGAGGGGCGAGTCCCCCACCCTCATACCAGCCCCAAGCATAATATGAATGGAAGATAGCTTGTTGTCAACGAGCCTACAATATGGAAATATCTAGAGGAAATAAAGCACAGGCAGTCTCAACCTAGTTCGAGACTGCAGCAGGCACTGCCAATCTTCTACATACCAGATTTAATGGACAACAGTCTCCTCTCCCTCCCTTGTGGAACAGAAGTTAAAGGGACCAATTATAAAGGAAGAGGGGTGTTCTCTTGAGCACACAGCCCCCACCCCATTTGTGGAACAGAAGTTAAAGAAGCTAATTAAAGAGAGGGATCTTCGTCTAGAGCACATCGCCATCATCCGGGCGTCTTTATTCCCTTATAATTACCTGAGAAGAATTTTGGCGATTCGAAGCCTTCCTGTGTCCACGTCGAATGGCAGGAACAGACGAGGTTCGGATGCCAGCGCGTAGAGGTGTCTGAAAGCCTGAAATAAACATGGTTGAAAGAAAGAGAAAGACATTTACGAGTACCAACACCTCATTGTCAGTAACAAAGCCATTCATTAACGTAAGGATATATAAAAATTCAAGCCCCGGTAAAAATGGTGCCTCAAAACTTCAATGGCAACCATTTTCCCGCCAGAAGTTGGCACGCCTCAATACTATAACCTATCCAAACCCTCCTACCCCTTTAAATTTAGGAGACTATGCACCTGAAGGCAGATGCTAGGGGAATAGCCTAATCCCACCTTCCTTTATTTACTATCAAGGATAAAGTTACCTTTCATTTATTCCATGCAATTGGTCACCATAGAGATAAGATGCTATGTGATGTAGTATCTTGTCCAGTAGGAGGTTTATGATTGGGCATAAGTGCACACATTCAAACAGAACAATTGCATCATGATCCTCATTTTGCCAACACAAATCACACCTGATTATATTCCATTCTGTCCAATGCAAACTTTACACTCTTTGTTTCCTATTCCATCTGGTGAAATGTTAGTATTTGCAATCTCTAGTGAAATGTAAGTGCTTGCAATCTCCCTCTTAATGCATTGGTTACCTTAACCTTCATTCCCTAGAGCTCTTGTTAGCCGAGTGGATACGGCGTTGGTCCGCTAACATCACAGTACCGGGTTCGATCCCCGGCATGAATGGACGCAAATGTCAGCGCATGTAGAGATCTGGGTACCAATTGGTGGATGCGCTGTGTTCAGCCCTGTACTGGAGTGAGTAAATCTTACACTTCTCATCACACACATAGCTAATTACAACACTACTTTCTTTCCTGTCCCATCTTTGCAGCACAACACACACTGTTCCAAGGAATCCTGCCGATGGCTATCTATATCCACATACGGCTGACATGGAACAGGTCCCTTTGCCCCAAAGGACCTGTTTGGTGTCAAAACATAATACCTACTGGCACCTCTCCCCAAAGAGGACTGTCCCCTGGTGCCGTCGGGCTCACCAGCGATTGTCATACTGACCTTTATGTCTATTTCTTTATTGGGTCGGGATCCGCCTGGATACAGGCAGATTAGTGAACCACTACTACTACTTTCTTTCCCTCACCCCCACTAATCTGGCCTTCCTTCAGGAAAACAAAACTCACACAAACATTACAAAGGAATCACAACACACACCCATTAGGCAAGGCAGAGAAGGAAACAACAGAGGCGAGGACCTAATCACTAGTGTGGAGAAATGGCTACATTAAGCCTCCTGGAGGAGTATAGGTACATTCAAGCCCCCCTCCCTTCATGAGGAGAAGCGTGGGAAAGGTAGCCGGCGAAAATGCTTACCATGTGTGATCTCCTCGCCGCTGTGGGCAGTTGGAGCTAACATATGTTTGAAGGCGACCACCTAAGGTCCTTAAACGACGCTCTAACGATCGTATTACCTACGAGACCCATAAACCCGTGGTTAGGAAAAAAAAAACGGTGCGAGTCAGAAGGCACGCCAAGTAGCGGTGCGGTTGCGAGCCTATAATTTGCGAGCTGACTTGGGCACCCCAGTGCCACCTCAGGAATTCTCGCTCTCCCCAGATGCTAACTCTCCATTCGCTCCCCCCCCCTTTTGCATCTGTGGCCTGGTCACTTCCCCCTTTAGATGGGGCGGCAATCCGCCTATATATAAGCCCCGCAAAGAAAGAGAAGAGGATTATCAGAAGTCGATACGCTAGAGGTGGATTAGTTCGTGAAGATCGATCCATCGGCTAGACAAGAAGATTATTAGAAGTCGATTCGCCAGAAGAAAGATTAGTTCGTAAAGATCGATCCTTCAGCCATACAAGACTATTTCCGTGAGAAACGATAGGATCAGATTGAGAAAATCGATCCCCCCTTTCAGGGCCGTATTAACCTAATTAGTCAAGTTTTATATCGGTGCCATACCGAAGAAGCCTTTTCCGTCTGCAAAGAAGCCCGACTGAAGAAAAGCAAAGCCGCTCACACTCGAGTGATTCTCACATCTCAAGCACCGTAAGAGTGAGAGGAGAAGAACCCTGCCCCAACGAGCTCCCGTTCTTTAATTACGTTGAAGAATCATCCCCCGGCACAGGCGACAAGCAATCCCTCCTCGAAAATTTCAACCAGCGGCCACACCACTTCAAAGCGAGAGATAAGTCCTCCAGCGACATCCGGCAATCCCTAATACCTACCTGTAAGTTAACAATAACATTTATATCTCTATTGCGATAGTAGAAGTTTAGTACGTCCCACGTTTTAAAGGAGAGTAGAAACCATTATTCTTGAACCTAGGTCATATGTGTTTGTAGATGAAAGTACATTAATTTAATGTTTTATGCTAAACAAATAGGGTCGTGATAAAAATATTAATTGGCAATTGGCATGTTTACTGAAAGCCTACTTGTTTATGTTTTGTCATTGAAAATTCTTTGAGGCCAAATATAGAAATGATTTTACTGTTGGTTTGTAATATTTAATTTAAAATACATGTTTATTTTTGGTAGATTCTGGTGTTTCCTCTTATCCTTATGTGTTTAAAAATAGCTCTTCCTTAAGGACTAAACCACTAAAATAGCACTCTTAGAACAAAGCCTACTTCATCATAGAAGTAACTCACGCCCCTTAAAGCATACCGCTACTAAAAGGGTGTCAAAGCGTAGAGTGATGAAAGCCAAGGGTCATTCTACGACATATTATAAAAGTGGTGTCAGGTCTAGAGGTTTTATATTAGAAAGAACCCAGCAGTGTCTATTTAAGGAAGAGCTAACACATAAAAGGAACACCAGGAATAATAGAATATTTGACGAGTGGGAAATTGGTAAAGTTAGAGGGGGATACCATCTAAAGGTAATTGTTAGGCCAAGTGGTAAGTTTCGGTGGTGGAATAGGTAAGGCTTGATTAAAAACAAGGTAGATGACTGACATAAGCGCGATGGCATTGTTTGACCTTTATCGGAAGCAAGGTCAAAGCCTCGGACTGGAAGGAACCGATCTGAGTTCGTTTATTCAGGAGAAAGAGAGAAACGAAACAGAAGAAAGAAGAGAAAAGATGAAAATGGAAGCAGAAAAGACGAAAATGGAAGCTGATGAAAGAGAGAAGATAAGGGCCCACGAAAGAGCTCTTAGTAAAGACCAGTTAGAGGTGCAGTCAGTGTCATCTAGAACAGGAGTGTCACCAGCGACCAGCATGAAACTCCCGGAGTACAAGGACGAAGAAGATTTATGCTCATATCTCTCCCATTTTGAGAAAATATTTGAAGTCAATAATTGGGACCTAGAAGAAGATGGGGTCGCCAGACTGTTACCGCTACTCAATCGTAGGATGAGAGAGATATTCGTATCTTTACCCTCAGAAGCGACTGTGGACTATTCCACTCTCAAAGCCGAACTTCTCTCAGCAACAAACCTTAACCCGGAAGAATATAGGATGAAGTTCAGGCAGTCTCGTATAAGACCTGGACAAACATACAAACATTTTGGCTTTGAGCTTCGTCGAAGCCTACAGTTTTGGATGGAGTCAGAAGGGGTAGAGAACGAAGTCGCTGCGGTCGTCGACTTCATGCTTAGAGATCAGTTACTAAGTACACTACCCCAGGAAATCCGTGCATTCGTTAAGGACCGAAAAGCTTCTACCTTCAACGAGTGCCTGGACGAGGCTGACCTCCACGCGGTAAATCATCGGTTATATCCTAGGGAGTACAAGAAAGAGAAGGCTCCCTCCCCAAAGAAAAATGGGCCGCCACCCAGGCCTTTACAGAAGCAGCCCTTTAAGTTCTCAGCCGCAAAAGGAACTTATAAACCAAATTTTGGAGGAGAAAAAAATCAAAAAGAAGTTAGGATTCCACAAGGATCATACCCTAATACCGGCACGTATCCCAGGAAGCCCGTCACTTGTTATACCTGCGGGATAATAGGTCACCTGAGTTTCCAGTGCCCACAGAACTCCCGACTGAGGGAGACCACGAGACAACAGGTGCAAAACCTGACTGCCGCGATCCCAGCAGGACAAGCTGATTCGTCCTACGTCCCCGCGCCAACATCCGAAGGGCCCCAGCAACAGGTAAACTTTCTATTCAACAAAAGTTCGCCAGGCGGCCTACAATTTGAAGAGGGCACTGTTAATGGGTGCCGAGTATCCACTTTAGTCAGAGACACCGGATGCACGTGCATAGTGGTATCCGACAAGTTGCTGCCCCCAGTAAACCCTGCCCATAAGAAATTCGCAATCGTCCACGACTTTTTAGGACGCGACAATCGATTCCCCGTCGTGAGATGTCATATACAATGCAGATATTTCACCGGTTGGACGGACGTGGTAGTAGCCCCGATTAAGTTCTGCGCAGTACTAATCGGACAAAACCCCCTAATTCCCCAGCAAGAAGTGGCCCAACAAGTAGTCACCCGGGCACAAGAAGCCCAGAGGAAAGAGCAACCTGCTAAGTTGACCCCGAGGATTACCCTCGAAGACAATGGGTTCAAATTGACTTCCTTCGCCAGTGCTCAGAAGGAATGCCCCACTCTTAAACCTATATGGGAGAAAGCTATTAAAGGTGAAATTCTCCAAGTGAAAGGAAAGAAGCCTATCCAGTATATCGTAGAAGACTCACTTCTCTACCGTACTATCAGCGAGGAGGATAAGGAGAACAAGAAAGCACTGTGTGTACCTCAAGAATACACGCAAAGAATTTTGAATACCGCGCATGATGGAATATTAGCCGGACACTTTGGGCACAACAAAACGGCGCAGCAGATATTCCGACACTTTTATTGGCCCCAGGCCGCCAGGGAAATTGTGGCCTATTGCCGATCATGCGACGTGTGTCAGAAGGATCCCTCCAGAGGACGGGTACCTCCCGCTCCCTTACAAAAGGTGCCCGTTATAACCGAACCATTCTTTCGAGTGGCAATTGATTTGGTGGGACCAATTCACCCCCCTTCAAGTGGAGGACACTCCTACATCCTCACCCTAGTGGATTGTGCCACCCGGTTCCCAGATGCCGTGGCCCTACGGAAGATTGACACTATTTCCTGCGCGGAAGCATTAATTTCAATTTTTGCACGAGTAGGCCTGCCTAAAGAAATTCTATCTGATAGAGGGCGCCAATTCACCTCAGAATTGATGGAGTATTTTAACAAACTTCTGTTAGTCAAGCCAATTTTTACGAGTCCATTTCATCCAGCCGCTAACGGAATCTGCGAGAAATTAAACGGGACTCTCAAAAATATATTGAAGAAGTTGTGTCAAAACAACCCTACACAGTGGCACAGATACCTGCCTGCTGCCCTTTTCGCCTGCCGAGAAATACCTCATCGGACGTTGGGATTCTCGCCCTTTGAGCTATTATACGGGAGAAATGTGCGAGGTCCTATGAGTATTCTTAAGGAATTATTTTCCAACGCGAAGCTCGAGCAAGAAATCAAATCGTCTTACGCCTACGTGATGGATATGCGCGAGCGCCTAGAATACTGCTCTGGCTTAGCTCGAGAGAACGCCGAGAAAAATTTAGCCAAATACCGGGACTATTTCGATATGAAAGCAAAGGCTCGAAAATTAAAGGCAGGAGATGAAGTCTTATTATTACTCCCGACCGAAAATAATAAGTTATGGGCCCAGTGGAAGGGACCGTTTGAAGTAATCGAGGCACGGGGTCCAGTCGATTACTTGATAGATACCCCAACAGGGCGAAGAACCTATCACATAAACATGCTAAAAAAATATCACCGCCGCGCGTGCATAAAGAATATTACCCTTCTAGACGAAGAAGAACCGATGGATGCCGTTTACCCGGGTACGCCCCTGCAAGTCATACACACCGTGTGTGTGGAACAAGACGAGGAATACGAACTTCCCTCGCTCTCACCTACCCCGGAAGACCCTCGGGTGGATTTAAAGATAAATCCCCACTTAGAAATTCAACAAAAAGCGGAAATGTTGAACTTGCTCATGGAATTCCCAGAAGTCATTTCTGAAAACCCCGGATGTGCCAAGGATTTTATCCATGAAATAAAACTAAAAACTAATTCAGTGGTTCGGAGCAAACCATATCCTTTACCAATTCACCTACGAGAAGCCTTCAATAAGGAAGTCCGGAATTTACTAAAATTGGGAATTTTAGAGCCATCGGAGTCCGATTATTGCTCCTCCATAGTAATGGTTAAGAAACCTGATCAATCATTTCGGATGTGCGTGGACTTCCGAAAATTGAATTCAGTTACCGTTTTCGACGCCGAGCCCATCCCACTAATAGATCAAAATCTCCATTTATTTGAAGACGCTAAATTCATCACCGAATTGGATTTGTGTAAAGCGTACTATCAAATACCTCTCGCTAAGGAGTCCAAAAAACTGACGGCTTTTGCGACCGAGAGAGGTCTGTTACAGTTTACCAGGCTACCCTTCGGACTACTTACAGCCGGTAGCAATTATAATAGGATGATGAGGCGAATTATCGCTGGACTAAGCGACGTGTCGTTTTACTTCGACAACGTGTACGTAGCTACCCGTACATGGGAGTCACACTTACACGCCCTACGCTCATTGCTGGAGAAATTGAAGGAGCAAGGTCTAACCACCGGGCCGACCAAGTGTTATTTTGCCTACGAATCCATTGACTACCTGGGATTCAAAATAGGACAAAAACACTTGACTACCCAGCAAGAAAAAGTGGACGCCATAGTCAAGATGCCCCGGCCGAAAACAAAGAAACAACTCCGATCGTTTATGGGAGCGGCCTCGTTCTATAGGCGTTTTGTACCACACTTCGCTTCCATTGCGGCCCCACTGAATGATTTGTTAAAAAAGACAGCGTCAGACCCTGTTACGTGGAACCCCCATGCAATAACTCAGTTGGAGGTTCTAAAAGGAAAACTCGTAACTGCGCCCATTCTTCGCTTACCAAATCCCAAGAAGATCTTCGGCCTTCGCACGGACGCTAGTCGGGACGGGTTAGGCGGAGTATTGCTTCAATACGAAGATGACGAAACAGCCTATCCCATAGCTTATGTCAGTAGGAAACTGTTGAGTAGAGAAAAAGCCTACCCTACTATCGAAATCGAAGCTTTGGCCATAATATGGTCCATAGGTAAATTCAAATATTATCTAATAGGGCGCGAGTTTAAGTTGGAATGCGACCATAAACCGTTGTCATACTTAGGTAAAAATACGTGTAAGAATGGAAGACTCCTGAGATGGAGTTTACTCTTGATGGAGTACCAGTACTCCATTCACTATATAAAAGGGTCCAACAATTGTATGGCCGACTCGTTAAGTCGGAACCCTGTCGACGATTAAGGAGCAGCCCAACTATTGTATTATAGCAAAGTTAAGTGTAAATCAGTAGAATTGTAAGTAAGTAGGGGCGAGTAACCCGAGTGGTAGGTAAGAAAATCCTAAGTTGGCACAGTAATATAGGAATTAATGTAAGGTCAGGTGAAATGTTATCGAGGCATTCCCGAGTGAACTAGAATTTATTGTATAATATAATGTTCCGTAAGTTACCCATGTATATTATTGTAAGCGTCGGATTGGACCCCCCCCCCCGTTATTTTCTTAAGAATGGAGGTAAATGTGGAGAAATGGCTACATTAAGCCTCCTGGAGGAGTATAGGTACATTCAAGCCCCCCTCCCTTCATGAGGAGAAGCGTGGGAAAGGTAGCCGGCGAAAATGCTTACCATGTGTGATCTCCTCGCCGCTGTGGGCAGTTGGAGCTAACATATGTTTGAAGGCGACCACCTAAGGTCCTTAAACGACGCTCTAACGATCGTATTACCTACGAGACCCATAAACCCGTGGTTAGGAAAAAAAAAACGGTGCGAGTCAGAAGGCACGCCAAGTAGCGGTGCGGTTGCGAGCCTATAATTTGCGAGCTGACTTGGGCACCCCAGTGCCACCTCAGGAATTCTCGCTCTCCCCAGATGCTAACTCTCCATTCGCTCCCCCCCCCTTTTGCATCTGTGGCCTGGTCACTTCCCCCTTTAGATGGGGCGGCAATCCGCCTATATATAAGCCCCGCAAAGAAAGAGAAGAGGATTATCAGAAGTCGATACGCTAGAGGTGGATTAGTTCGTGAAGATCGATCCATCGGCTAGACAAGAAGATTATTAGAAGTCGATTCGCCAGAAGAAAGATTAGTTCGTAAGGATCGATCCTTCAGCCATACAAGACTATTTCCGTGAGAAACGATAGGATCAGATTGAGAAAATCGATCCCCCCTTTCAGGGCCGTATTAACCTAATTAGTCAAGTTTTATATCGGTGCCATACCGAAGAAGCCTTTTCCGTCTGCAAAGAAGCCCGACTGAAGAAAAGCAAAGCCGCTCACACTCGAGTGATTCTCACATCTCAAGCACCGTAAGAGTGAGAGGAGAAGAACCCTGCCCCAACGAGCTCCCGTTCTTTAATTACGTTGAAGAATCATCCCCCGGCACAGGCGACAAGCAATCCCTCCTCGAAAATTTCAACCAGCGGCCACACCACTTCAAAGCGAGAGATAAGTCCTCCAGCGACATCCGGCAATCCCTAATACCTACCTGTAAGTTAACAATAACATTTATATCTCTATTGCGATAGTAGAAGTTTAGTACGTCCCACGTTTTAAAGGAGAGTAGAAACCATTATTCTTGAACCTAGGTCATATGTGTTTGTAGATGACAGTACATTAATTTAATGTTTTATGCTAAACAAATAGGGTCGTGATAAAAATATTAATTGGCAATTGGCATGTTTACTGAAAGCCTACTTGTTTATGTTTTGTCATTGAAAATTCTTTGAGGCCAAATATAGAAATGATTTTACTGTTGGTTTGTAATATTTAATTTAAAATACATGTTTATTTTTGGTAGATTCTGGTGTTTCCTCTTATCCTTATGTGTTTAAAAATAGCTCTTCCTTAAGGACTAAACCACTAAAATAGCACTCTTAGAACAAAGCCTACTTCATCATAGAAGTAACTCACGCCCCTTAAAGCATACCGCTACAAAAAGGGTGTCAAAGCGTAGAGTGATCAAAGCCAAGGGTCATTCTACGACAACTAGTGATGGACCGATTACACATTCTGGCTGATGCCGATGCCAGTGCCGATTTATTAAAAAGAGACCTATGGTGAGCTTTGGTAAATTTTAAAAATTATTAGGTAAAGGCCAACTATCATAGTCGCCTAAAATGCTCTTAGGACTGTCAAGGCTTCAAGACTATAAGGCTAATCGCCTCACTTTAAAATATGATTTCCAGCCTGGGCTCTGCCTATCAGAGTAGATGATGCTCACTTAGGTTGGTCAAGCAAATTAGCAGAAAATATTCCTAAATTTTTTTTTGGCTTGCTATATATAATATACACCCCCCCCAATCTTTTCTACTGCTTCAGGAATGTAAAGATGATAAAAATTTGCGATAATAACCTCAATGCGGAACATAGAACTCATTCAATTTACAATACAATTGCCACTGACCACCGTTTTTCTTTTACAAATTTTTCAAAAGTGATCGGTGAAAAAAGTGTGTGACAACCTTTTATTTATATACTAATTGTAGGAAGGGATAAACGTACCCACCATTTTACTTATACTCATTTATTGACTCTCAACATTTTCTGGAATGGTCATGAACTTGGAAGTCCACTAACTTTCTTTATTCCAGTTGATCTAGTTTTCTCAAGCTTTTATCCTAATCACACTCATAACATTCACTTTAATTGCTGGAAATTCTTCTAACACTTTAGCTCCCAGTCCGGATCTACCAGTGTTCAAGGTTGATGCAGTGCAAAGATACTGATATTGTCCCTAAGCAGTAGATGGAAGGTTGCACAAATCCAATTCACTGGAAAATAGAAACATTCTACCAAGTTCCCGGAACTGTAGGGAAAGTCCTTTTTTCTACAGTAATATTTATTACCTTTTTTCGAAAAAATCTGTGCAGGAAAGCGATTCAAACCATGCACATTGAGGCAGCGAGCACCGCTTTGATCACAGTTAACTGTGATCAAAGCTGGTTCAGTGTGTGTGGTTCTTGGTCTTGGCCAAGGAAAACTGAAACCTGTGCACTTTGGCATAGTGAGACTCATTCAAGCAAAGCTTTTTTAACTGCTGGCTTGCACTTCTAGGCACACTAAACAGGCCCCTCTTAGAAATGGAGTGTATTTTAAAGAAATGAAGATGATGAATGCCAATTGAAAACATTATCCAAGGGGGCAAAATAATGTAAAATTTGCAGAAACCCATGTTGCATGAAATTAAAAATGACTTTTTACAAAAGATTAAACCCATTGAATTAACAAATGGTTAAACATAATCAATTCACCTTCTATACGGTTGTCCATCGCAAATGCAAGACATTTATTCTCACATCCTTTTTATTTTAGGCTCACCCACCCCAATATTTGGATGAGTGAAGGAATGATTATTATAAAATGGAGATGGATAATCAAGGGAGATGTTAACTCCATTGGGAAAGTAGAGGTAGAACAGAGAAGCTAAAATGTATTATTAAAAAATTGAAGTCATCTACGCCATAAAGTTTTGAAGAGAGCTTAAATGAAGTGAAGTGAAAATGTATGGATGGTAGATATGTTGACTAATATGGGGTGTAACTCCAAAATAAAGGTCCCTGTTCACTCACCTGTAGGTGATAACGATTGTCATTGGAGTGGGTGGGAAACTTGGGGAAGCAGGAAATGATGAGGGAGGCAAGGGCGATGTTTGACGTCCCCAGAGAAAACCTTCCACCACCCAGGAACAGGAATCCCAGTGACATGTGTATTGCCATATGGGAGCCATATCTGAGGAAGAACAAAGGATAAAACCCCTTGCCCTTAGGGTTGAGAATTGGAAATGAGGAACTTAAATATTAAACATTTCATTCCATATACACAAATACAAGACAAATATTTAGAAAAAAAATCTTCCAGACACCACCACCAGATTATTGAGAGACTACTTAAAACATAAAACCCTGAGGGCAAACAACAAAATCCGATCACTCAACATTGCAACACTTCCACATGCTATATATATTGGGATGCCAGAAAAAAAGAAGATTAAATTCAAAGTTGAATAACTTAAACAATATAATCTTTTACATGTGATATTTTGTACATATTAACTCACATGTATGCCTCATAATTACTACAAATTCAATTATTTTAATCTTATAGATTTATAACAGAAAAAAAAAAAAAATATCAAGACAGTTTTACATATGGCGGGATAGCATTATGTTACTGTATAAGTTCCTAAAAAATAATATATTTTTTGGGTGTTCACTAAAAAAAACTAGTTATGGTAATGAGCAAAAATGACAAAATCATTGTAGAAACATGCTTAAAAGAGAAAGATTGGAATAGAAATAAAATCTTCTTGAATTTCCCACCCCCAACTAAGAACTAGACTCATTAAGGTAAATGTTTATACTGTATTTAATAAAAGTGATTAAAGTTACCAGTTAAAAAGCTAAAAAGCAAGGTGATGGACATCCTAAAACTGCTACAATAGAGAATAACACGTTGCTGTGGAAGAACTCATTCATTCTCAGGAAGATAAACCAGGAACTTATTGATCAGCAAAACAGATTCCAAGTGTCCTAGGTATTTCCCCTTCCACTATAAAAGAGATTTTAAAGAGAAGCTGAGTGTAATGCCATGATCAGAATAAAGGACAGCTAGAAAGACTCCCTTTGACAATCACTACCAATACAAGCAGAGCAACCCATAAATATCTAGAATCAAAAGAATACTAATTTCATCAGAAAGAACAAATGGATGCCTCAATCGTCCCATATGGAATATATGGGACTCTCTCAAGATGGTCTACTGCAGTCAAGGTTCAATTTATTGAAAATAAACTTGAGAAAATATGTAGTGTGCAAAAAGACAGAATTACATGTGTGAAAGTGCATCTCTTCATTTAAAATTAGATTGAGGAAAATATGCCAACAAGAAGGTGGTCACATTAATCCATATGAAGAAATAAAGGTCTTTTAGATTGCGATTTTTTGACTGACAAAATATTTTTTATAGAATTTTAATAATTCTTTAAGTACTTATTGTTTATTGTTGAGGAACTGTAAAGTAACAAACTATCCTCACTAGATCATTGAAATTTGCAGACATCCAGCACTAAGGGCATTTGCAAATTTTTTAGGTGTACAAGTGTTAAGCGGGTTCCATTACAGTAAGTGGTGATGTCAATAGTGGTGAAGACGATGAGGTGTTGAGTTTTGAATGGTGACTGCATCAGGGGCTTGCCAAGGTGACCTGTGTGAGGGAAGGATGTTTCTTTGGGTCAGTTTCTAATGAGACAGCATATACAAGAGTTGACATATTGGATGGCTATCATGTTTATAGATTGTTCTATGTATAATGGAGTCAAGCTATTGTGCATAAGTGTCTCAGGTTTTGTGTTGCATTGAGAAAGTTTGATCTGCGGAGGTTGAGGTGTTGCTTTATGAGCACAGTAGTGACATTGATCCCTCCACTTTGTGGGGAAGAAGTTGACAATGATGACTTTTGATTCAGTGTAGGTGATGAATTGGGGTGGTATAAAAGCATTCTGTGGTGAGGTGTAGTGCTTTGTCTTGCTATACTGGAGTAGGCGAGGATTTAATGTCTGTAGGTGTGGGCGACAGAGTTCTTGGATTGGTCAAAAGAAATACCACTGAATGCTTTTTGTGCCCATGATGACATCAAGCACTGTTGGGGCTTTGATGAGAGGTGTAGAGGATTTGATGATGTGATGATGTGGTTTTGTCATCCTCTGAGTATTAGCTTATTAAAGGAATTCTGAAAGGTTCTGAGTGGGGGGGGGGGGGCAGTCATCTGGTTCTTTTGAAGCTAGACTTCAAGTCCAGTGATGTATGGTTTGGAATCTTGAGTTGCTTGGTTGTAATTTGTGTGATGACCGAGTAAAGTGGCCTCATCTGTGTAGCTAGAGTGTAAAGGGGCTCATTGAGAGATCGTGTAAGAGAGTTAAAGAGAATGGGGCAAGTGGGTACAGATTCTTGTGGTACTCCATTGTGTGTTTGAAGAGTTTTTCATGGTTTATTACACATACCCAACAGAGGGAACAGCTGTCCCAACCCTGGACCTGAGGAACCTGATAAGGCGAAGGACCTCCAAATCTCCTGTGCCAGCCATCACCATAGACAAGCTCAGCAAAACGGAGCAAAGACAAGTCTCAATGGTGGACTTCCCTGCAAGTTTTGCGATGCTCCTGTCAGGGAGAGAATGAAATTAACTGAAATCCTCTATAAATCAAGATATAAAATATGCCACTCAAAAATTCACTCATTAAACCTTTTTGTGAAATTGGTAAACATTCGGGTGTACTTCCAGAGAACACGAAATGCCTCACTATTTGCTGACCCAGCAAATTTGAGTCCCAAAACAAAGCAGGACCCAGCCAATATATTATAATATGCCTGAAACAAGCAAAATGGAAAAAAAGAGTAAGTTTTAGCTGCTAAAGAGGTCATTTATGACTATAGTCAAGCATAAACTAAAGGTTTTTATCAAATAATACACATTTTCACAGGAAGTTTTTCTGTCAAAACCTACCTGATGGATGGATTCATAATCCATGCCTGGAGTAGATTGAGTGCCACCTATGTGTACATGCTGAAGGATAGTTGTGGGCACGTGGCCTTCCACCCATTTGTATGTGGGCATCGCTTCATCCCATAGAATAAGCCCCTTGGCAATCGTCCTTAAGAGCAAGAAATCTGGCCGAACCTGCCATTATGTTGCAAATTTTATTGATTATAAGAACAAAAATGAAAAATAATGATCCAAAATCTTTTTTAAGTTGAATTTAACATTGTTGATATATATGAATATTTTATGTTTTTTTAGAATATGTTAGTGAAGAAAATTTGCCCCTGGATATGGCCTTTTCCCTAAGTCAGATGCTTCAATGAACCCTATTGACAAGATAGGGTTGACCTAGAGATCCCATACTCCATGAATCTGGAGGTTTTATCTCAGGTGCAAGAGTGTCAGGCATATTCTGAACATGTTGAATTGCACTGTTGGGCAATGAGGAGGGAAATGCTTGTGCATTTTAAGTGGTGTGATGTTGAGTGTGTGTTCTTAGATATGAGAGAGCCCTTCTCCCATAGCAAAATTCATCCAAAACTAACCAAAATGTGAAATACCTGATCAAGCATATAAGGAGTGTTCGGTACAGCCATCCACTCTGCGATAGCCCTGTTGTTACTCCTAAAGTAGACCATCCCCAGAGCCAGCGTTGCTCCTGGAGAGGTCACGTTAATGTTTACTCTATCTCCTTCCTGAAATACAGGGATGCCAACATTAGGAACTTTAACAACGATTATCTCAATGTAGCTGACCTTCAACTCGGATGGTGAACCTTCTATATTTTAAAAAAATTCAACAATTTTTAGCTCAGCAAAAAACAACTCGAGAATGGGGACCACACACACACACAAAGATAATAAAGAGGGATCAATAAAGAAAAAGGTGAAGATCGAGGAAGTGAAAATGTGTAAAAAAAGATATAGCCGCTGATCTTTGGCAGGCGTTGGGGCCACAATGGCACACTATGTTGTCAGCTGCAACATGCTACAGCTACCACCCCTTGCATGGCATAAACTAGGACCAAGAGTGTGCCATTGCTCCAAACCACAGAAGTGGATGTTTGAAAGAAAATGGATCAATACTCCTTACCTCTTTAGCTCTATTATATCCCACCCCTATCCGATAGCAGTGATGGCAACTCTCCTTTAGTTCTATCCCCCACCCCCATCAGATAGCAATGAAGGCACCTCTCCTCTAGTCTATCCCCCCACCACTAGCCGATAGCAATGATGGCACTTCTTTAGTTCTATCCCCCAGCCCTATCCGATAGCAGTGATGGCACCTCACCTTTATCTGATAACTGGGCGACTTGTACTTCTCCAGCATGATGCCAGTGAGTGGTTTGCGATGGCCGCCTTCGATGTAATGGTGGAGCTGCCCGGCGAGGTTGAAGTCGGAGGAGCAGGAGAGATCAGCGCCTCGCCCGAACATGACGAGACCGAGGCCGAGACCTGCCGCCAGAGAGTACGACTCCCGGTCAGTCGAGTTGTCCATCTCGGGGCCGGGTGGTCGCCCGATTTCTTGGAGGAGGACCTCCGCCATGTGCCGATGGCCGGTGTCCGCGTACACGAGGCCGACCCCGAGCACGGCGGCCACCTTCGGAGAGGACGGGGCACTAGGTCAGACACTGCACGGTGAAGTAGTCCTCGACTCGAGACACAAAATTACTCAGCTCCGAAATGAAACTCCTCAAGTCATTTATTAAATAAAATAAAGTGGAAACCAACAAGTTTCGTTTGTGACGTAAAAATAGGAAGAATATAAACCAACGAAGGCATCTACACGCTCCAAAGTTTAAATGGGAAGATGGTAGATTTTAAGCACCCAACTGGCGCCGCGCCCAAGGACCTAAGCCGCCCTAATTCAAATCTCAACCTAGCAGAGAATAGTTAAAAAATCCCACTTAAACCTAAAGAAACAAAAAACCGCAAGAAGGAAACATGCAGAGGCGTTGGGGAAAGGCCCACCGCTGGATCATGCAATCAGCCTTCTCCAGAAAAGTCAAATAGTCTACAAGTCGGTGCACGAAACAGTCCTGAGTAATGAAGATAAACGTGCGCGAAGATCACCCAGACTGGGACATTCAACAAGAATGTGTCGATCAGTCAGGAAGATAACACAGTCGTCGCAGTAAAGTGCAGGCGAGCTCGATTCGGAGACTGTACAGAAGACAACTTGCAGACATAGGGGCATTGGGGGGGCAGGTCCAAGGGAACAGTCGCGAAGCAATGGCGGGAAAATTTAGGTTCCTCTCGGCCGTCTCCCATCTCCTTTTATAGACAGCGTGAAGGGTTCACCTGATTCCTGCTATGTAGTCGGTGTGAGGAAGAGGGAAACGCTAGTGTGTTTATCAAGTCCTCGCAGAGTCTCGCGCAGTCATTCCCCGACATTCGCCCAGCTAGCGCCAACGGTGGCGTCACGGATATTGCATCCGAGGGATGTTAAGATTCCAATGACCAGAGTGTACTGAGAGCGATTTATGAGTCGGTAAACATCACAATCCGGTCACCGAACCGGGAACGACGCGTTATCTCCCGTACCGAACGGTGTATTGCAACCAGCTCGGCCGTGAAGACAGAAGGCGTGGAAGCCAACCCTTATTGGAGCTTGGAGCCATCGGTGCACACTGGCACGGATCCAGTAGGGCACGAAATGTGCTCTAAAAAGGTTGACCGCAATACTCCTGGTGCGGCGACAAATAGTCAAAGCTGGTACCTTCCAGGGTGGCATCCTGGGGAGAACTAGATGCTCTCGAAGGAGTTTCCTAGACTTAAACCCAAAAAGGCTTAGGGTATGACTGGAGTGTCTCGGCGGAAAAGGCACTGTCGAGATGGGCTGAAGATGCAGTGAGAGCCGTTGGCGACTGAGGGAGGCGCCGGGCTAGCGCGTACAGGCGAATAATGCGCTGAGTACGGCGTAGGCTCTCAATGGGGGACGGGTGGAAGGCATGAGCCGCCAGGCGGAGACCGATGGGGTGGATCGAGTCCACCATATGCAATATAGGCTGAGCTGCGGATGCATAACGCTTGCCTCCGTAGTCAAGCTTCAAACGAACAAATGATCGGTAATATCTATTTCAGCGCCCCAAGTGATGAACCTCAAGGAACGAAGAGTATCCATGACGCAGGTACAAGAGACCCTAAGGCTGAGAATATGAGAAGTGAGGTGTCTGTAAAATAACAAGTCCAAGGAAACGCTGTGAATCAACCACTACGAGGCGAATCCCGTGGATGGCGGCAGAAGTGCTCCACCTTAGTCTTGGTCAAGGAAAATCGAAGTCTGTGCACTTCGGTATAGCGAGAGATGCGATTCAATGATTGTTGGAGTCGACATCTGGGCCTTGCCAAAATAGATCGAAAGGTCGTCCACGGAAAGCGTAGGGAGAACATCTTCCGGCAGCACAGAGGTGATGCCGTTGATGCTCAGGGCAAAGAGTATGACAATGAGGACATTTCCCTGGAGACCCCCTGTTCCTGCTTCATTGGGCGGAGAGGGCTCCCACCACCCGTACGCGGAATCGATGATCTCGCAGAAATTCAGATATAAAAATTGCGAGGCGTCCCTTCGCCCCTATCGTGTGGAGAGTTTCCATGATACCATATCACCATGCGATATCATAGGCATTCTCCAGATCGAAAAGCAGATGGCATTTTCTAGTCGCAGCAGAGCAGCTGACGTGGAGTGAAACTTGCGAAAGCCTCACTGTGCGGAAGACAGACAGATGGCCTCCGCTGTCCAGCAAAAAGGCTAATTTAACATTTACCAATTTCTCCATTAACTTTCACATGCAGGAGGTTAGAGAGATTAGGCGGAAACCGGCCGGGGTAGAGTGATCTCTCCTCGGTTTGCGAAAAGCAAGCACAGTAGATTCGCCAGGATTCTGGCAAGATACCCTCTACCCAGATCCTGTTGAACAATGTAACAAAAAGGCCATGCCTCGCTCACCCAGGTGTCGAAGCATGGCGTACGAGACATCATCCAAACCAGAGGCGGTGTCCGCGCACGAAGGGAGAGCGAAACGCATCCACCTGGCAGTCTTCCGCGATATTACGATGCGCATTGAATGCTTGCAGAGCAGCTTCCCAGCTAGAGAATGCGTAGAAAGCGATCGCGAAGGACTCCGCCACGTACGCGGGATCCGAGATTGCGGTCCCATTCTCCTGGAGAACGGGAGGGGAGTCCTGAGAAAACATACCCGAATCCTTTTGACTCACTTCCACACCTCTGTTAGAGGGCTCTTCCAGTTAATTAAAGACATGGCTGGCGTGCTTCGAAATATACTGGAACCTAGCTCAACGAAATTCACCGACATTGAAATCGTTCGGGCGGCGCTTATAGCGCATGTAGGCACAACGCTTCTGTTTGAGGGCCGCCTAATATTCGGCTGACCACCGCGGAAACGGTCAGAGTGCAAAACTGCCAGACGTTCTAGGAATAGCAGTTAGGCCCACGGCGATGAGAATAAAAACTCAACGGCTTCATCTACCGACCTAAATCCTTGACTAAGAGAAATCAGTCATTTCCTGAAATGCAGACCGCCAAGCCCGCGCCAAGCACCACCGGGACGGGCTCTCAGACGGCAGCAGCACAGAAAATGACATTAGAATGGGAAAGTGATCACTACCATGGAGGTCATCAACTACCCGAACCCAAAATTAGGCTGCGCATCCGGAGAGCACAAAGATAGATCAAGACAGGAAAATGAAGCGTTTCTCGGGCAGTGATGCGTATACTCATCCCCATTTAGGACACCTATCTCCAGCTCAAGGAACTGATCCCTGGGATTGATCGAGTAGTCTCCACAGAAGGGGTGTCTACCGTTCAGATCCCGAAGCAAAAGAAAGGGCCGCGGCAACCGTTCCACAACGCGGCGGAAGTCCCCTGCGTCGAAGTCGGGTGTAAATGGCGCATTCCTCTGCCCGGCCTCCATCCCGTGGTGGTGAGGTCGCAAAACCCTAATACCCCGGGAGGGTGGGCAGGGGGCACGCGCCCAGCATGGTCTGCAAAAAAAATAGTTAAGGGAAAACGGGAGAAGCCGAGCCTCCGCAGCTCCTCCCAGCTGGCCTGGAGTCCACGGCAATTCCAGTGAAGGAATATGACATCCAGGCCTAGCTCGGAAGAGATGTGGGGGCCTTCTTCATAGAGAAAACCCTCACGGGAATGGCCGTACGCTTCCTTGAGGCAGAACTACAGGCGATGTTGACCGAACAATGCGCTGTCGCTTTCGAGGACTTATCGGGGTAGGTTGGGCTCGCTATGCGCGTCTTTGCACCCCTAAGGCGGGGTGGGAGGCTTCGGAGGCGGGGGTCCGTCCTTTGGAGGATCCACCACCTTTGAGTCACCTAGCCTAGCTCTCAGTGTGGGCTTATGAGCCTAAACTTCTTTAGTGCTAGCCTCCTTTCGGGAGGAAGCTTTAGAAACCCTGGACAAATGCCTCACGAAGCAAATTGCAGGGGTGTTGCCTCCTGTGAGTCTAACGACTCGGTGGTGGCGCGCGGCCGTTTCGTCTTACGGGAAACTATTATGCTGGGGAAGGGGGAGGAGCCCTGGTTTCAGCTTTAGGGTGGTTGTGAACCCTTTATTCCGCCAGCTGTACCAGGTGAGCATTCACGGTGGGTAGAACCAGGGAAGGGTTCAGAATGGGCGTGGAAAGGACTGTGCTCGTACGCCTGGAGGGGCCAGGAACAGAGGGTGTCTTTTTAAAGATTGAGCAATAGGACGTACCGGGCACGTCAGGACCAAGTCCTTAGCCTCGCGAAATGAGAGATGATCCTGGGCCTGAACAGCCAGGATTTCCTTCCCAAGAAGATACACACCACATTGCTTCGAAGAAGCGGGGTACGGCTCTCCGCAATTGACACACATGGCCACACACGATTTGGACTTATCATGTGCGGCCTTGGAGCAATTCACACAAATTTCGGGTAACCAGGAAGCGTTTGAGGCCAGCGGCTCGAAAATGCTGGGTAGTCTCTGAATGAGGGGCCCCAATATAATCGAAGCTCCGCCTTGGGCATGAGCACTTTTGGTCTTAGTCAGGGACTCCGCACCCGGGGGAGGGGGAGGGGGGAGCAGAGGGGTTGGACGTGCCGATCTTAGCTTGGTTGCTTACCGAAGTGGCAGCAGACCCATCCGTCCTCGCAACTCCCTTGGATGGAGAGGAGCACCGAGTCTTTTTCCTGTTGTTTCTTTTCTTTTTAGGAGAGGAGGTCGGGGAATGAACCAGCTTCTCCCCTCCGCCCGCAGGAGCCCCCAGGCCAGATAAAAAGGCCTCAGCAAGGTCCTTCTCCGAGATCCAGAAGGTCCTGGTGGTCGCAGGGGCACCGGCCGGAGGAGATCCCTCCGCTCCTTGTACTGACTTGGAGACTCGAGCCGTTTAAGGAGGACTTTTTATAGAGGCGGACTCGGGTTCGGTGCTTGGCGCCGTTCCCGAATTCGCCCCCATGGAAAGCTCTCCGTCTGAGGCTGAGTTGCCTCAAGAACCATGTCTATCTCAGAGGGGGAGGAGGGCCTCCATTTGGCCATTCTCCCAGGAGATCACAGGTGCCATTGGCAGTGGTGTCATGAGTCAAGTTGTATGGGGAGGCACATGCCTTGACCCACACTAAGGTCAGTATACAAGCCAGCAGGACTCTGGAGGGAAGCGTCCGAAGGGCACAGTCTTCTCTCTTCCCCTTAAGGGGGTTTGCTCTACCGATCCCCTTCAACATGGAGTGGCTGGTTATGGGCTGCGTGCCGGCTTTCTTGGCAGTCCCCTGGGAAAGTAAAGGTGGGGCTGCCACTGGTAAGGAGTTACATAAGGGTGACTCCAAAGAAGGGGATGAGGGGAAGCCCTCTACACTCATAGGCAATAGAGACGACTAAGCCTCCTCTCCGGTCAAAGAGTTTTGGAGGTTCCCCTGTGAAAGCACAGGGAAAAGTACCTCCATTTTTTCTGTGGAGCTGACCGAGGGTGGCTCCGATGGTGGACATGGGAATATTAAGGGGAGATTTTTTATTTTGTGATCATTGGGTATAGCGAGACTATTATTTTCATGGGATGCAGGTGCTAATCACCCTTCGCAGGAGCCCGCTCTGAAAGGGGTGTGCACGGGGCTGGCAGAGCCAGGTGCCGCCATTTTAGGCCAACCCTCCCGCCTGGTGACCTGGCAGCCATTTGGCATGGCGGCTCCACCTTAGGCACGGCGTAAAAAAATAGATAGCGAAGTGAGAAGGAAAAGGGATTTGAGGAAGGTATGGGTGGGCATGAAGCAGGTTGTTAAAAACCCACCATCCCAAACTGAAGCTCAGGGATTAGAGAACATTGTCCCCTCAGCCCCGATTCGGGATAGTTGGCTGAGAAGAAGGTCAGCATCTACCCTATGAAAATAGAGGCCGACCAGAGGAGAAAGTTGTGGAAGAGGTTGTAGGGGAGAAACACAGGTTGTCTGAAAGAAGGAGAAGAGGCTAAACTGGGGCCGGACGGGGCGCTGAGTCCCGTCAACACGGCGGATGGAAGGCAAATCGCTACGCCCCTTACGAGGAACATCCAACAAGAATGTGCCCAACAGTCTGGGGGACAACGCAATGGTTGCAATAAGGCGCAGGCGAGAGCTCCATTGAATGGCGGTGTGTTCCACGAGTGTGTCCAATTCAGAGACGACAGAAAGCAACCTGAAGCCATCGCGGCATTGCAGTGGGGAAGGTCCATGGGAAGAGTCACGGCGCAATGGCACGTAACTTTAAGTGCCCCTCGACCATCTTCTTTGCCAAGCCGCCCGGAGGGGAACCTGTATTCCTGCAAGGTAATCGGTGTCAAGAAGAGCGAAACGCTGGTCTGGTCGCCCAGTCCTCGCGGACTCTTTGGCACGTTCATTCCCTGCAATTCCTACATGTCCAGTAATCCAGCAGAATTTATTTTTTTTTTTTTTATTAAGGGGCTATCTGGCGACTGCCGACTAAGGCATAAGTTGCCATAAACAAACAGCCTAGTTTTAGGCTACTTTAAAAAATTAAACAGAAAACAATAAAAAGAAATAACAATAACAATAACAAAGCAATAACAAAACAATTACAAAAACAACAACAACAATTAAATCGGGTTAAATAAAAGGGAGAAGGCGGGCCTCCCCCAAAAAGTCAATAAGTCCACCAGTCAAAGTACACGCACTCGTCCCGAGCACAAGGGACAGGCGGTAGCGACCCCGCCCATCCCAGTACCGGGACAGGTGTCGTGCGCGAAGATCACCCAGACTGGGACATTCGACAAGAATGTGCCGAACAGTCTGGGGGACGACGCAGTCGTTGCAATAGGGCGCAGGCGAGCGCTCCATCAGATAGCGATGCGTCACACGAGTGTGTCCGATTCGGAGACGACAGAAAGCAACCTGAAGCCGCCGCGGCATTGGGGGATAGGTCCATGGGAACAGTCGCGGCGCAATGGCACGCAACTTTAAGTTCCCTTCGACCGTCTCCCATCTTCTTTGCCAAGCAGTCCGAAGAGCTGCCCGTATTCCTGCCATGTAGTCGGTGTGAGGAAGAGCGAAACGCTGGTCCGGTCGCAGAGTCCTCGCGGACTCATCGGCGCGCTCATTCCCCGCAATTCCTACATGTCCAGGAACCCAGCAGAAGATAATCTCGACATCTGCCCGGCTCGCCAAAACCATGGCGTCACGGATATCGAGAACCAGGGGATGCGGAGATTCCAATTCCCTGAGAGCACTCAGGGCGCTTTATGAGTCACTATAGATCACAATCCGGTCTCCGAACCGGGCACGTCGCGTAATCTCCCGTACCGAGTGGTGTATTGCCACCAGCTCGGCCGTGAAGACAGACGCAGCGCCTGTTAGAGCCCCGCTGACTTCAAACAGAGGGGATACGGCGTGGAAGCCGACCCCCTCTTGGGACTTGGAGCCATCCGTATACACTGGCACGGTACCAGCGTGACACGATGTGTGCTCCAAAAAGGTCGAACGCAATACTCCCGGCGCCGTACAAGCTTTGGGAGCAGAGGCGTGGCGACAAATAGCCAAATGTGGTACCCTCCAGGGTGGCGTCCTGGGCAGAACCAGGGGCGCCACCGGCCCGAGAGCTATATCTACCTCTCGAAGGAGTTTCCTGGCCCTAAACCCAAAGGGCTTAGGGTATGACTGGCGTCTCTCGGCGGCATAGGTACCATCGAGATCAGCTGCGGATGCAGTGAGAGCTGTTGGCGACTGAGGGAGGCGCCGGGCTCGCGCGTACAGGCGAGTGATGCACTGCACGCGGCGCAGAGCGAGTGGCATCTCCCCAGCATCGACCAACAGGCTCTCAATGGGGGAAGTGCGGAAGGCACCAGTCGCAAGGCGAAGGCCGGTGTGGTGGATTGAATCCACCTTCCGCAATAAACGCTCGGCTGCGGATGCATAAAACTCGCATCCGTAGTCGAGCTTCGAGCGAACAAAGGATCGATAAAAAAGTAAGGCGGTAGCCCTATCAGCGCCCCAAGCGCTGAACGTCACGGAACGGAGAATGTCCATGGCGCGGGTACAAGAGACCCTAAGGCTGCGAATATGAGCCTCCCAGGTGAGGCGTCGGTCGAATACAAGACCAAGGAAACGGTGCGACTCAACCACATCCAGGCGCACCCCATTAAGAAACAAATCTGGGTCGGGGTGAAGCCGTGGATGGCGGCAGAAGTGCACCACCTTAGTCTTGGCCAAAGAAAACCGAAACCTGTGCGCTTCGGCATAGCGAGAGACGCGGTTCAATGCCTGTTGGAGTCGACGCTCCAGAGTTGGCATCTGGGCCGCGCCAAAAGAGATCGAAAGGTCGTCCACGTAGAGCGTAGCGAGAACATCTTCTGGAAACACCGAGGTGATGCCGTTGATGCTCAGGGCAAAGAGTGTGACACTGAGGACACTTCCCTGCGGGACACCCTCTTCCTGCTCCTTTGGGGCAGAGAGGGCTCCCCCCACCCGTACGCGGAATCGACGATCTCGCAAAAATTCAGATATAAACATTGGGAGGCGTCCCCTCGCCCCCATCGTGTGGAGAGTCTCCATGATACCGTATCGCCATGCGGTATCATAGGCCTTCTCCAGATCAAAAAACACCGTGGCGTAGTGCTGTCTACGAAGGAAAGCCTCGCAGACGGCATTTTCCAGTCGGAGCAGAGCATCCGACGTGGAGTGAAACTTACGGAAGCCGCACTGTGCAGAAGACAGATGGCCTCCGCTGTCCAGGAAATAGGCTAATCTAATATTTACCAATTTCTCCATCAACTTGCACACGCAAGAGGTTAGAGAGATTGGGCGGAAACCGGTCGGAGTAGAGTGATCTCTCCCCGGCTTGCGAAAGGCGAGCACAGTAGCGATTCGCCAGGAGTCTGGGAGAAGACCTTCCACCCAGATCCTGTTGAACAGATCTAACAGAAAGGCCATGCCTCGCTCACCTAGGTGTCGAAGCATGGCGTACGGGACATCGTCCGGACCATGGGCGGTGTCCGCGCACGAAGCGAGAGCGGAACGCAACTCACTCACAGTAAACTTGTCATTGAAGGGTTCTCCGCCTCTGGAGGTAAAGTCCAGCCGGCGGCCTTCCGCGACATCACGACGTGCATTGAATGCTGGCGGAGCAGCATCACGGCTAGAGAATGCGGAGAAAGCGGTCGCTAAGGATTCCCCCACGGACGCGGGGTCCGAAATTGCGGTCCCATTCTCCTGGAGAACGGGAGGGGGGTCCTGCGAGAACTTGCCCCGAATCCTTTTGACTCGCTTCCACACCTCAGCTAAAGGGGTCTTCCCGTTAAGTGAAGACACGTATGCTCGCCAAGAAGAGCGGCGGGCGTGCTTCGAAATATACCGGAACCTAGCCCTAGCCCGACGAAATTCAGCGACAGTGAAATCGTTCGGGCGGCGCTGGCCCTCTGTAAAGTAAGAATGCACGAGTGCAGGATGTTAGGGGGCAGGTACGCTGGCCCTCTGTAAAGTAAAAATGCACGAGTGCAGGATGTTAGGGGGCACAGGCCGACTGGCCCTGCCATCCCTTGCCCCCTAAGAGGGTTAGCCCTATCGAGCTGATCCCAGCAGGAGTGGGCAATATTCGGCCGCCTACGTGCTTTCTTGTCATTGCCCTGTTAAAGAAAAGGAGCGACTAACACTGGAATGAGGATAGCGCCCAAGGGCGCCTCAAGAGAAGGACGTGAGGGGGGAGTCCCCTGCACCCGTTGGCATAGTAGTAAGCCTCCTCTCCGGGAGAAGAAATTGGGAGGGTCCCCTGGGAAATTACAGTGGGGGAGTAGTCTCAATATTTTCCGTGGACCTGCCAGAAGACGGCTCCGATGCTGGTGAAGTGGGAGTAAAGGGGGATATTTTTATTAGATTCATCAATGGGCATGGTGACCCTGGTATTTTTGTGGGACGCAAACGCTAATCACACCATGCAGTAGCCCGCTCTGCCAGGGGTGAATACGGGGCCGGCAAAACCAACTGCCGCCATTTGAGACTTCTTCTGCCCAGTGGCCAGGCAGCCCTTCGACCAGGCGGCTCCACCTTAGGCTGGGCATAGAATTGATAGACTGTGAGAGACGAGAGAAAGCATATATGAGGAAGGGAGGGTGGGCGTGAAAAAGGTTGTTAAAAACCCACTACCACAATTTTTTTTTATTTAAGGGGCTATCTGGCGACTGACGACTTAGGCATAAGTCGCCGTAAACAAACAGCCTAGTTCTAGGCTACTTTAAAAAATTGAACAGGAAACAACAATAACAAAAACAACAATTAAACCTGGTTAAATGAAAGGGAGAAGGCCGGCCTCCCCCCAAAAGTCAACAAGTCCACCAGTCAAAGTGCACGCACTCGTCCCGAGTACAAGGGACAGGCGGTAGCGACCCCGCCCATCGCGGTACCGGGACAGGCATCGTGCGCGAAGATCATCCAGACTGGGACATTCGAACAAGAATGTGCCGAACAGTCTGGGGGACGACGCAGTCGTTGCAATAGGGCGCAGGCGAGCGATCCATCAAATAGCGATGCGTCACACGAGTGTGTCCGATTCGGAGACGACAGAAAGCAACTTGAAGCCGCCGCGGCATTGAGGGATAGATCCTTGGGAACAGTCGCGGCGCAATGGCACGCAACTTTAAGTTACCTTCGACCGTCTCCCATCTTCTTTGCCAAGCAGTCCGAAGAGCTGCCCGTATTCCTGCCATGTAGTCGGTGTGAGGAAGAGCGAAACGCTGGTCCGGTCGCCGAGTCCTCGCGGACTCTTTAGCGCGCTCATTCCACGCAATTCCTACATGTCCAGGAACCCAGCAGAAGATAATCTCGACATCCACCCGGCTCGCCAAAACCGTGGCGTCACGGATATCGCGAACCAGGGGATGCGGAGATCCCAATGCCCCGAAAGCACTCAGGGCGCTTTGTGAGTCGCTATAGATCACAATCCGGTCTCCGAACCGGGCACGTCGCGTAATCTCCCGTACCGAGTAGTGTATTGCCACCAGCTCGGCCGTGAAGACAGACGCAGCGCCTGGTAGAGCCCCGCTGACTTCAAACAGAGGGGATACGGCGTGGAAGCCGACCCCCTCTTGGGACTTGGAGCCATCCGTATACACTGGCACGGTTCCAGCGTGACACGACGTGTGCTCCAAAAAGGTAGAACGCAATACTCCCGGCGCCGTACAAGCTTTGGGAGCAGAGGCGTGGCGACAAATAGCCAAATGTGGTACCCTCCAGGGTGGCGTCCTGGGCAGAACCAGGGGCGCCACCGACCCGAGAGCTATATCTACCTCTCGAAGGAGTTTCCTGGCCCTAAACCCAAGGGCTTAGGGTATGACTGGCGTCTCTCGGCGGCATAGGCACCATCGAGATCAGCGGAAGCAGTGAGAGCTGTTGGTGACTGAGGGAGGCGCCGGGCTCGCGCGTACAGGCGAGTGATGCACTGCACGCGGCGCAGAGCGAGTGGCATCTCCCCAGCTTCGACAAACAGGCTCTCAATGGAGAAAGTGCGGAAGGCACCGGTCGCCAGGCGAAGGCCGGTGTGGTGGATTGAATCCACCTTCCGCAATAAACGCTCGGCTGCGGATGCACAAACTCGCATCCGTAGTCGAGCTTCGAACGAACAAAGGATCGATAAAAAAGTAGGGCAGTAGTCCTATCAGCGCCCCAAGCGCTGAACGTCATGGAACGGAGAATGTCCATGGCGCGGGTACAGGAGACCCTAAGGCTGCGAATATAAGCCTCCCAGGTGAGGCGTCGGACGAATACAAGACCAAGGAAACGGTGCGACTCAACCACATCCAGGCGCACCCCATTAAGAAACAAATCTGGGTCGGGGTGAAGCCGTGGATGGCGGCAGAAGTGCACCACCTTAGTCTTGGCCAAGGAAAACCAAAACCTGTGCGCTTCGGCATAGCGAGAGACGCGGTTCAATGCCTGTTGGAGTCGGCGCTCTAGAGTTGGCATCTGGGCCGCGCCAAAAGAGATCGAAAGGTCGTCCACGTAGAGCGTAGCGAGAACATCTTCCGGCAGCACCGAGCTGATGCCGTTGATGCTCAGGGCAAAGAGTCTGACACTGAAGACACTTCCCTGCGGGACACCCTCTTCCTGCTCCTTTGGGCCGCAGAAGGCTCCCCCCACCCGTACGCGGAATCGACGATCTCGCAAAAATTCAGATATAAACATTGGGAGGCGTCCCCTCGCCCCCATCGTGTGGAGAGTCTCCATGATACCGTATCGCCATGCGGTATCATAGGCCTTCTCCAGATCGAAAAAGACCGTGGCGTAGTGCTGTCTACGAAGGAAAGCCTCTCAGACGGCATTTTCCAGTCGGAGCAGAGCATCCGACGTGGAGTGGAACTTGCGGAAGCCGCACTGTGCGGAAGACAGATGGCCTCCGCTGTCCAGGAAAAAGGCTAATCTAATATTTACCAATTTTTCCATCAACTTGCACACGCAAGAGGTTAGAGAGATTGGGCGGAAACCGGTCGGAGTAGAGTGATCTCTCCCAGGTAAGCGAAAGGCGAGCACAGTAGCGATTCGCCAGGAGTCTGGGAGAAGACCTTCCACTCAGATCCTGTTGAACAAATTTAACAGAAAGGCCATGCATCGCTCACCGAGGTGTCGAAGCATGGCGTACGGGACATCGTCCGGACCATGGGCGGTGTCCGCGCACGAAGCGAGAGCGGAACGCAACTCACTCACAGTAAACTTGTCGTTAAGGGTTCTCCGCCCCGGGCGTGCTTCGAAATATACCGGAACCTTGCCCTAGCCCGACGAAATTCAGCGACAGTGAAATCGTTCGGGCGGCGCTTATAGCGCATGTAGGCATAACGCTTCTGTTTGAGGGCCGCCTCACACTCGGTCGACCACCATGGAAGTGGTCAGCGTGCAAAACGTCCTAGGAATAGTAGTCAGGCCCACGGCGATGAGGTTGCCGGAGAAGAACTCAACGGCCTCATCTACCGACCTAAACTCCTCGACTGAGATAGAGAATTCAGTCATTTTCTGAAATGCAGGCCACGGCACCCGCGCCAAGCACCACCGAGGTGGTCTCTCAGGCGGCAGTTACCCTGAAAATGATATTTGAATGGGAAAGTGATCACTACCATGGAGGTCATCGACCACCCCCCAATCAAAATCAGGCTGTGCATCCAAAGAGCACAAAGATAGGTCAAGGCAAGAAAATGATGCGGTTCTCGGAAAGTGATGCGTAAACTCATCCACGTTTAGGACACCCATCTCAAGCTCTTCGATCAGATCGGCAAGGACTTGTTCCCTGGGATTTATGGAGTAATCTCCCCAAAGAGGATGCCTGCCGTTCAGATCTCCAAGCAAGAGATAGGGCCTCGGCAACCGTGCCACGACGCGGCGGAAGTCCCCCGCGTCGAAGTCAGCTGACATGGAATGTACGCAGAAATGATAGTATACCTCCTATCCAGGTGAAGCTGCACAGCCACTGCCTGAAAGGAGGTATCTAAAGAGAAAGGAAGAACGGAGACATCATGCCGGGTGTAAACCGCGCATCCCCCAGCCCGGCCATCACGCGGTGGTGGAGTCGCAAGACCCTTATACCCCGGGACGGCAGGCAGGGGGCACGCGCCTAGCATGGTCTCCTGCAAAGAGATAGCTAACGGGAAACGGGACGAGACGAGCCTCCGCAGCTCCTCCCAGTTGGCCCGGAGTCCACGGCAATTCCATTGAAGGAATATGCCCTCCAGGCCTATTTCGGAGGAGACGCGGGGGCCCCCCTCGAATTGAAGACCCTCACGGGAATAGCCGTACGCTTCCCGGGGGCAGAACCCCGGGCGCTGTTGGCCGGACAAAGCGCTGTCGCTTTCGAGGACTTATTGGGGAAGGTTGGGCTCGCAATGCGAGTCTTTTCCTTCCACCGCCTCGAAACCTTAGGCGGGGGTTGCGGCTTCGGAGGCGGGGGGCCCTCTTTTCGAGGAACCACCGTCTCCGAGCCACTCGCCACACCTCGAAGCGTGGGCGAAGGAGCCGAAGCTCCTTTGTTGCTGTCCTCCTTTCGGGGGACAGCTTTAGGAACCCCGGAAGATGGCCTAGCGACCATCTTCAAGGGGGTTGCCTCCTGTGAGTATAACGACTCGGTGGAGGCGTGTGGCGTTTCGCCTTACGGGAAACGGTCACGCTGGGGGAAGAGGGGGGAGCCCTGGTTTTAGCCGGGGCTGGGTGTGAACCCTTTTTGCCTCAGCTTTACCAGGGAAGCGCCCGGGTTGGGTAGAGCCCGCAGAAGGGCTCCGATTGGGCGCGAAAACAACCGTGCTCATTGGCCTGGATGGGCCAGGAGCAGAGGGTGCCTTTCTAACTATTGAGGCATATGACGTCCCAGGCAGAGCCGGGCGCGCCAGGACCAAGTCCTTAGCCTCGCGGAATGAGAGTCGATCCTGGGCCTGAACGGCCAGGATTTCTTTCTCAAGGAGATATGCACCACATTGCTTCGAAGAAGCAGGGTGCGGCTCTCCGCAATTGACACACTTGGCCACACACGATTTGGACTTATCGTGTGCGACCTTGGAGCAATTTACACAGATTTCGGGTGACCCCGACTTTGCACGTCTACATGAGCGATTCGTATGGCCGAAGCGGTGACAGTAATAGCACCGCCGCGGCAGTGGCACGAATGGCTTCACGGTAGCGGTAACAACCGGCACGCACCGACTCAGGGAGCTTGTCACAGTCAAACGTGATGAAGAGTGTAGGGGTGGGTCTCGAGGCCCCTCCCTGTTTTCTCATCACACGTTCGACCTTGACCGCCCCATGGTCAGCCAGCTCTAGGGGTGATGTCCTCAATGGAGTAGTCAACGAGTTCCCTCGCATAAACTACTCCTTTCACAAAGTTCATTGTAGAGTGCGGCGTCACACTCACCGGGGTGCCATGAAGTGTCTGAAGAGCATTATCTTGGCCGCCTCGGTGGGATTCGCTGCATTTGCTTTAAGGCTCTTATCTTATCTTGGCCGCATTCGCCAGAAGGCTCCCGTCCGAGAAACAGGTCACCTTCGGCTCTCAACCAATTGCACTAGCTAATCCTCTCCTCTGATGGATCATGTTGCCCTTGGACAACATACTGCCATCAGTGGAGCGAATAACGAGGAAGCGTTTGAAGCCAGCGGGCTCGAAAACGCCAGGTAACTTCTGAATCAGGGGCCCCGATGTCATCGAGGCTCCGCCCTGTGCACTTTTGGTCTTTGTCATGGTCAGGAGCTCCGTACCCGGGGGGGCAGAGGGGCAAGATGTGCCGATCTTGGTTTGGTCGCTTGCCAGAGTGGCAGCAGACCCATCCGTCCCCGCAGCCCCCGTGGATGGAGAGGAGCCCCGAGTCTTTTTAGTCTTTCTTGTCTTCTTTTTCTTTTTAGGAGAGGAGGGCGGGGAATGAACCTGCTTCTCACCTCCGCCGGTAGAAGCCCCCAGACCAGATGTACCGGCCTCAGCCAGGTCCTTCTTCGAAATGGAGAAGGTCCTGGTGGTCGTAGGGGCATCATCCGGAGGAGATCCCTCCCCTCCTTGTACTGCCTGAGAATCCCCAGCCGTTTGAGGATGACCTTGCATAGGGGCGGATTCGGGTTCGGTGCTTGGCGCCGAGCCCGGATTCCCCCCCATGGAAGGCCCTACCGTCTGAGGCTGGTTTTCCTCAAGAACCATGTCTATCACAGGAGGGGCCTCCAGTTGGCCATCCCCACCCAGGACATCGCAGGTCCCCTTGGCAGCGTCATGAGTCTTTTGTGGGGAGGCACAGACCTTGACCCCGGCAAGGTTTAATATTCTTGCCAGCAGGTCTTTTGACGGAAGCGACCGAAGGGGCCTGGCTTCCCTCTCTCCCCTAAGGGGGTTTGCCCTACCGAGCCGCTTCGATGTGGAGCGGCTGGCTTTCTTGGCACTCCCCTTGGAAAGAACAGAGGAGACTGCCGCTGGTAAGAGGGAGGTGCCCGAAAGCACCTCCAGAGAAGGGGGTGAGGGGGAGTCCCCTTCACCCGTAGGTGTAGGAGAGGAGTAAGCCTCCTCTCCGGTTGAAGAGATATGGAGGGTCCCCTGCGCAAGCACAGGGGGGACGGACCTCCATTTTTTTGCTGGAGCTGCCCGAGGGCGGCTCCATCGCTGTTTTAGGGGAAGTTGGGGGTTGGGGTTTTTTGGTTGTTTTTTCATACATGGGCATGGTGACCCTCTTTTTTATACGGGACGCAATAGCTCATCACCTCTTGCAGTTGCCCGCACTGGAAGAGGTGCTTACAGGCCTGGCAGAGCCAGGCGCCGCCATTTCGGACCACCCCTCCCGCCTGGTGGCCTGGCAGTCCGTCGGCATGGCGGCTCCACCTTAGACACGGCGTAAAAATGGATAGAATGTGAAGAGGAGAGGAAAAGGGATGTGAGGAAGGTATGGGTGGGGATGAAGCAGGTTGTTAAAAAACCCCAATCCCAAACCGGAGCTCAGGGGTTAGGGAACATTGTCCCCTCCCACCTCAGCCCCGATCCGAGACGGTTGGCTTGAGAAGAAGGTCAGCATCTACCCTGTGAAATTATAGGCTGACCAGAGAAAGTTGTGAGAAAGGTTGTGTGAAAAGAGAGGAAACAAGTGTTTTGAAGGAAGGCAGGAAGAGAGGCTAAGCTGGGGTCGGACGGGGTGCTGAGTACCATCAGCACGGCGGCCAGGATTGCAAATCGCCGCGCCCCTTACGGGGCACACTACCACAAATCAGAGCTCAGACGTGAGGGGGCGTTTTCCTCTTCCCCCTCAGCCCCGATCCGGGTTGGTTGGTTGAGAGGAAGCTGGTCGGCGTCTACCCTGTGAAATTAGAAGATGACCAGAGAAAGTTGCGGGAGAGGTTGTATGGAAAGTGAGGAAGTAGAGTAAGAAGACAGGATGTCAGAAAGAACAAGAGGCAAATCTGGGGCCGGAGGGGGCACCTAGTCCTGTCCTGAAGATGATTCAGAGCATCCTTTACATTAGGATTTAACCAGCAGCATATATCTGGGTTTAGTTACTTTCAAGAACACACCAGAATACGTATAGGTATCTCCTGTCTCACATACAAGTTTCCTGTATTTGTTTAAACTCCAATAATTTTTATACTCAAAATTTTTTGCCACCAAAAAGTTTACTTCACAGTTTTAATAATTTGTTCATTTTTGCTTGGAAGTAATGAAAATAACAATTCCAGAGAGGAGTGATTGCACCAAAAGGTGTGGAACCCCTGGAATATGAGAAAGAATTGAAAGGTGAATGAGAGCAAAGAGTAAAAAATGACCGACTTTATTAGCTAGAGAGAAAATGAATACATGAACAGTTATGAAACCACATTATTTCAACACACATGCATAAATACACACTGTGTTGGATAAAGAAGAAGGAAGAATGACAGAGTATGATTGATGTGCCCAGTAAAAAAGAACATGGTGTGGATGCATTTGATGCAAAAGTTCTAAGAGGTAAGAGTATGGCATAACATGTCAGGACTTATTAGCTAGAAATAAAATGAAACCACATTATTTTAGCACATGTGTATGTGCTGAGGTTGGGTAAAGGATAATGCAAGATGTCAGAGTATGATTGACCTGTGCCCATTAAAAAAGAACTGTAGATGTATTTGAAGTGAAAGTTCTAAGAGGTACAGGTATGGGATTATCTGCCCGCATGATTGTGCTATGTATGAGAAGTCATGAGAAACTGATTTACCTGCACATTATGGGGGACATCAAGTTCTGTAGACGTCGGGGGCAGGAGGCATTCTAAATGAACGCTGAGTACTTTTGTAGTTTGCATGTCCATCGTTCCACGCATGGCGGCAGATATGCCAAGGAGAAGGCCGACGCATGTCAACTCGAGTCCTTGGGACAAGTAATCATGAATGCTAACAGTCGCAAAGTTCCTAAGGTGGCCATTCAGGCCAAGGGCCATTAGGAAGCCAGCGTGAAGGAGACTGGCGGAGGCATCTCCTTTAGATTTGTTATAAACGATCCATGTGGAAGTGATGTCGCTGCAGTTTGGGACGATTTTGAGCCCTGCAGCGACGCCATTGTGAAAGAGGGGCCACATGTCCATGTCAGCAGGAACCTCGCTGATTGGGAGGTCGATGGTGGTACCGCGAGGAGGGGCTTTCCCTTTCAAGTTCAGAGGGGGGATGGGAAGGGCCTCCGTGATGATAGGACTGTGCGTGCAGAGGGTAAACATTCCCCGCCCCATTGGTAAGGCCATGGTACGGATAGAAAGAGCGTACAACTGCCGTTCTTGCTCCTCCAAAAAATCGTGATCGGAAACCCCTGGCCTCTGGGTAATACTGATGGTTACTGGTCGAGAAGAACATAACATTTTCCGGACTTCGCTCACCCTCTGGTCCTCAGGCCAGCGAAGACTCAGCATAGCAAAATCCAAAGTTTCCATCCCATCTTCTTCCTCTGTAGGCTTATCGTCCGTTTTGTTCGATGGCTTCGGTTCAAGTTCTTTAGCTTGGCTACATACATTCAGGTTGTAGGGATCCTTCTTTCTTTTCTTCAATCTCCCTTTTTTCTTGTTCTGCAGGTGGTTATATTTTTCTGTAGCTAACTTTTGGGCAACAAGGTCAGGTCTGTCAATAAGCTGATAGGCAGAAGCAGGCCAATTTTGAGGAGGGTATGTTCTGCACATGTGTTGGGCATTCATTAGAAGCAGAGATATACCGGGAGACATAACACTTATATCATTCAAATTAAGGTTTAAGTGATCCGTCAGCAAGACGATTTTCTCATGAACCACATATGTTTCTGCCCCACTAAGTACTATACTTTCGTTTAAGTGTAAACTGTCACTCGTCTCTCGGGAGGAGTTATGTGGGCATATTTCATGAAGAAATTGATGGGTAGATATTTTATTAATGGGGATATTCTGCGCAGCAACTTGATATAAGAGAATTAAGTTTTTAGTGCTGGTAGATACGGAGGGTATATATGGAAATGGGGGACAGGGAACATTTTTCATGATTGAGTAAAGGTGTGAGTACAAACTAGGAGGTTCTCGGGTAAAATATGCAGGGACCTCCAACTTTGAAAAACTATCAGATGACATCTGAGTACTGGGTCCCTTTAAAGTACACAAATTTGGGTAGTCTCTCCAATAGTGATCAAGATAGAGGGGTGCTCTGAGATCAGCTGCCAGCTGAGTTAAGCAAGGAATCATTATTGATGTCAGGTCCCAGTGTAAAGTATTCGCTTTGAACTCTTCATAAACAAGATGAAGGGCAAAAAGAATCGACAACATATGAGGAAAAAACGAGGCGGAAGTATTCAGCGTCCCTGGATTCAACTCTTCGGTGCCACGAACGAGCTCGAGGTAATCTAACTTTAAGACCTCACTCCAATTACTGCCCAAAGCCTGGTGGTAAGCAGAGGAGAGCATATACTCCCAGTCACTTTCTGAGCCACTTTCCGCAGCTCGAAACTTTTTAGATACTATTAAAGGACTAGTAGAACCCGACATATCAAGATGACCCGATGGTGACAACTTCTCCACATCATAGCCAAGCATGGATAAAACTGTTTTGGAAAACAATTGCCACTCCGAAGTAGGAGAAAAGTCACCATTTCCGGGCGTGTTACGACTGATGTACCACTTGTTTATCAACTGAAGCCCGAGCTCTTTAGGTAGGACGCATTTCAGTGCGACCAAGGATTTTTCCACAAGAACAGACGACCTCATCTTGGGTAAAGTGACACGGTACAGGTTACCACACGAATGCTCAAGAGTCAGCCTAAAATCTGTAGCGTCCCTTACGCACACAATGGCTGACGAGAGCGGCAGTGACGGATCATCTAAGAAGGAGTTTCCAGGGGATACTTTGTCCGTGACAACTGGCGAGAGACCCGCGTCGAACTTGATGTCGAAGGAAGAGGATGGTCGACTAGAGGTCAACAGACTCGATCGACGCACTGGACCATTCATTTTGGAGGAAATATTCAGGTACGAAAAATCTTTGAAAAGTGTGGAATTCAGTGTAGATAAACCGGCTAAGTGAAGTCGACATACAGGAACCACACCTGTATATAGCATCAAACTATTGGAAGGATCAATTACTACCATCATATTTAATCCAGCGAGTGAAACGGCGTCCTTAGCCAGTAAGTTCGTCTCAGTCCCACTATATATATGGAAATGATTGTGCTTTAGTTCGTATTGATAACACTTTAGGGTTCCATTTTGAGGCAAAAGAAGACACAGGAATTTCTGCCCAATGGTGTCCTCTGAAAGAAATGACGTCGTCGGTCGACCGGAGCATTGAGCGGACCATAACACTTCCAAGCAAATGTCCGGAATTAAGGGCTCCGGTTCGACCAGAGAATCAGTCAGTAGGGACTGATTTTGGAGATTCTTGGGTAATTTGGCACCGAGACTTGCCCTTATCGGCGAAGGCGTGAGTCCCATGCGCATATGCTGGCAATTGGCAAACGATGGAGAAAAATTACGACTAAATGGGGAAGTAAGATAAATAGAAATTAATTATTATGACTGTTAAAACAAGCAATATTCTCTTTATGATACATAAATCCAATCGTGTCTCAAATCCATGCAAATATCTTCCATAAATCTCACTTGAGAGTTGACGAGAGAGGAGTCTGTAAACGTCGGGGCGTGTGCTGATGGAGTGAGACCCCAGGAGGGCGACACTTACAAGAAGAGGTGGAGGCGGGTGTATGGGTGGGATGAAGACAAGGAACTGCACTGCCGCAGGGAGACGATGGATGCGAGTAGCCCTGAGAGATGGATAGCGGCACCGAACTAAGAGGAGTGCCAATTTCGGACATACCAGCTCCGAGAACACTCGATTGAAGAAGCATCATATTTTCCTGCAATTATCAATTAATTATGAGCCATTAATATATTTGTCACTCTCATAGGAGCAAAAGTCTCGGGGTATGGGTCCCTGGGCAAGGGCCTTTATCGGGGATTAGTCAATTTTTACGGCATGTACCCGAAGACGGTATGGGGCATTCTTCTAGCTCCCCATACATGTTCGGATTCCACGTGAATCATTAAGACCCCACCGATAAATAAAAGGCATTCAAATTAGTACATATTAGTGGTAAAAAAAAATCCAACCAATCTATTTTTCCACAAACAAGTAGAAATAAGCAGGATTGTCAGGTAGAGTAAAGGAGGGGGGGGAATTAGGTGCGGGGTGTTGATATGAGCAAAACCAACATTGAGAGGGGAGTTGCTGTTGCACATTGTAACATATCTCTGTTGTAGCTTCATAACCACCATCCCCAAAGACTGAGAGAGATGGAAAATGAAAGAATAGGAAATAGAATATGGAAAATAAAAGATAGAATTAGGAAAGGTAGAAAATGAAAGAATAGGAAATAGAATTTGGGAAGATGGAAAATGAACTTTTCATTCCCTTTCATGTTTGTCTCACAGACAGCAAGCATCTGCATTCTCCATTTTTTAAAGACATCACATATGCCCCAGACATTTCACACACAACCATTACCATCAGTGAATATTGCACTTGTAGGAGGAATACCTTTGGGATTGCAGCTTCCTAGGCCAGTGGTCCCCTACCATGGCTTACTCGCCTTTTACAACACGCGCCAGAGGATGTATGGTTATTAGGAAAAGGAGTAAGGCACTTCACCACCCTCTCTCCTCAGTGAGGCAGATGGCCCCTAGGACGATCACACATCCCTCAGGTAGCTTCATTGGTTCCTTGAGGTGATGTGTATATGTTTGTGTGAGGTTAGGGCAGTCGAGGTGTTTAGTGTCATCTTGGTCTTAGTTACATTTGTGGGATGTAGGTGTTGGGGCAAGGGAGGCAAGGTTTATTGTGAGCTTGTACTCCTGGAGGATAGTCGAGTGGCCTGATCTTAGTGAAGCTAAAATCACAGGGTCTCATGTGGTGATTGACTTGATTTGTCTATTTGGGAAGGTGATTTATTTGGAATGTTTGGATGAAGATTGTTAAAGTGTCTGTGGGTGAGGGAAGCGTGGATACATTTTATCAAGTTGTGACTTAAGGGGAAGGGGGGAGGGGAAGAATATTGTACTAGTGTTGGCGGTAGTAGCATGCTGGGAATTCATTTTTGAATGTGTCAAGTTGTGAGGTGGCGGTTGCGATGGGATCGGTTTAGTGCTCCGTTAAGTGTTGGACTCCTATTATGTTTACGTGCGCTACAATAGGTAATGTTTTGATTTCTGCACATAAGGGTGGGATGTGAGTGGTGTGTACATGTGTGTATCTTGTGATAATTTTGAGATTTATTTTTGTACAGTAGTAGTAGTAGTGATTCGCCAACCCCAACTTTTTCCAGGTGGATAACAGCTGAATAATAAAAGACATAAATGTCAATATGACAATCAGTGGTGAGCCCGAGGGAACTAGGGGCCCGTCCTCTTTGGGAAGAAGGGCCAGGAAGTATTGTCTTTTGACACCAAACAGCGTTCAGGTGGAAGCCTTCTTCAACTCGGGGAAGAGGGACCTATCCAACATCAGAGGTATGTGGATATAGATACACATCGGCAGGATTCCTTGGAACAGTGTGTTGTGCTGGCAAGAAAAAAAGTGTTGTAATTGGCTATGTGCCTAATGAGAAGTGTAAGATCTACCCACCCCAGTACAGGGCTGAGCACAGCGCAATCTCCAATCGGTACCCAGATCTCTATGTGTGCTGACGTTTGCTTATCGAACCCGGTACCGCGAAGTTAGCGGACCAATGCTGTACCCACTCAGCTAGCACAAGCTCTATTTTGTATCATATGGAGATTTATTGCATTGTTTTTATATGTTTGGTACTAAGCTGGTGATGCATACTTGATGGAGGTGCAGATGAATTGTTTGTCTAAAGTGATTCCTACTGTCCAAAAGTGATGTATACTAGTGCTTTTAGTATCGTTTCTTTGTGATATTAGTTGTGAGGCAATGGTCAGGTGAATGTTGAGTGGGAGTTTTGTTTAAAGGTAAGGCTTGTCCATTCAGGCTGATAATCTTTTTAAAGGTAGAGCCTGTCCATTCAAGCTGCTCTTTTGTTTAAAGGTAGGGCTTGTCCATTCAAGCTGCTCTTTTGTTTAAAGGTAGGGCTTGTCCAATCTGACTGCTCTTTTGTTTAAAGGTAGGGCTTATCCATTAAGGCTGATCTCATATTTAAAGGTAGGGTTTGTCCAATCTGACTGCTCTTTTGTTTACAGGTAGGGCTTGTCCCTTCAGGTTGTGGTTTTGTTTAAAGGCAGGGCTTGATCATTCAGGTTGGTCTTTTGATTTGTGGAAATACTATCAGTGATAATTTGAGGAAAGAGGTTGTCATTTACTTTTGTGAAAGACATAGTTCGAGTCTATGTAATGTTGTTGATTTTGATATGTGCTGTTATTGAGATGTTACCTAGATGTTTGTTTGGATAATTGAGGGATTATGGTTGTGGAATGTATTGATTAAATAAGTTGAAAAGTAGGGGTAAAACAATGGAACCCTGGGGAGGGATGTTGCTGTAGAGTGGTAGTATACATTATTTTTGTGGTTTGGGGTTTAAATTGTTGTTTGCTGAAGATGAAGTGAGGCATTTTTTTGTCATTGTTAGTGAGGTTGATATTTAAGAATTTACATGCAAGGATATATTTAGGTACTATGTCCAAGGCTTTGTTTATGTTGATTGCTATGGCATGAGGGGGGAGAGTGTTTGTTAAAACTATTTAGAATGTGCTAAGGGAGGTTGGATAGGAGAGTTGTAATTGAATGATCTCTCCTGAATGTGTCGTGTCTGTGAGAAGGGTGTGCCTGGCACTATTCTTTAAGGCAGGTGTCGGCAAACACTGGCATGCGAGGCGTCTATCCTTGGCACATGAAAAGATTTTTTCCTCTCCTTTATGCAAGGACATGATCACATTAAAAAGTATATACAGTAAGCCCTCGATATAACGAACCTCAATATAACGAATTTCGGATATAACGAACCAAATTTCCTGGCCGAACTCCATCAGGTTTAACGAACTGAAGTTCGTTAAATCCGATGTAGTTCACTTAACTTTATTAGTAATATTAGTAATTACATACGTATTACATATCCATGCAATACAGTCTTTATATACATATTTACGTATACAGATTAAAGAATGAACCATCATTATTTCCATCGCTTTTAACGACCATCGGGTTTAATGAACTTTCAGCTTTAACGAACGACCCCCCGCCCCATATAGTTCGTTTATATCGAGGGTTTACTGTATATTAAAATTAAATATTTTCTAAGATAAAATTGAATATATTTCTTTTAGCGCAACATTTACCGTATCTTTTGAGCATATCGACTTCAGTCTGTTGACCATCTTAGATTATGTACCTTGGGCATTATAGTTGCTTGGCACTAAAGACCAGAAATTCTTCTTTTTTTAATGGAATTGGCACACCAAACCAAAAAGTTTGCAGACTCATGCTTTAGTGTATTAGTTTTTCAAAGGTTTTGGATGATGTATGCAGAGTGAGATGGGTCTGTATGAGTTTGGTTGTGTTGGGGCTTTGCCTGGTTTGAGTATTGGTATGATGTGGGCTGTTTTCCAAATTGAGGGGATGGTAGTGTTAAATTAGGAGTAGTTGAAAAGGTCTATCATGGCTGAGATTGTTTTAGGTGGATGTTTGATGTATTGTCAGAACCAGTGGTTTGGGGGTTTTGAGAGGTTTGCTGGCCAACTTAACATTTACAAGCATGAATTGGGGGGGGGGGCTTGATCTTTGGTTATATGAATGCTGCCTGGGTTGTTTTTTTTAATATGGGTAAGAAACTGGTGTTTGAGTAGTGTTTCTTAGGTGAGGCTGGGAGTTACAAGGAATTAACATTACTTCAGTACACCTTTCAGCCTATTACAGGAAAGTACTATTGACCAATTATGAATGGGTATACTGTAATTTCATGAGACCTAAAGCCTTTATATGACCTCATCAAAACGATCCTTGAACTGCTCTAGTGTTGCTGTTAACTTCTGTGGGGAGAGCATTCCAATAGTGACAGATCTTGTAGAAGAAAAAGTTTCTGCAAAGACTCCAGTTGAATCACTTTAGTTCAAGTTTGTACCCTATGGTTTCAAGTATGTCCCTTTCTAAGCGGGAGCATTTGTTGTTGGAACTCATGTTGTGTAAGTGCTTGGTTTTGTTTTAGTACATTTCTATTTGTTACACGGTCTAAGATTTCTTTTATGAAATTTGGGTTGTTATTTTCCTTTGGTTGTGAGATGAATTTTTGCTAGCTTTGGTGAATTTTGTTTATTTGTGTTAGTGCTTTGTCTAAGGAAAGGTAGTTGTTGATGGGAAAAATCACACAATTTTTCTTCTCCTCAGTTGGTGTAGCTTGTGCAGTTTGCTTGTTGGGGGGGGGGGATATACTATGATTGGAAGGTAATCTGAGAGGAGGTCAGCTATTGTTACTCAATGTGGTTCTGGTATGCAATGAGGTTAACAATGTTTGGTGTAATGCTATTTTGGGTGTGTTTATGTGGTTGCCTGGATAGTTCAGATGTGCTGAATGTGTGAAGTTGTTATGGTGTGTGTACCTGTTTTCTGCTGTGCATTGAAATCACTGCGGGGGAAAAGGTTAGAAAGATCTGAGAGTGGTTCTGGGATGGATAGTAGTTTGGTAGTATTCTTCTTGATGTGTATGTGTGGCATATTTTTTTTACTAGGTTGTATTCACTGTTTCTGACTTTGATCTGAATGGAAGGTATTTTTAGTGTTTCATTGGAGTGTTTTAGTGCGTGATGGGCTATTAGTGAAAGGAATTTAAGTGTGTATTGTTATGATAGCATTTGCCTTGACTTGGGTCGGTGTGAGGTGCCAATTTTGTTTGTATGTTCTGTTTGCATAAGAAGTTGAGTAATTTAGTGTGTATTGGAGTTGAGTGTATGTTTAGTTGTAGCATGTTTTAGGTGTGTTGTTCCAATGTATTAACTGGATGTTATGGTGTGTGAGAAAAAATGGTGCATATCCAGTTACTAATATATTCTGTAGTGGTGTAAGGAAGACAGATTATTATTATTACTTAAAACTAAGAAAACAACAATGAGGGCCCCTCTCCCTAAGTCAGGAGAAATATGTGTAGATTGAAGATGAAAATGTGTGGAAGATATATAGCCACAGATCCACCTACAGACATTGATTGGGGCTAGGAGGGCATGCAATTCTCAATGCAGAAGAGAGCACCTTAAGTCTTGTTGGAGCAGCAGATGCCACAAGATACAAGTGCATTTAACAAATTCCTGGAATTATTATACAATGGAGATGGATCACAACCCAGCATCTACACCTATTTTATGTGTGGGTGAAGTTACATTTGAGTGATGTAGAAATGTTTGTTAAAAGGATGAAAGGGAATTGTTAATTGTTTTTGTAGGCTTTGAAAAGAAGAAAGGACAATGGTAACAAAGCATGGCTACTTTAATTCCTGGTTCACTGGATTCCTACCTCCCATACCTCTTGCCTTTACTCTCCCTCTCCACACATACCACCTTTCCCTTTTCAACCATGCATAAAATTTTGATTCCTCTTTCATTCCCTCAAAATTCTTAGCATACTTTACTTGCCGGTTCCCATACCTCTCTTCTGCAAGGTGGGTGGCCTGTAGTAAGGCCATCACGCTCTGGGTGGGTTCACAGGTGCCTAAGAGAGATGCGCAGTGTGTGATTGTGCAAGGTTTGGGCAGTCTAAGAGGTGCTCAATGTTACCTGGGTTTTGGTTGCATCTAGTGCATGTTGGTCTTGGGGCGAGGTTCATTCTATATGTAGTCTTAGCAAAATTTATACCATTGCTTTGCTCTGATAAATTAGCTTGTTATAAGACATCCCTTCACCTCACGCTCAAACATCTTTCCGATAGTACTTGTGCACAAAACCCCTCCATGCATACCTATCATAAACACTATCATCCGCTTGAGTCTCTATTAACGCCAAAATCCCTCTGAAGTTGTCCAATTCCACTGGAGACTGCATTTGGAGCCTTGCCAAGGTGACCCCACATCTCTCAATAAGGATTAATTCAAAAGGTGATCATGGGTCTAAAGAAAAAGCTACAGGTGGGAGATAATGTTGTTGAGCAGATGACCTCTGCTCCCTCCAACCACTTCGGAGATTAAGGAAGAAAACAGGGAGGAAGACCGTTTAACTATATTGGAGTAAATGTCAAGCAAGGAAAATGTGAAAAGATCTTGATCAGATAATCTATATTGAGAATATGAAAGAGCCAGACAATGTTTACAGGTATAAGAGTACTTAAAAAAGAGTTAACAACATAGATCAGTGGAGGGATAGTTAAACTGTGTTTCTCAATATACTATGTCAGAAATAGGACATGATGTTAGCGAAGTGAGTAGTGATTTTAAAAAAGGGAAAATGAATGACATGAGAAAATGGATAAAATAGGAAGAAAAACAGATCAGAGGCTGAAATTGTTCACCACACAAACTTTTCATGTTTGTTTCATACAGTGCAAACATAAGTAATCTCCCTCTTTTATACACATTTACTACTGATCCCCTCTTTCCCTTGACACATTTACCCCTCACATTATAGAGACCAACTTATTCATACTTTGACATGGATTAGCCAGATTAAAGGAAAGGGTTCTGTAGCATCTACACCCATTTCCAAAACATCTTGATGCATTTGTGGGAGATGAGGTTTCAGGGAAGCAGCTTCCCATTGCAGAAACCCCATCTGTATTAGACACCACTCACAACAGAGGCTTGAAGTGTATTTCCAGCCTCACTACTTGTGGTGTACTTTTACAATACCTAAAATTTCATAAACTCTAAACTTTGTCACAAAAATTACCTCTTGTTTAGCTCTTCGGATTTTTGCAATTTTCAAAGACGATGAAAAACTTGAATGTAAAATACAAATTGAAGGAAGAGTATGGACAGAAACCAACAAATCCTGGTGGTCTTTCATATATATCTGCTTGCCACTGTCATTATTTTTATCTATTAAAAAAAAGCTAAATTATTAAATGAAGCACTATTTTCCACTACAAATGTGCAAGAATTTTGCACACAATTAAAATGCAGAAAAAAAATAAGCATTTGAACAAATTACAGCACAATGAATGTGTGTGTGCACAGAGCTGTAAAACTGCATACAAGGTGCTTTGACTTTGTGAATGAGTGCTTGAGGGAGCAAGTGAAAGATATTGTGTTGGAAGGGCCTTTTGACATGCATGTAGTTTTAGTGGTGTTGATGTAGACTGGCCCCACTTTATAGGAAAGTGGTTGATCAAGAATAAAGAATGTTAATTCAAATTGATGTTCATGTGCTCTTGCAGTAGATAGGTATTTGTTGCTGGACATCTTTAAATACACCTTCCAAACTAGAAACTGAAAGCTGATGAAATTCAACAGTTTATTCCTCCATTTTTTTAGATATCCTTAACCTTTTTCCAACTGATCCCTTCCTTAGCATTCTATCCACACTGTGCCCGTACCCTGGTAGAATAAGTTTCCTTTGGGCTACAGCTTAACATACTGGAAACACCGCTTTTAGTTTAGCAAAGTTACGCTACATCGGATGTAGTTCGTTCTCAGATGAAGATCTAATTTAGGCTCCTCTTAAGTTAAGTTAAAAGTTCCCACTGAAAAAATAAATTGGGAGGAGTTTTATCACCAATCAGAACTTATTTAAGATGCCTTTTATTTCTCACAGGACGTAGTGATTTGGGGATCCAAAGTACAAGTAACTACAGCGTATGGCAGCTGCCAGTTTCTACAAAACAAGTGTAAAGCAGTGTTAATTTTTTTCACACTAAAGAGCAAACATTTTATGGCTTACTTTTCAGCAATACCGGATTGATTTCATCTAATGGATGAAGGAGAGAATAGAGAATAGGAAGATTTTCTTCTGAATCTGATGGCAGTGACATTTCAGCAGGAGTAATTTGCCTTTCCACAAGAATACCAAACTTCATTGGCCATATTTTGCGTATCTTAATTGGAAAACAGAACCATTATTATCAATAGTTTAATGGTCATTAGAAGAGTAGTAATAGAAAACATTAAGCATATCTTTATTCCATAAAAAAACTATACTCAATTAAACTTTAGTCTTCATGAAGTAAAATTGCATTCTAAGTAATTATTATTTACTTAAATCTACAATGCAAAAAAACATGTCCCCCCCCCACCTTTGAAAGGGCTTGAAGGTGAGGTAAGCAGAGTAGTTTTTATTTTTAACAGTGCTATCTGGCAACTGCCAGCAAAAGCATAAGTGGTGCAATTAAATTAAGGAGAGTAAAAATATAGGGATGTCACATAGCTCAATTAGAGAAGCCTATTGGGGAGGGGGGCGGGATCTAAACATCAATTTTGTGTAAATATGAGATGAAGAAGAGGCAAAAGAGCTATCAATATTTAAGGGAAAAAGATTGAACAGGAAGCATTAGAAAAAATACAAGGGAAAGAACTTAATAATAGAATTTTTAACTAATGAGAAATAGTGTAAATCTACTCAGGTCTTATTTATTCATTGACTGAATAAGAAACTTAAAAAAAAGGCTAGAAAAAAGTGAAAATGAATTAGTACCTCCAGTACATTAACCATTTTACAAGGACTCTAGTGGCAGATTTCCTTCAACTACAGCCATTTCCACAAGGATGAGGTTGATGTGAATCAAAACATTTCCCCCCACCCCAACAAATTGACCCTGCAGGGCAATGAGCTGTGTGTAATAGTAACTCATCCAGTCAGGATTCTGCCCTAGGCAGAAATTCTTCAATCAACTTAGTAAAAAAAGGGTGGAAGCCAGTCAAGAGTCAACTGAGATAGATGAGGGAAGGGCAGGATAGGATGAGGTGGGAGTGTGTTTTGGGAGTTGTTAGAGGTTATGTTATTCATGTAAGGAAGGGTGGTGTCATGATTGCCGATGGAGGCCAGAGACTCATTTAGCATTCCAGACTGGATTTGGATGGGTGAATGTCAACTGCGGAGATGTGGTCATTTTGCAGCTGGTTTTTAAATGGTACCTAGGTGAAGTGGGTGTATGTGTTGTTTTATTGTATTCTGGTTTAGTGGGGTTGGGGGAAAGTAAAATAATAAGTGGGTGTAGTGGGTGGTGGTGATTTTTGGGGGGTTCTGGGGATGGGAGTGGGAATGGTGAAGGTGTGTAGAGTGTGCAAGAGGCGTTGCAGGTTATTCAAGTATTGTGTGCCTATCATGTTTAGGTAGTCTTAGAGGCAGAAAATTTTGCTTTCAGGATGGAGGTAGTGTATAGGAGTGGTGTTTGAGGAACCAGATTGGATGCAAAACACACTATTTTGAACTATCTTGTGCAGATTTGTGTTAGATATGAATGGTGCCTTGGATGGGGATGCTTAATTTGGGGTCAGATAGATAAACCATCCATATAGAATGGTCAGCGTTTCTCTGTGTTCTGCAAAGTTGGTGTTTGTGAGTGTTCCGATGGTTGTTGCGGCCTTTCAACTAACTTTTTTGTGTGGCTGTTAATTGGTCCCCAGGATACAATGACATCTCTACGACCACTTGGGAGATTAAGGGAGAAAGCCTTTAATCCTAAATCCTGCGCTATAGTTCCCGTCAATGTTCCCAGTTAAGGGGGGGCCACGATTTCTTTGAGGTTGTCTTAAGGGGACCAAATTAAGTAAGGAGGCTGTTGCATGTTGGGGGAATTTGATAACACCACCCTGTGCTACTGTGTTAGCGATCCACGCAACAGCTAGGAAGTGGAAGTTCAATTGCAACTTAACCTCGTGTAGGATACATCCAAGTGTGGTGTGTTGAGCAGAGGTAGCTGGTCAGCTCCTTAAACCTAGAGGAAGTAAGGAGGGATTGACTCTTTAAAGAAGGTTGGATGCAGAGCTGGAGAGGGGCAAATGCACGAGCTTCCCCAGGCTCGGTCAAACTGTTCAAATTAACCTAGTGAACCAGGTCATCTCTAGTGCGGCTCCTACAGGTACCAGGTGTAGCAATAAAACCTTGAGGGACTCCTGTGAAATATTTTAATTTTGAAATCGCCACTGCATTGGAAGACTTTGCTTTGTTCATTGGAGAGGAAGTTAAGCTTGCTATCCATTTCTTGCCATTGCGCCCTAGCTATGAGAATGTTAGTTAAAGCCATCTATGATGTATGTTGTTAGCATGGTGAGTAGTGATTTGTTTTGAAGTGATGTGTTTGATGTATGAGTGACGTGTGATGGGTATAATTCTGTTGAGGATTATTTTTTTTCAAGTGTTTGTGAAATTGAGAAGAATGAAATAGGTCAGTAGGAAGTGGGGAGGTTTGGGGTTTGAGGATGGGTATGTTGTCGCATAACCAGGGGTAGTTGAAGATGTCTGAGAATGTAGACATGGCTGTAAGACCAAGATGTTTTAGATGGATTTTTACAAGTGGTCTGGGCCTTTAGCTCATGAGTTTGTGAAAGATCTGATGATGAGAGCAGTGGTCTCTGAGTTAGGCACTGCACAAAAAGTCCTCTATCAAGCGATATATTATAACCAGCTCAGACATGAAAGCAGCAGCACCTGGACAAGCTTTACACAGGCATGGCTCCAAGAAATTTGAATTCAATACTTGCAGTACTGTAGAAGCTTCCAGGGTGACATCTTGGGAAGAACCATCGGTGACACCAGCCAGTGTTAGACTACGCTACTAAAGGAATTCTAAGCTATAGGTCTGCAGCATATGTAAGCTGCCATGAAAGCAACCGGAATTGCGACTATAACGCGTAAAACTCCCAATGGAGCTTAATTTTGCTGTGATAAGAAGCATTATTTACAGTCGGCGAAGCAAAGTCCTATGTCCCTGGTAGTGTTGGGGTTTGTTTTGTTTTTGTGGGGGTTTTTTACAGTGCCCATCTGGTGAATCACAAAGGGAGTAAAATTTCAGCATAGTAGAAGGCTACTTTAAAATCAAAGAAAAAAAACAAACAAAATAAAAAAAACAAACAACAACAGAACAAAGGCAAGAAGAAGCAGCATGCTCCAATGCAGGATTATGTGACCAACATCAAAGAGAATCAAATAAAAATGAGGCGGGGGGAGGGCAGTCTCCTCCCCAAAATTATATAGTCTAGAATTCTGTGTGCACAAATGCATTTTGAGTACAAGGGACAAGTAAGAGCGACTTCGCTCCTCCCAGTAGCGAGCCACGGAAGGTGCGCGAAGATCACCCCGACTGGGACATTCAACAAGAATGTGCCGAACAGTCTGGGGCAGTTGTCGCAGTAAGGCACAGGCGAACGGTCCATCAAATGGCGGTGCGTCCCACCAGTGTGTCCAGTTCGGAGACGACAGAAAGCGACCTGAAGCAGTCGCGGCATTGGGGGTAGGTCAGCGGCAGTGCAATGGCACGTAACTTCCCCTCGAGCCATCTCCCATTTTCTTTGCCAAGCAGCCCTGATTCCTGCCGTGTAGTCGGTGTGCAGAAGAGCCAAACACTGATATGGTCACCCAATCCTCGCAGACTCTTGGGTGCCCTCGCGGCAACCATGGTGTCACGGATACTGCACAATAGGGAGTGAGGAGATTCCAATGGCCTGAGAGGACTCAAGACGCTTTGTGAGTCGCTAAAGGTCACAATCCGGTCTCCGAACCGGGCACGTCGCGTTATCTCCCGCACAGAGCGGTGTAATGCAATCAATCAACTTGGCCGTAAAAACAGACGCAGCGACTGGTAGAGCCCCGCTGACTTGAAACAGAGGGGATATGGCGTGGAAACAGAGCCCCTCTTGGGACTTGAAGCCATCAGTAAAGACAGGCACGGATCCAGCATGACACGAAGTGTGCTCCAAAAAGGCCGAACGCAATACTCCGGGCGGTGTAGAAGGTTTGGGAGCAGAGGCGTGACAACAAATAGTCAAAGGTGGTACCCTCTAAGGTGGGGTCCTGAGAAGAACCAGAGGCGCCACCAGCCCGAGAGCTACACTGAGCTTTCGAATGAGTTTCCTATCCGTTTGAAGCTTGACTATTGATGTGAGTTTTATGCATCTTCAGCCGAGCGTGTATATCAGGAGGTTTGCTCAATCCACCACTGACGTCTCTCGGCGGCATAGGCACCGTCAAGATCGGATGTGGATGCAATGACAGCCATTGGAGACAAGAGAAGCGCCGGGTTGGCGCGTACAGGCGCACAATGCACTGTACACGGCGCAGAGCGAGTGGCATCTTCCCAACGTTAACAATTAGGCTTTCAAAGGAAGATGTGCGGAAGTCACCGGTCACCAGGCGGAGACGAATGTGGTGGATTGAGCAAACCTCCTGATATACACGCTCGGTTGAAGATGCATAAAACTCACATCAATAGTCAAGCTTCAAACGGATAAAAAAACAAGGCAGTAGCCCTAAAAGCAGCCCAGGTACTGAACGTAATGGAACGAAGAATGTCCATGGCGCGGGTACAAGGGACCCTTCCACGTGAGGCGTCGTTCGAAAACAAGACCAAAGAAACGGTGCGAATCCACCACTTCCAGGCTAACCCCGTTTAAGAACAAGTCGGATTCGAAGTGGAGCAGTGGATAGCGGCAGAAGTGCACCACCTTAGTTTTGGCCAAGGAAAACTGAAAATCACTGCGCTTCGGCATAGTGAAGATGCGGTTCAATGCCTGTTGGAGTCGGCATCTAGACTGTACCAAGAGATTGAAAGTTCATCCACATATAGGATAGCGAAAACATCTTCCGACAGTACCGAGGTGATAACGTTGATGCTCAGGACAGAGTATGAGACTGAGGACACTTCCCTGAGTGACACCCTCTTCCTACTCCATTGGGCCATAAAGATCTCCTCCCAACCACATGCCAAGTCAACGATATGGTAAAAACTAAGAAATTAAGATTGGGAGGCGTCCCCAAGCAACCATCGTGTGGAGAGTCTCAATGATACCCTATCGCCATGCGGTATCATAGGCCTTTACCAGATCTAAAAACACCATGGCGTAGTGCTGTCTACGAAGGAAGGCCTCGCGGACGGCATTTTCCAGTCGAAGCAGAGCATCCAACGTGGAGTGGAACTTGCGAAAACCGCACTGTGCAGAAGACAGATGGCCTTCGCTATCCAGAAAAAAGGGTAATCTAACATTTACAATTTCTCCATTAACTTGCACACGCAGAAGGTTAGAGGGATTGGGCGAAAACCAGCCAGGGTAGAGTGATCTCTCTCTAGTTTACGAAAAGCGAGCACAGTAGCAATTCGCAAGGAGTCTGAGAGAATACCCTCTACCCAGATCCTGTTGAACAAATCTAACTGAAAGGCCATGCTTCACTCGCAAAGGTGTCGAAGCATGGAGTACGGGAAATCGACCGGACCAGGGGCGGTGTCCGTGCACGAATCGAGAGTGGAACGCAACTCGCTCAATAAAGTCGGGACGGCGGCCTTACGACGCACATTGAAAGCTGGCTGGGCAGCATCCCGGCTAGAGAATGCCGTGAAAGCCGTCGCGAAGGAATCCGCCATGGATGCGGGCCCGAGATTGTGGTCCCATTCTCCTAGAGAACGGGAGGGAGGTCCTGCGAGAACTTGCCCCGAATCCTTTTGACTTGCTTCCATACCTCTGCTAGAGGGGTCTTTCCCGTTAAGTGAAGATACGTATGGGCGCCAGGAAGAGCGGGAGAGCGTGTTTCGAAACATAACAGAACCTAGCCCTAGCTCGACGAAATTCAGACAGTGAAATCGTTCGGGAAGCGCTTATGACGAATGCAGACATAACGCTTCTGTTTGAGGACCGCCCCACACTCGTTTGACCACCATGAGAGCGAGCGGCGTGTAAAACAGTTAAACTTTTTAGGAATGATAGTTAGGCCCGCGGCGATGAGGTTGCCGGCAAGAACTCAACGGCCTCATCTACCGACCTAAACTCCACGACTGAGACAGCGAAATCAGTCATTTCCTGAAACATGGAGCACCGCGCCCGCGCCAAGCACCACCGAGGGTGGGCTCTCAGGTGGCACCAGTCCAGAAAATATTTGAATGGGAAAGTGATCACTACCATCATAGAGGTCATCGACTACCCCCTACCCAAATCTAGCTGTGCATCCGGAGAGCACAAAGATAGATTGAGACAGGAAAATGAAGTAGTTCTCGGGCAGTGAAGCGTTAACTCATCCACATTTAGGACACCTATCTCCAGCTCATCAAGGACCTGACCCCTTGGATTGATCGAGTAGTCTCCCCAGATAGGGTATCTACCGCTCAGGTCCCTGAGCAATTGAAATGGAATCGACAACCATGCCTCGACGCGGCGGAAGTCTCCACCGTCAAAGTCAGATGACGGTGGAATCTATGCAGAAATAACAATATACCTCCTCTCCAGGTGCAGCTGCACAGCTACTGTCTGAAAGGAGGAATCGAAAGGAAAGAGAAGAAAAGACTTCATCTCGGGTGTAAATGGCGCATCCTCCTGCTCGGACCTCCAGCCCGTGGTGGTGGGGTGGCAAAACCCTTATACCCCAGGAGGGTGGACAAGGGGCACGGGAGGAAACGAGACTCCGCAGCTGATGCCAGTTGGCCGGGAGTCCGCGACAATTCTATTGAAGAAATATGCCGTCTTCTTTTCGAAGAGAAGACCCTCACGGGAATGGCCGTATACTTCCTGGAGGCAGAACTCCAGGCGTTGTTGGCCAGACAATGCGCTGAAGGCGCTGTCGCATTCGGACTTATCTGGGAAGGTTGGGCTCTCCATGCCAATCCTTTCCTACCGCCGCCTCAAAACCCTAGGCAGGCAGGATCCACTGCCTTCGAACGCACAGCCTAGCACTCGGTGTTGGCGTAGGAGCCGAAAATTCTTTAGTGCTGTGCTCATTTCATGAGGCAGCTTTAGGAAAGACGGAAGATGGCCTCACGACCCACTTCAGGGGTGTTGCCCCCTGTGAGTCTAACGATTCGGTGGAGTCGCGCGGCAGTTTCACCTTACAGGAAAAGGGACGCATTGGGGTAAGGAGGGGGAGCCCTGGTTTTAGCCGGGGCTGGGTTTGAACCCTTTATGTCACCAGCTCTACCAGCGAAGCACCAGGGGTGGGTAGAACCCGCAGAAGGGCTCCGAATGGGCGCGGAAACGACCGTGCTCGTAGGCATGGAAGGGCCAGGAGCAGAGGGTGTCTTTTTTTTAACATTGAGGCATAAGACGGCCCAGGAAGCGCCGGGCACACAAGGACCAATTCCTAGCGAAATGAGAGATGATCCTGGGCCTGAACGGTCAAGATTTCCTTCTCAAGGAGATAGGTAACACATTGTTTCAAAGCAGTGTTAGGCTCTCCGCAATTGACACACTTGGCCACACACGATTTTGACTTATCGTGTGTGGCCTTGGAGCAACTTACACATAATTCGGGAAACCCCGACTTTGCACGTCTACACTTAAAAGTGATTAGTATGGCTGAAGCGGTGGCAGTAGTAGCACCACCGCAGCAGTGGTACGAATGCATTCACACGGTAGCGATACCAACCGACACGCATCAACTCAGGGAGCTTGTCACAGTCGGACGTGATGAAGAGCGGACGGCTGTGTCTCGAGGCCCCTCCCTGTCTTCTCATCACACGTATGACCTTGACCGCCCCATGGTCGGCCAGCTCTAAGGTGATGTCATCTATGGAGTAGTCCACGAGTTAACTCCATAAACTACTCCTTTCACGAAGTTCATGGTAGAGTGCGGCGTCACACCCACAGGCGTGCCATCAAGTGTCCGAAGTGCACTAATCATGGCCGCCTCGGAGGGATTCGACGCATTCGCCAGATGGCTACCGTCCGAGAAACGGGTTACCTTTGGCTCTCTACCAATCACGCTAGCTAGTTCTCTTCTCTGATGAATCATCTTGCCCTTGGCCAACATGCTACCATCAGCGGAGCGAATTGCGAGAAAGTGTTTGAAGCAAGCGGGCTCGAAAACGCCAGGTAACCATCTGAATGAGGGGCCCCGACGCAATCGAGGCTCCACTCTGCGCACTTTTGGTTTTAGTCTGGTACTCCTCACCAGGAAGGGGGAGCACCGGGGCCGGACATGCTGATCTTGGCTTGGTCCCTTACTGAAACGGGATCAGCCCAGTCGGTCACCGCGGCTCCCGCGGAGGGACAACAGCGCCAATCTTGTCTTTTTTCGGGTGTCTTTTTAAGAGAGGACGGCCAGGAGTGAACCCGCTTCTCTCCTCCGCGGGGAGGAGCCTCTAGGCCAGATGGACCAGCCTCAGCAAGATCGTTTTTTGAAATAGAGAAGGTCTATCACAGGTGCACCAGCTGGAAAAGAAGGTCCCTCCTCTCCTTGTGATGCCTTGGGGATCCCCTAGCCATCTCAGGAGCCTCCTGCATAGGGGTGCACTTAAGTTCTGTGCTTGAGACCGAGACCGGGTTCGACCCCATGGAAGATCCTACCATCTGGAGCTCGGTCACCTCAGGGGGGGGCTCCATGTGCCCCCCTGCCCCCCCGACATCACAGATTCCATTCGAAGAGCCTTTTGTCTTGTCCTCTTGGACCTGCGAGCCGGCATCCGTCAGGAAGGAGGGGGGAAGCACGTACAGTAACCCCCTGCAAACTTGCTATGTGCACCAGCAGGACTTTAGAGGACATGGGCAGAAGGGCCCCGTCATCCCTCTCCCCCGTAAGGGGGTTGGCCTTATCGAGCTGCTCCCGCTGTCAATTATGGGCTGCCTGCCTGCTTTCTCGGTAGTCCCCTGTAACTATAGGCATGGGAGAGAAGTAAGTCTCCGGCAAGAGAAGTTTAGAGGAACCTACTTTTCTACTGTGGATCTACCCAAGGGCGGCTCTAACGGTGGTGAAGGGAAAAGGGAGTTTTTTTTTATTTTCATCATCGGGCAGGTGACCCTATTAGTGACACAGGATGCAAACGCTAATCACTCCACTCAGTAGCCTGCTCTGCGAGGGGTGAACACGGGGCTGGCCAAAGCCAACTGCTGCCATTTAGATCACACCTCCTACCCTGTGGCCCGTCAGGTCTTCGGCTCAACACAGGAAAGTGAAGCGGTTCTAGGGAAGTGATACTTAAACTATCCACATTTAGGACACCTATCTCCAGCTCATCGATCAGATCAGCGAGGACCTGACCCCTGGGATTGATCAAGTAGTCTTCCCAGTGGGGGTATCTACTGTTCAAATCCCCGAGCAGTAGAAAGGGCCTCAGCAAAGGTGGCATGGTGCAGGGGAAGGCCCCGGTGTTGAAGTCTGCTGACAGTGGAATGTAGCAAAATTATAGTATACCTCTTATCAAGGTGTAGCTGCATTGCATGAAAGTGGGCATTAAGAGCAGATAGAACGAAAACATCATGCAGGTGTAAATATCACTTCCTCTGCCCGACCCCCCATCCCGAGAATGAAAACAACCCCCTCTTCCATCCTGAGAATGAAAACATCATGCAAGAGTGTAAATCTCGCTTCCTCTGCCTGACTCCTCCATCCCGAGACCAAAACATCATGCAGGAGTGTAAATCTAACTTCCTCTGCCCGACCCCTCATCTCGAGGTGGTGGAGTCACAAAACCCTTATTTTCGCCCCAAGGGTGGGCAGGGGATATACACCCAACATGCTTTCCTGTAAAAAAAATAGCTAATAGGGAACAGGAGGAGATCAGCTTCTACTGCCCCTCCCAGTCATCCATGGCAATTCCATTGAAGGAATTATGCCCTACAGCCCTAGCTAGATTTAGACTCCTTCTTTGAAGTTAAGACTCTCACAGGAATAGCTGTATGCTACCCAGAGGTAGAACTACAGGACCTGTTGGGTGTACAAAGCGCTGTCACCTTTGATTACTTATCAAGGTTGGTCTCGCATACCGAGCCTTTTCCTCCTTCCACCTTAAAATTTTCAGAGATAGGGGTCCCTCTTTTCCATGTCTCCCCATCCAGCCTTGGGTGGGGGTGTATGAGACGAAGCCCCTTTGGTGTTGTCCTTTCAAGGGCCAGCTTTAGGAGTCCCTAAAGATGGACTTGCAACTATCTTCAGGGGGGTTTGCCTTCTGCTGGGCAATTTTGCCTTAGGATAAATGGTCACACAGGGAGAGGGGAAGAGACCTGGTTTTAGAGGAGGCTGTATGCAAACTCTTTGTGCCACTAACAATGCCAGGGGAGCCCCTAGGTGCGTAGAACCGGCAGGAGGGTTTTGAATGGGCTGGGAAGAGACTGTGTCCATAGACCTGAAGGAGCCAGGAACAGAGGCTGACTTTTTAAAAATTGAAACAGTGGCAGTAGTAGCACCTTGGTGGTAATGGATTGAATGGCTTCACAAGGTAGCAATACCAAATGGCATGCACTAACTCATGAAGCCAGCCATGACTGAAAGTGACAAAGAGTGTACGGGTGGGTCTCAAGACCCCCCCCCCCTCGTTTTATCATCACACATTTGACCATGACTGCTCAATGATCAGCCAGCTCTTCAGTATCTCTTCTAAGGAGTAATCCACAAGGTCCCTAGCATAAGCCACTTATTTCATGGAATGCATGGTCGAGTGCAGTGTGACACTCAACAGTGAGTGTGCGAAGAGCACTAATCAAGATTGCTTCGGAAGGACCAGCCTCTGAGAAACTGGTCCCCTTTGGCTCTCTAAGAGTCAATCTAGTTAAGCCTCTCCTTTAATGGAGCATGTGGTCTTTGACCAACTTGCTGCCATCGGTAGAGAAATAGCCTTTAAAGCCAGTGAGCTAAAAATACCAGGTAATCTCTGAATAAGGGGCTCTGGCATAATTGAGGTTTTGCCCAGAGCACTTGAACTAAGTGTCCATCTGACCCCCGCCCTCCTGTGAGGGCTCCTCTGGAATAAATGTGTTGGTCTTAGTGTGAGTGCTTGACAAAATAGCAGCAAATCTGTCAGTCTCTGGAGGGAGAGGAATCCCTAGTCTTAGATTTCTTCTTTGGAGATCAGGGTGGGGAGTGAGTTCACTTCTATCCTACCTTGGAAGGGGCCCAAAGGTAAAGATGGACCAGCCTCAACAAGATTCTTCTCCAAAATGGGAAGAATTTCACTGTCAAGAGGGCACCTGTAAGAGGAGGTCCTTCCTCTCCATCTGAGTCCTAGGGGGCCAGTGCGGCCTGAGGAGGAACTTGAACAGGGACAGACTCAGGTTCAGTGTCTGACACCAAGCCCAGGTTCACTCCCATGGAAGACCCTGCCATCTGGGGCTGGGACCATCTCCGCCTCAACAGAGGCCTCCAACTGCCCATCTTAACCCCCAGGTGTCACATATCCACACTGGAGACTCAAAGGGCCTATGGCTTGTCACATATGTCACTGGGGCTGGCATGATGACCAGCATTAGTGTGAGTGGGCATGCTGTCTCTCATCAACATGACAAACCTTGGATCAATGAGGTGCATGGACAAATTCCAGTCTTACAATCACACAACACATAGATTTTTACACCAAATTTATGTCTTGTTTTGATTGTCTTGCCGCCTGAAGTAGACTTTCATCTATGAAAAGATCTTTGAGAGGAATCTGCTTTGATTTAAATTTCTGTCTAATGAGATCCAAGACAGGTTTGATTTTTCTATCTTACTAGTACTTTCAATTGTATTATCATAAAACTCAATATTTACAGAAAGCACTCTCTTGAGTAAATTAGTTTTCTGAATATTGCCTGTTTGTCAAGTGACAGGAGCTGCCAAGTGTAGGCCATGAATGGTCTTTTGCAGTCTCCTTCTTTTCTTATGTTCTTATGTTCATTACTTGACCAAAACTCATTTCATTGGTATCCATTTCTTAGAAGGTGGAAAGGCTGTTATTCAGTTTGTATGAATTTCTTTGCTTTAAAAATATATAATATGGCATTTGTTTGTGTGAATTATATTTATCACATGATTATCGATAAACTGTTAAAAATAATCTATTTCTTTGGAATTTTGTGTATTGAAGCATGAGGAAGTCAAACCTGATAGTTAAAGATTCAAAGACAGCCAGTGAGGAGAGGAAGTTGGAGGCAGATGCCCAAGGCCAAGTAGTGGCATGCTGCATCTGTTTGCATGGCCAAGGGTCGGACTCTTCATTTTTGTCTCTAGTGTCACTATTTTCTTTGTCTAAATTTTTTTTATTATCACTGTCAAATTCAGATAATAAGCAGTAATAATCGCTAAATAAACTGCTTAAGGTCATCAGTCAACATTTTCAAGCAGTCACTCGAATTGTCACCTATTTGGCCCTTTAAATTCAATGGGTAAAATTGTTGAACCTTTCTATTCAGCATTTTGAAAGGTAGTGATTTGAAATGGAAATACTTTAAACATAGAAAATGAGAGAAGAGTGTGAGGGAAATAGATAAAAAAATCTCAGTCCTTCAGGCTATAGAAGAAATAAATGATCAAATCCATGTATGGCCAAATCGCAGTCAACCCCTATTTTAGATTCTATCAATATGTATATGACAGATTAGTAGCCAAAGGGTTAATTAAGGGGTTTGTAGAGGTTTCAAAGCCCCTATTTTGAAATGCCATGAGGTAGCTGGTCAGGTCCTTAAGCTTAGACAGAAGGCTGATGGAATAGAGGTGGAGAAAAAGGAATGCTGAGAGGGGTGAGGAGGAAAAGGCAACAACTTCCCCAGGCCCCATCAAACAGTTCAATTCAACCCAGTGATGGGACATCCCTTATTTGCACTTTGCCTGGGTGAGAACAGTTCCTCCTGGTGCCGAGTACAGGTAGACAAAAGGTTGAGGGGATAGTTATAGAGTAAAAAAAAAAGCAGAGAGGGAAATGCCCCAACCACTTTCCCAGGCCCTATCATAGTGTTCATGTCAACCCAGTGACGGAGCTTCTCTAATTTGCACTTAGGCGGGTAGGACACACGACTCTTCAAGGTATCAAGCAGCATTCGCCTTTTATGTGCCATTCATTCATTCAAGGTACCAATGCTATACACGGTACCCCCTTGTGAGGTACTGGTTTGCCAGTGGTCCCAACAAAAAGTTCATTGGAATGGTTCCAAGGCAAGAAAGAAAATTTATGCCAGAGGAAAAGAAGTTTGGTTTTGAGTGCATTTTCTTGGGAGAAAATAAAGAGCAGAAATCATTCTTAAACAATTCAAAGTGAAAGTTGGCTAACCTTTGAAAAGAAGAAGATACAAATAAAAAAAATCTGTACTATACTAGTGTTAAATCACCTGTTAACAAGCCTTGAAGCTGCTAGTTCTAGTAGCTGCTATCCTAACTCAAATTGCAACTCATACTTTATATAAAGGAAGATCTATGTGCTGAATCTGAAAGACCAGTCACTAAAACTTCAGTACTTGGCACATTTAAAAACAAAAATAAAATACAATGGCTTAAATGACAAATAGCAAAGAACTATAAGAAAAAAAAAAATGTAAATCTTACTAAGAAAGGTGGGGCAAACGAAAAGTCTTCTCCATCTTCAGTGCAGATAGTCATATATTCTTTTTCTACAATGCATATACTGGGTACTTGTGAGCCTAAAATAATTAAAGCCATTTTGTCGACTAAATAGTAAGACACTAAAGATATTTCATTTTCATACATTTACATAATTATAAAAGTTATATAAGAAAAGGAATTTAAATTACCAAATTGAAAGAATAGATTAACCCAATGAAATATACCTATCTAGTTATCCATTAATTATTTATTTAATCATTTTTTAATTCAAAGAGTTCAAAAAGTCAGCAATATAGTGAAATAATAATGTAGCAGACACGATAAATAGTCAATAATGAGTAATAAACAAAGTAATAATGGAAAAAGAATAATATTTGCAAGGATGAAATGACTTCAGGAGCAGCTCCAGAAAGTGAAGAAATTACCTACCCACTGTCGCCCGCTGGTGAAAATGTGCTGCCAGTTGGGATGTATTTTCTCAATTTAATCACTCCCATACACCCTACACCACAACATAACAGAAGGTGGTAAGATGAAATATGCTCAATGTCCAAAGTGGCACAGTTGAACACTGCCGCCATAAGTGGGATAAGGCAAGCTAATGGCAATAATCATTTTCGTATGCCACACTGAGGCCAGGGTTAAAGGCACAGGATCCAGGAGGAAGGGAGTTGTATTAATTAAGGCAGGAGGAAATGAAAGCACGGGTAGCAATCTTGAAACTGTTGTAATCAAAGTTGGAATGGATGCAGATAAAATTAGGGAGAAAGCAGAGATAGGATTTTCAGGCAATATCAACAGGGTTTTTTTAAGAGAAATTACTATCAAAAGTGATACGTAGATTTATACTAGTGTAGGAAAAGAGAACGTGGGAGCCATTGAGAGTGGGAGCAATAGTTTTACAGCCAGCCACAGCGGATCGAGTATCAAACAGTAACATCTCAGTTTGGTCATTAGTGAGGTTCAGAAAGTTGTCCGAGAGCCATTCAGGATTGAGGTCAAAGGCGAAGAGAAAAGTCACAGCAAAATGAGGCTGGGTGGAAGGATGGATTTGCAGGTATTCAGAATAGAAAATGGAACGATAGACCAAGGCAAAGCATAGGAATGAGGGCAAGAAAATAGATATAATAAAGGAGCAGACCAAGATTTTTTTCCCCTATTTTGAAAGCCTATCTGGCGAATGCCTACTAGGGCAGAAGTCACCGTATTCACATCACAGCCTACTACTAGGCTAGATTAAAAAACAAAACAATATGTAAGTAACAAATAACAAAGATAAAAAAGACAAAGGCTAAAAAACAAACAAACAAATAAAAAAAGAAAAGAAAGCAGGAAGGCAACAAGATGGAAGCTCGCTCCGGCATCAGGGGTAGAGCGTACCAAGAACTGAGCCTTGTGGAACACCGATGAAGACCTCCGAATATAAATAGGTTAAATACAAGATGATAGATACAAGCAGAACTAGTCAAGGGTGGTTCACGAGATAGCAAGGAATTCACAAAGGTAATGAAGAAGACTGATCTACAATATTCAATACTAGTCTTAGAATGCCAGATGGAAGCCAGACCAGGATGAGCTGTCCTGCCTTGAAGCCAAAATGGAAGATCTCATCAATGCTGGAGGAGAACATTCAATCTAGGATCCAGGCAGATACCAACCTTTCAATGACTTAAGGAAAGGTAAAGAGATAGGATGGTAGTCACTAGGCTATTGGGATTCAGGCTAGGTTTCTTGAGGATTGGATGAATAGCAGTTTAAGTTAGATGGTACAATACCAAATAAGAGAAAGGTGTAAAGATAATTAATAAGGTGAGAGTGAAGAACAGGGAGGAACTGATAGTAGAGAGATGGAGAGATTATCCCCCTTAAAAGGGGGGATAAAAGGCTGTATAACATAGAAAGTTAGTAAAGGAAAGATCTGTAAATAAGTGGTGAAGGTAGAGGTAAAAATGTGTGGAAGATATAGATCTGCAGGTCCTCATGCAGGCATTATGGTTTGGAGGGTGCACAACTGCAAACATTGGGGCTGGAAGGGTGTGCAGTTCCTTCATGTCTCCATTCCAACAGGGGCATTACCCCTGCTATACCATGAAACCCCTTAAAGGGTGATGGAGGTGAGGGGAGAACACATCTTTTACAAAGAGAGGGAGGTTCCTGCTTCAAGGGATACAGATGGCAAAGAGGTGGAGGAGATCGCAGATGAGATAGGAATATCCTATCAGACAAGGGATAGAAGTGCAAGAGATTTGAACAATGTGGATTGCTTTTGTTATTAGTAAGGATACATCAGGTGTGGGTTTTACTGGCAGGCTTAGAAGGGCAGTGTAGGAGTGAGTTGTCCCCTAGGCAATGTCATTCCAGGAAGCCACACCATGCAGGTAGGACACCACACTGACTGGATCTGACCATAACTGACGGACATGTGATTTTTTTTTTTTTTTTTTTTAAGAGCTCATCTGGCGACTGCCTACTTGGGCATTAGTCGCCGTATTAAAACTGGCCTAGTTCTAGGCTACTTTAAAATAAAATTAAAGAGAAAAAAAAAAACAACACCCCAAAAGGGGGAAAGGAAGCAAGCTGGTGCGTCGGGGAGAGGTCCCCCCGGCGCAGGAGCGTGCAACTAAAGAAAAAAAAAAAAAAAAAAAAAAAAAAACAAATGCAAAAAAACAACAAAAAAAAACAAACAAACCTTGCTTAAATAATAGGGAGAAGGCCGGCCTCCCCCAAGAAGTCAACAAGTCCACAAGTCAGTGTGCACGAATCTGTCCCAAGCACAAGGGACAGGCGGTAGCGACCCCGCCCATCCCGGTACTGGGACAGGTATCGTGCGCGAAGATCACCCAGACTGGGACATTCGACAAGAATGTGCCGAACAGTCTGGGGGACGACGCAGTCGTTGCAATAGGGCGCAGGCGAGCGCTCCATTAGATAGCGATGCGTCACACGAGTGTGTCCGATTCGGAGACGACAGAAAGCAACCTGAAGCCGCCGCGGCATTGGGGGATAGGTCCATGGGAACAGTCGCGGCGCAATGGCACGCAACTTTAAGTTCCCTTCGACCGTCTCCCATCTTCTTTGCCAAGCAGTCCGAAGAGCTGCCCGTATTCCTGCCATGTAGTCGGTGTGAGGAAGAGCGAAACGCTGGTCCGGTCGCAGAGTCCTCGCGGACTCTTTGGCGCCCTCATCGGCGCGCTCATTCCCCGCAATTCCTACATGTCCAGGAACCCAGCAGAAGATAATCTCGACATCTGCCCGGCTCGCCAAAACCGTGGCGTCACGGATATCGCGAACCAGGGGATGCGGAGATTCCAATGCCCCGAGAGCACTCAGGGCGCTTTGTGAGTCGCTATAGATCACAATCCGGTCTCCGAACCGGGCACGTCGCGTAATCTCCCGTACCGAGTGGTGTATTGCCACCAGCTCGGCCGTGAAGACAGACGCAGCGCCTGGTAGAGCCCCGCTGACTTCAAACAGAGGGGATACGGCGTGGAAGCCGACCCCCTCTTGGGACTGGGAGCCATCCGTATACACTGGCACGGTACCAGCGTGACACGATGTGTGCTCCAAAAAGGTCGAACGCAATACTCCCGGCGCAGTACAAGCTTTGGGAGCAGAGGCGTGGCGACAAATAGTCAAATGTGGTACCCTCCAGGGTGGCGTCCTGGGCAGAACCAGGGGCGCCACCGGCCCGAGAGCTATATCTACCTCTCGAAGGAGTTTCCTGGCCCTAAACCCAAAGGGCTTAGGGTATGACTGGCGTCTGAAATGTGGTGGTGTCTGAGAGCTGCCAAGTTAGGGCAATCTGCTATGAGATGCGCGACTGTATGGGGACTAACTTGGCAGTGGACAGAGATCTGTATGGGTGTTGTCTGTATGGGTGTTTGTAGGTGTTTTGTGACTGGTGGTGTCCACAGTGAAGTTGTGTAAGATGTACTCTCTCTGACCTTAAGAGTTGCATTTATGTGCTGCTTATGTCAGGTAGGGGAGTGTTGAGTATTTTGTTGTTATGGAGATTCTTCAGTGCTTGCCTGGTGAGGTGTGTGTGAATGTGTTTTTTATACTGTGTTAAATTTGCAGGTTGTGGTATGGTACTTAGGGATGTTTGTGTAATATCTGTGGTGTTTACTATTTGTCTGTGGGTGAGGTTTCGTAGATAGTGACAGGGGCTGTTTGCATTGTTTATGACTGATGTTACGAACTGTGTGCTTCTCAATATCCAGATGTTTTATAGTTAGTACCTTGGTTTCAGCATGTAAGTGTTCTATAGGTGTTGTTTGTGTGCCACCAAGCATGATTCTAAGTGCAGTGTTTGGTGTGATTTGTAACTTGTTTAGCTGTGTTGGATATGACAGGGGCCCAGGCAGGGCTGGCATAGTCTATTATGGACTGAGTGTTGCTTGTATACTTGAGTGTTACTTTGTGTTGTACAAAAGCTGTACTTGTTAGTGCTCTGAGTGCGTTGAGTCTTTGCCTGCATTTTGTGATTATGTTGTTTAAGTATGGTGCAAATGACATGGATCTGTTGTAAGTGATTCCAAGTATTTTTGTTTAATGTGTGAGGGGTATTGTAGAGCTGTTCAATATTGCTGTTGGTCTGGGTTTATGTTCTTTGTTGTGACTTGTGAGAAGTGTACTAAGACTTGATGTGTGCTTCTTTTAGTCTGTTTCGTGTTAACCAGTTTTCTAGTTGTGTACTGTAGGTTTGTGTGGAGTATGTGTCTGTATCACTGTGTATTGATATGATGGTTAGGTTGTCTGCATATGATGTTGTACATGTATAAATTGAAAAGTGTGGGGCTTAGGACAGAGCCTTGTGGGACTCCATTAGGAAAGTTTCTAATAGTGGATGACTTATCATTGTAGTGTACGAATGATTGTCTTCCTGTTAGGTAGTTACTAGCCAGCGTTTGGTGTTGTGTAGTGTTGTGTTTTAAATTTTATTAATGAGGAGTGGTCTGGAGATGGCATCAAACGCTTTACTTATGTCTATTGTTAGTACAGAACACTAACAGTGTTCTGTGTGGTGGTTGTCTGGTGTTGATGCCATCTTGTACTCTTTGTGTGAGATTGGTGAGTAGTGTTGTGGTTGAGTGGTCTTGTCTGTAGCCATGTTGCATGGGTGACAATGGAATATGTAGTGTTATCTTGCATAAGAGAAGGCGTTCTACAACTTTGGGTGGTGTGCAGAGTAATGTTATGGGTCTGTATGATGCTGTTTCTGGGGGTGTTTTGTTTGGTTTGAGTAGTGTGATGACTTTACCTAGTTTCCAAATGTTTGGTATTATGCAGTGTGCATATGAGTAGTTTTTAACTTGTTTTATGATGCATGCAGTGGGTTACAATGGAATATGTGGTGTTATCTTGTTTGGCAAGTATTACTGTGTAATCTAGTGGGAAGTCTTGTTTGCATCTCTATATATGTCTGTCTTCTTTGTGCTTGGAAGGTGACTAATTTTAGCGTAGTTTTATTAAAATGTTGGCCTGTTATTTGCGTGAGGGGATTTTGTCTGAAGGGCTAATGGATGTGTGACTTTGTATAATGCCACTGTTTGAGTTAGTGAGGCTTCTGATTGTTTGGTGTGTGTAGTTTGGATGTATTTGTTTTGTAGTCAAATGTTTTTAGGAAAGCTAACCAGTTTTCTGTTTGCTTCTCTATGAGTTTGGTGTGATCTGTGTGTTGAGTTCTTGTATACAGCTTGTTGTGATTTGTGTGTGTGGGGTGGGTGTGTTACATAGATTGTTGAGTTCCCTTAAAAGTCTGTTCATGTCCGGTGAGAAGTTTGGGTTATAATGTTTTCTGTTGCCTTTAGGGTTATGTGCTTTGTCTGCGTGCATTGTTTATTATGTCATTGAACTGTATGGTTGTGTTGTTTAATATCGGTGTGATGATGATTGGGAGGTGATCTGAAGACAAGTCTGTTACAGTTTTCCATGTTAAGGATGGAGCCAGGTTTGGTGGGCAGAAAGTTATGTATGGGGGAAGTGTGATTGAAATCTGCTTGGTGTGGAGTGTGTGTGTGAGTGTTTGTGTTGTTAAGTATGATGAACTGATCTAGTTGTGTGCAGATTTCTGTACCTCTTTGTAAGGTGTCTTGTTTGGGCATACCAGGCTGTGTGTTAAGCATTAAAATCTCCACCCAGAAGAATGTTTGGAAGGGTATTCAATGCCGTAGTCTAATTGTGTAGTTTGCTGGTATAAGCTTGTTAGTGTTCTGGGGGAATGTATGTGTTGATGAGTGTAATTTGTTTATTGTGACCAGTTTTGATTAGAAATGCTTGTAGTTCTGTATGTCTGTCTGTTTGTATAAGTGTTGTGATATGTTGTGTTTTTTCTATGTAGGAAATACCGTGGTGTATATAAGTGATGAGGCTACCAACCTCACCATGTTGTCTGCAGGGTGAGTGGCAAAGGAGTATATTAGGGAGACTATTGTCATCTCGGCACCACAAGCCAGTGCAGCCATAAGGCAAATCTCACAAGCTTGCCTATTTCTTTTACACTCAAAATATTATCCAAGCATCTAGATGCTTGCTGTCAGTGGGAAGGGAGGAAAGAGTGTGACAAGATCCATTATCATCAGTCCCTGACCAATAGATGGAAGCCAAAGGTTGGGTGCAAAGATAAGAGAGAAATATAAATGTATATCAGTGCTCAGAAATTGTGCCAATTGTTAATATTTAGCCCCAGGTAAGATTTTCTTCTTTTTTTTTACTGAAAACCATCCAAAATGGCATTTTTCCTCATTACCATTTGTTTCTAAATAACACACAGCATTTTGGTAACTTAAAAAGTAGAAATTGTTGTGTGTTATTGTAGTAAATGGTGAATATAAGAATGGGGTTATGTGTGGTAGCAGTTCTCCCCATTTGTCTGTGAATTTTTACTTGTTACTATCATTTTCCTAGGAGAGGATTAGCAGGGAAAGTGACAGGTAAATAGGATTTTTATACATACGAGTATATGCAAAAAATAAATAGAAATCCACAGCTTTGTGCTAAAATATTTTACTTCAATTTGATGCAATTTTATTAGTAGTATTTGTTTCCACCATTTCAAATGTTAATATCGTAATTATTAAACATGCTTAGAAAGGAAACTTACAAGGAAATTTCAGAATTTTAAAGAGGCAGGATTGTTGGTCAATCCGATGGTAGACTATCTCAAAGACAAACTGCTATGAATCTTGGAATACTACTTTCTTCCATTAACAGAATTATAGCTCAATTTATTAAAAAAATATACATCACTGGAGTCACAACTTGGTCATCTTGGAAGATTCTGAGAAGACTTTCATAATCTATACATGTAATGTATGCACATACGATGCTACAAAAGAAGTTATTTAGTGATATAATTTACATAAAAATGTGAAATATTCTTTTATAATCTCTACTATAAGAAAATTTAAAAAATACAACTTTCTATGATTATTTATCTTTATAAGATAAAAACACGAGTCTGAGTCGGATGTTGCAAACTGACTCCGACTTCACAGCTCTGGAGCGTAGAGATGGGTCTCGAGGCAACTCACTGTTTTCTTATCACACATTCAACCTTGACTGCTCCATGGTCAGCCAGCTCTAAGGTGATGTCATCTGTGGAGTACTCCATGAGTTCCCTTGCATCAACTACTCCTTTATGAAAGTTTGTGGTAGAGTGCAGCGTCACACTCACCGGCATACCATCAAGTGTCCGAAGGACACTAATCATGGCCACATCAGAGCGATTTGACACATTCGCCAGAAGGCTCCCATCTGAGAAACAGATCACCTTCGGCTCTCTACCAATCCTCTGATGGATCATGTTGCCCTTAGCTAACATGCTGCCCTCAGTGGAGGGCAGTGGGCTTAAAACTCTAGGTAATCTCTAAATGAGGGGCCACAACATAATCGAGGCTCGGCTCTGCGCACTCACAATTTGGGTCTTTGTTTGGGATTCCCCACCTGGGCCAGATGTGCCAATATTGGATTGGTTGCTTACCGAAACAGCAGCGCACCTGTCCATCCCCGTGGCTCCCACAGAGGGAGAGGAGCTCTTTGTCTTTTTCATCTTCCTGTTTTTGTTCTTTTTAGGAGAGAAGGCTTGAGAATGAACCCGCTTCTCTCTTCTGCCAGAAGAAGCTCTTAGGCCTAGCTGGATGGATCAGCCTCAGCAAGATCCTTCTCTGAAATGGAGAAGATCTTGGCTGTCACAGGAGCACTGGCCAGGGTAGGAGATCCTTCCTCTCCTTGTGAATCCTCGGGGCCCCAAGCTGGGGCTGGATCACCTCAGGGACCATGTCCATCTCAGGGGGGGCGGACCTCCATGTGCCCCCCACACATCACAGATCCCATTCTCTCTCCCCAGCAGCCATTGGCGGAAGAGAAGAGGGCATGTACAGTCACCCCATATGAACTTGATATGCACAGTGCATACCAACAGGAGTTTAGAGGGTATGAGCTGATGGGCCCTGTAATCCCTTGCCCCCCTAAGGGAGTTGGCCCTATCGAGGAGCGGTCAATTAATTATGGGCCAATAGCCTGCTTTCTTGGCAGTCCTGTGAAAGTAAAATGGAAACTGCCACTGGTAAGAGAGAGTTGCCCAAGGGTGCCTCCAGATAAGGGGGTGAGGGGTAGTCCCCTGAACACCTAGGTCTAGGAGAGAAGTCAGCCTCCTATCCAGTCAGAGAAGTTTGGATGGTCCCCTGAGAAAGCAAAGGAAAAGGAAGGGGAATCTCTTTTTCTGTTGTGGAGCTGGCCAAGAGCGGCTCCAATGATGGTGGAGGGAAGGGGGGAGGATATTGGAAAAGTCATCATTGGGCATGGTGACCCTGTTAGTATCACAGGGCGCAAACGCTAATCACCCCATGCAGTATCCCGCTCTGCGAGGGGTGAATACGGGGCCAGCAACGCCAGCTGCCAGCATTAGAGACCACTCCTCTTGCCCAGTTGCCAGGCAGCTCTTTATCATGGTGGCTCCACCTTGGGATGGGCATAAAATTGATAGACCATGAAAGGAGAGAGAAAAGGTATGGAGAGGAAGGTGATGGTGAGGCAGATTGTTAAAAACCCACCAAAGAAAGTTGTGGGAGAGGTTGTAGTAAGGAAAGTGAAAAAGCAGGGTAAGAAGACAAGGTGTCAGAAAGAAGGAGAAGAGGCTAAGCTGGAGTCAGACAGGGCACTGAGTCTCATCAGCACAATGGCCAAGAAAGCAAATCGCTATGCCCCTTGCGGGGGATTGTTTGTATAGTGATTAACAACTATTATCTAAAATTGATCTTTGCTAGTGCTTTTAGAGTTGTTTCTTTGGACTATGTTAGTTATATCTGTGAGACAAAGGTCATGTGAATATTAAATATGATTCCCAAGAGGGTGGAAGTTTTGTTTAAAGGTAGGGCTTGTGCATTCAGAATAATCTTTGAGGGCTTGTCCATTGAGGTTGATATTTTGTTTAAAGGTAGGGATTGTGCATTGAGGTTAGTATTTTGTTTAAAGGTAGGACTTATGCATTCAGGTTGATATTTGAAGGCTTGCCCATTGCTGTTGAAATTTTGTTCAAAGGTAGGCTTATGCACTGATTGATCTTTGAAGGTTTGTCCATTCAGGTTGATCTGTTGAGGCCTTGTCCATTCAGGCTAATATTTTGTTTAAAGGTACAGCTTTCCATATAGGTTGATCTTTTGAGGCCTTGTCCATTTTGTTTAAAGGTAGGTCTTTCTCCATTTAGCTTGATCTTTTGAGGACTTGTCTATTCAAGTTGATATTTTTTTTTAAAGGTAGGTCTTGTCTATTTAGGTTAAACTTTTGAGAACTTATCCATTCAGATTATTTTGTTTAATTTTAGGGCTTGTCCATTTAGGTTGATTTTTTTAAGGCTTTTGCATTCAGGTTGATTTTTTTTTAAGTTAGGGTTTGTCCATTCAGGTTAGTCTTTTAAGAGCTTGTCATTCAAGTGCATCTTTTGAGGACTCATCCATTCAGGCTGATACTTTGTTTAAATTTAGGGATTGTCGATTTGGTTAATATTTTGAGGGCTTGTCCATTCAGGTTGATCTTTTGAGGGCTTGTCTATTCAGGTTGATCTTTTGAGGGCTTGTCCATTCAGGCTGATATTTTGCTTAAAGGTATGTTTTAACTATTTAGGTTGATCTTTTGAGGACTTGTCCATTCAGGCTGATATTTTGTTTAAAGGTAGGGCTTGTCCATTCAAGTTGATCTATTGAGGCCTTGTCCATTAAGGCTAATATTTTATTTAAAAGTAGGGATTTCCATTTAGGTTGATCTTTTGAACCCTTGTCCAATGAGCTTGATTTTTTGATGACTTGTCTCTTCAATTTAATATTTTGTTTAAAGGTAGGGCTTTTCCATTCAGGGTAATCAATCTTTTGAAGATTTGTCCATTTAAGTTGATATTTTGTTTAAATTTAAGGCTTGTCCATTCAGGCCTATCTTTTGATTTGTAGAAATTGGGTATGAATAGTGTCACTGATGAGGGCAAAGGATGCCATTTATTTTTTGTCAAAGATATTGTCCTAGAGTGTTGTAGGTGTTGTGTTCTTATTATATGGGTGTTTGTCTAGATAATTGAGGATTGTGATTGTGGGAAGTCATGAGTGAATAAGCTGAAAAGGAGCGAAGAAAGGATGGCACCCTAGCAACTGTGGAGTGTTTGTACATGGGATTTATTTGCTTTGTGCGAAACTTGTCCTTGTCTCCTGAAGATGATAAAGATAAAGTTTGTTAGCCATTTTGTTCTTTTATGTTTGGTGTTTATCATTTTTTTGTGCTAGAATAATTTAGGTACTGTATCAAAGGCAATGTTTATGTCAATTGCTGCAAGGATATTATGTAATGTAGGTGGGAGTTTGATGAAACAAACAAAGGTGTTGCATGAGGTTAGTTAGGAGAGTTGTGGTAGTTATCTTTTCTGAATAGATGCATTTTGTCTATATGTAGGTGGGAAACTGGTGTTTGACTTTGGGGTGTTGTGCTATTATTGAGTTGTCTGTATGGGGGAGGTGTTTATGATTAGGGATTGTGGTTGTGTGAAGTCATAAGTGAATAAATTGAAAAGTTATTATGAGTAATCAGTAAGTCATGTAGGGGCTGTGCATGATGTATTTTATTTATATTCTCTCAAAGTTGGGTTGATTTTGTATCTCAAAATATTATTGATGACTTTCAACCAAACTTTGTGAAGGGGTGGTGGGATTTAGACAATGGAAGAGTTGATTAGATTTTGGTACAGATTTAGCTATGCTTCTTGTAACACAATTATTTTATATTCAAGATGCATCAAACAGTTATTGATAGATTTTGACGCAATTTTTGTGGAGGGGTGGAGCTTGGGACATGAAAGAATTGATTAGATTTGGGGTGGATCTATATCCATATTTTGGATAGCTTTTTATTTTCTGATTTATTCTCAATTATTTTAATAATTTTGAGGAAAAAAAGGATTTAATTAATAAATGTATTATCAATTAACAAACATATCATCTGACCTTACAACCTTCCAAAAAATTTTAAAACTCAATTGAAAAGTAAAATCAGTATGATCTGACCGACCAACCAACTGACACGTAACTTATAGAGTTGCATGCACGCAACTACAAAAAATATTGATGCATTTGGCTGAAAGAGTTAATTGGATTTTGCAGTGGATCCCCATTCTGGATCACTTGCTCACTTTGAATTGCACACATCAAAAAAAGTTGTTGACAGATTTCACTGAAATTTTGTTAAAGGGTGGGAGGCCTTGGGCCAAAGAAGAATTTATTAGATTTGGGGATAGATCCAGATTCTAAATTACTCATTCACTTATCTAAATATTTTGAAATAAGACATTTTCTGAAATTGGTTGAGGTATATGCTTTAAGTGCTTTATAATATATAAATATTCTCATCTCAACCAATTCTATATAACTACTTATCCAATTCAACATACAGGCTTACTTACCTGTTGGTACATCAGGTAAATGATCGCCAATGAGAACTGGTAAATCTGGATATGTATAAAAGGTAGCAAAACAAGCTTGAAGTATCTCTGAATCACGGGTTATACTTTTAATTACATCCTTTGAACCTTCAAGACCCATTTGTCCTCTAGACCATACCACAGTTTTGCCTGCAAAGTAGAGTTCTTCTTCTGTCAAACCATCTTTACTTTTTCGAATCATCCACCAATCCTGTGAAAAAGCGAATACATTAGTAATAAAAGTGCCAAAAATTAAAGCAGGTATGCTAGAGGCATAGTTCATTAAAGATGTAAAGAAGAGCTTAAGTTAATGAATAAAATAAGTGATTAGAGATGAGAAGAGCAGTAATAGATTACAGACAACGGAAAAGTACAACATTAAATTTAATGGCAGAAAAAAAATAGTGCAGGTATGTTATCTAATATTCATTGGCAAGTTTAGGAATTAATTATCTGGTCCTTTGCTGATGAAATTGAATTATTTGCTTCAAGCTACCACACAAAAAAAAATCGGCACTTGATTGTAATACCTGAAAAACTTACAAAACAACAGAATCAAGTTTGTAAATTAGGATGAAATACAAAATTAACTAAGACAAGAAAAATCAAACAATAAGGAGTAAAAACTACAAGAAACAAAAACAAACAACAGAAGAGCTAAAAGAAATGAATGAAAGGCAAAGAGAATAAACAAGTTTCCAAACCCTATTGCTAATAACCAAGTGTTTATATAAATAAAAAACAGATACCTAATAACATCAGGAACATAACACTAAAAAAGGAAAGCAATGCCCTCAACACCCTCTCCCACTATTTTATTTCATCACTTTTATCTTGCACTATCAAATTACATTCACCAATTAGTAGATCGTAAAACAAGGGGGTTAGAATGAGTGAGAGCATCAAAAGAATGCTTTAAGGTGTGGGGGGAAAAAATTATGCTAAAGTCAATTCATACATAAGACTGACAATAATATTTTGGAAAATGAGAAAATATTCCCCATCCCTAACATAGCTAAAAACCTTTCCTACATGTCATAATACATTGAGTCAATCATATATTACAAGAGTGAGAATAATTAAATGGAATTACCTTCACTAAAGGCTATAAAAAATTGCTTCATTAAAATTATAGTTTCTACAGTGAACTTGCTAGTATCTAAAGTTATCTAGTGGGACCATGTACTTTTAACAAATTTCCACTTCCTTTACCATCGTTATTTCCTTTACATACAACTCAAAACATTTTAGGGAGGAAATGTACCTTCACTGATTTTCCCCTTATTTGCTAAGTACAAGTCTATTTGTACATGACTTCGTATCTGCAATTATATAATTTTAAACCCATGACTAAAAATGCTCAAAGATTCTCTAGTTTAGGATAATTGTAAAATATTTCTTAACGGTAGGGGTAAGATTAATCAAGACTAAATAACCAATATTTATCTCATTTGTTACATATATTTAGGGATTAAAGGCTATAAAGTTTCCACAAGATATTACAATAAGACCTGGAGATTCTACCTACCTTCCTGAGGTTGGGCCAACAAGGTTGATCTTCAATTAAGAAAAAAAGATGGCAAACATTGTTTCAATCCTTGCCACAACCCCTTAGAGTCAAGGTGCAGCCCCTGGTCTCTAGGTCTCTAGACCGGGTCAAATCCACAACTTTACCACCCTTTACCTTGCCCATTTTTTCTGAGTGAGGATGACTAGGTTATCCTTACTCTTCTCCTACTCACTGGGGACATCAAACTCAACCCTAGCACCCATACTGCATCTACCCAAGACACACGTGTCAATTCAGGGATCCATAAAATGCAAAGGATGTAAACACTGGATACACCTGTACTGCTTCAACCTCCCTAGTTCAGAACATTGCACCAGAAACTAGACATGTACCACATGTTCACCCCCTTCCCCCCAAACACCTTGTCAACTTATCTTTAGAAGCCTATACAACAAGTAATGGGATTCAGCCAGTTCACGCCAGTTTGTAAGAACCTGTTCTTAGAATTTCATTAATCCTGAGAACCGGTTGTTAGCTTAAATGAGGGGTTCTCAATCTTTTTAGAAATTGGTAAAATAACTAAAATTAATAATTTCACTCGCTAGACTATAGCATGTAACAACCCGAAGATCAAACTTGGAATATAAACCAGGACAGCCAGCATGGTTTGCTGCTAGAGTAATAGTGAGAGAACCTGTTGTTAGTGAGACCTGTAGTAAGAGAACCTGTTCTTAAATTTTTTTTAATCCCACCACTGTATACAACCCCCACCCCCAACATCCAGAAGTATACCAAATTACACACCCTTCTTAAAACCACTCACACACCTTCCCAAACATCCTCTGTGGTGATTTCAATGCACACCATCCATCTTAGCTCAGAATGCCATTGACAGACAATAGAGGTACACAAATCTTAGAACAATTCCATACACTGCTCAACCAGCCAGACAATCAAGTGGTCCAGAGTTGCTTTTAGTTAGCTTTGTGATTTATTGTGTAAATCATCTATGAAATTGACATAGAAAAATTACACACTTTCTCCAACAACTACCTCTTAGACAAAGCACTAACACACAAAATCAGCACACAGAAAAAATATATATTCCCCACACCCAAAGGAAAATATACAACCCAAATTTCCCCAAAGAAATCTCATACTGCATAAAAAAAAACTAAAATAAATCAAGCACCAATGAAACCAGAATTAACAAATCCAACAATTCAATACTCAACATGACTAATCTATTCTGAAAATAAACCAAAAGCTGAAACCAATACATGAGCACAATAAATCACAAACAAACTAAGAGCAGCAACTCTGGAGTACCATAAAGAAAATACATCACATTTAACCCATATATCAGTCACTTATTACTTACAACAAAATAGCCTAACCAAAACACTACAATACATTAATGAAACTACACAAATACCAGTTTCCATTCCACAATTGACAATCTTAGAAAAATTAAATCCATAAAACTAAATACCAAGCATCCACCCACCCCATTTACAACCAGAAAAAGTTCAAATAACCATCAAATCTATCAAAAACACCAAAGCCACAGGTGCTGAAAATATATCAAATATCTACCTAAAACACAGCCTCTTAGCCATAACACTGATGAACAATGTATTTGGTGAATTAACAAAAGTACATTTTTCTACCTAATTCAAGCATACTGAATTCAAATCTGAAATCAGATTCTCTCTAAATGCTACAGATTTTTCGTAATATCAATAACTAATATTATACAATAATTTTCATTTTATCATACCTATCATCATGCCCTAAGTAATTTTGAATCATCCTTTGCGTTATTTATAGTAAAGCAGGTTTTTTTGCACAAACATTTTATTGCTATGAGAAGAAACTTGAATTACACATTAGGATTACAAATACTGTAATCAAATAGATGCTAATTTATTAATGACCGTACATCAGGCTGGAGGACCTCTTCTTGATTTCAATCGGGCAAAACTTTGCGTTTGTAACTCTTTCTCTTGTAAGTCTTCTCTGGCTGATCTCTTCTAATCATCAACAGTAGTCCACCATTATGTGTCTATCCCAGTGACCTTGGTACCGCTCTTCCATCGTCATCAAATCCTGATGGAAGCGTTCCTCTTGTTCGTCGCTCACGGCTCCCAGATTCTCTGGGAATCGGTCATGGTGACTATTTAGGAAATGCATCTTCACACTCATGTTGCATCCCAGATCACAATATGCTAAAAGCATATTAGTAACCAGATCCTCATAGTTATGTGCTTCTTTGTTTCCCAAGAAGTTACGAACAATGGCAGAAAATGAGAGCCAGGCTGCCTTCTCTTTTTCATTCATGGTGTTCATGAATCTAGAATCACTCGGAAGTCTTTGGATTTGGGGACCATCAAATACTCCTGCTTTTATTTTTTCGTATGACAAAGCAGGAAACACCGATACTATGTACTGAAAACAATCATTCTCAGTGCTCAACGCCTTGACATACTGCTTCATCAACCCCAGTTTGAGATGAAGTGGAGGAAAACGATCTTCTCTCGACTTACGATTGGCTCATTAATAATGTTTGGCATTCCTCCTTCCAAAGTTTCCTGAACTGGCCAATCTTTTTGGGACCAGTGTTTGTCACAGGCTTGACTGTCCCACATACAGATATAGCATGGAAACTTTGTATATCCCTTCCTCTGGCCAAGGAGGAAGTTGACGATCTTAAGGTCTACACATATGATACAATTGTGTTTATGGTACTTAAGTAAATCCATGACCATTCTTATGTCATCGTGAGCTTATCGCAGATGGACAGAGTGACTGAGAGGAACTGCACCAAAGTCATTGCCATTATGCAAAAGGACACACTTGAGGTTACGCTTGGAGCTATCTAAAAACAGTCTCCACTCAGCAGGGCTATGGGTGCCAAGTCCCAACTCGGTAAACAGACCAGGAACATCATGGCAGTATACAAATTGTTTGTCCTCAGAGAAATACTTAACAAATGTACTCTCTCTTGTTCGGTAATATGATACCCACACCAACCTGTCAAGCATATGTCTTTCACTCAACCTGGAGGCTAAAAGTTCTGCAGCTTTCTTGGAGAGTGGAGAGTGCCAAATCATGCATCAAGTCATTCAAACCTTCTTGATTGAAACAGTGAGGAGCTAATGACTGTTCAGCATCTGATGATGAATCTGCAGACTCTGAATCCATTCCATGGACGTCCATATTAGGTACATCATTTCAATCCTTGGAGGAAGCATATCCACTGAAAATCGGAACTGGTAGAGACTCAGAATAAGGTACTGGCTTGATTGCCGAGGGAATGTTGGAGTAGTCGATCTTGTGCCAATTTTTCTTGCCAATCCCTTTAGTATTCACCAGACAGAAATAACAGTCTGATACATGATCCTTTGGCTATTGCCACACCATGGGGATTCCAATAGGAAGACCATTTCTCTTTCCTTTCATCCACTTACAAAGATTTTCCACACAACTATGGCAAACAGCATGTGGGGCCCACTTTTTATCTTGATGGCCAAGAGGAGCATCAAAATATGCCTTATAAGTGCGGATCACAAAGTTTGAAATATTGCACCTTTGACCAACTAGCATGTAACAGCCACATATGTAGCAGAAGGTCTCTGTATCATTAATGCAATTTCCTCTTGATAAAGCCATCAATCTAACATGAGACCTGAAAAAAAGAAACAATAATGTCAATATTTTGCACAATAACACTTATTACTATCTTACTATTATGTACTGTGAAGTATTTGCTTTCTACAAGCACCCTCTCTGTCCGTCCAGAGGGCAGTTTTCAGGGAAACGAGAAAATAGAAATTACTGAATAACTATAGCATGTAGGTAAAAATGGATTATATATGTGTAATCAGCCTGAAAAAGCGAATTAAAATTGGCAGATAAATCTAAGTCACCAGAAAATGTGATTAAAATTGTTCCCCTGTGTAATCAGCCACTCCTGGCTCTATCCCTTTATTTTACCCTTTTTTTTTCCTGATGAAGATGGCCTAGCCATCTTCACTCTTCTCGTACTCACTGGAGACATTCAACTCAACCCTGCCCTCCTCCACCTACACTAGTCAAACATACTGCATCAAAGTCGATGGTGGAATGTACATAGAAATACAAATATGCCTCCTATCAAGGTGTAGCTACACTGCCTGAAAGGAGGAATCCAAAGTAAGTAGAGTACAGAGACATCATGCTTGGTTTAAATTGTGCATCTTCCTGCCCAGCTCCATCTCATGGTTGTGGGTGTCGCAAAACCCTTATACCCAAGGAGGGGCGACGAGGAACACACACCCAGCATGGTCTCTTTAAGAGAGCTAATGAGGAATGGGAGATGAGACTCCTCAGTTCCTCCCAGTTAGCAGCGAATCCACAGCATTCCATTGAAGGAATATGCCCTTCAGGCCTCACTAGGAGATGCAGGGTCCCTCTTTGAAGTGAAAACCCTCACAGAAATGGATGTAGACTTCCTGGAGGCAGAACTCCAGAATCTGTTGGCAGTAGAAGCTGCAGTTATTGAGTAAAAAAATGGGTGGTGGACATGCCAGCCCCATCAGTCAGGTACCTCAGATATCTGGAGTGATGGGGTAGACTCTAGCAGGCAATGCCACCTTTATCCCCTCAGGGGGAGGGGTATCTGGCATACCTGCCCTCATCAGAGAGGAAGAGGGAACTGGAACAGCAACACTGCTAATCTCTGACCCTATTCTTTCCAGGCCCCTTTGAAAGCAAAGTAGGACCTGCCACTTGGAGTGTGTTGACTGAAGGCAACTCTAGAATAGATAGTGAGGGGGAAGCCCTCAAACCTGTACGCAAAGGAGGGGAGGAATGCATCAGGTTCCCCAGGCTGTCAGAGTTCAAATCAACCCAGTGTGCAAAGCCTTCCCTCTCTGAGTGATCTCTACCTAGTTTGTGAAAAGTGAACATAATAGATATTCACCAAGTGTCTGGGAGGATACCCTCTGTCTAGATCCTTTTGAACAAATCTAACAGAAAGGCCATGCCTCACTCACCTACATGTCGAAGCATGGCATATAAGATATCATCCAGATCAGGGGAGGTGTCGGCACATGAAGAGAGAGCAGAAGGCCACTCACTCAAGGTAAACAAATGTTAAAGGGTTCTCCACCTTTAGAGGTAAAGTCCAGTTGGCAGCCTTCAGCAATAACACAACTTGCAAGAAGGCAGAGAAAGTAGTCACACAAAATTCCACCACAGATGTGGGGTCTGAGATTGTGGTCTCATTCTCCTGGAGAACAGGAGGGATCATGTGAGAACTTGCCTGGAATCCTTTTGACTCGCTTCCATCCCTCGCCTAGAGGGATCTTCCTTTTAAGTGAAGACACGTATATCTGCTAGGAAGAGCTGTGGGCATGCTTCAAAGCACACTGGAACCTAACTCAAGCTCAATGAAATTCAACAACAGTGAAATCGTTTGTGTGGGGTTTATATTGCATGTAGACATATCGCTTTTGTCTGCGGGCTGTCTCACATTCAGCTGACAACAAGGTAAGCAGTCAGGGTGCAAAATGGCCAGATTTCTAAGAATAATAGTTAAACCCATAACTATGAGGTTACCAGAGAAAAACTCAACAGCTTCACCCACCAACCTGAACTCCTCAACTTGGACAGAGAAATCAGTCATTTCCTGAAATATGGACCACCATTCCCATTCAAAGCACCACTGGGGCAGTTTTCAGGTGGCAGAGGCCCAGAAATGATAATTGAATGTGAACATGGTCACAACCATGGTCATTGACCACCACTAGCCCAAAATTATGCTGTGCATCTCAAGATCACAGGGACAGACCAAGGGAAGAAAATGAAGTGGTTCTTGTGCAGTGATGCATAAACTCATCCACATTTAGGACACCCATCTCCAGCTTGTCGATCGAGTCAGCAAGGATCTGACCGCTGGGATTGAATTAAGTAGTTCGCCAGAGTGGGTGTTTACCATTCAAATCCCCAGACCTCAGCAACTGTGCTATGACAAGGTGGAAGTCTCCCAGTTTGAAGTCAGCTGATGATGGAATGTAAGCAAAAATAACAGTATACCTTTTATCCAGGTGTAGCTGCACTGCCACAGCCTGATGATGCAGATGCAGTGAGAGCAGTTTGTCACTGAGGGAGATGCCAGGCTTGTGCATAGAAGCGGTACCATGTGTAACAGGCTACCCTCATGCAAGGTATTGCAGTGGAGTGTAGATTGTATTGAACTTGAAAAAGATACGAGAATTGCTCCAAAATTGAACCCTTAATGGTTTGGGGGGCTACTGGTGGTTAAGCCTTAACTGACCCAAAATTTTCATATGACCCAGAAAATAAATCTCTTGTCCTACTCTGGAAATGAGCGAGTTTATTTTCCTCTACGGGTTTGTGAGAATGGGACCATTTTCCTGAGTCTGAGGCCTGTATTCAGGCATCTATACCAGTGTTAAAGTGTCTACACCTACCGTACTCCTGATGTTTGGACCCGATTCTCAGAGTCTGGTCTGATTTTGAGTGTACAACTTTCCACATCTTGGCCTATTTTGTATTCTGCAATTGAGATTTGATCACCCCTGTACCATGTGTCAACTATCAAAGACCCTAATGTGTCTAGACTTTGTATTTTCGCACCAATGAACTCCATCCCTATTCTGTTTGCATTAATTTATATAGCTAAAAAATTAACTCACCTCATCTGGAACCAGGTAATTATATATCCTAGTTCAAATTTTGCATTATCAGTATACCTCAGTCCCTATTCAACACTCTCAATCCACCATTAAAAAGGCAAATCACCATTTCTCTTTGTCTGTACATCTAACTTTGTTATTTTTTCATAATAATTCATTTATATTTTGGTAAATAGTTCTTTTACTAAAGTAGATTACCTAGTCTTTTTCTTATTACCTGAAAGGAGGTGTGATTTACAACCTCCTTTGAGTACCTCTTGAACCATAATTATTTTCATGGGGACACCCAGTCCCTGGGCTTACAACCGCCTTTGAGTACCTGTTAAGGGGACACTCGGACCCTGAAACTATAATTTGAAAATAAAAGAAGTAAAAGATTATATCCAAGAGGAATAACCGAATAATGGCTATCATTTCCCTTCCTGTCTTCACATCACAACATACCTATTCTCTTCTGTTCAGGAACCCTGCTGGAGTGCTAGTATCCCCTACAGTGGCAGTTAAATCCAGATAAGCAGTATGCAGAACTTGTGACCTTAGGTGGTTATGAATGGTTCGACCATGGCTGGGTGGTGTCAAAACAAACAATATAACCCAGAAACCCCTCTCAACAAACTGGCTCCTGGTAACTTTGAATTCATGTGATTGTCATTCTGATCTTTATAAATATTTCATTATCTTGTGGGGGTGGGGGGGATCTCATCCATGATGCAATGGATAACTGGTGCTACCTACCTCCAAGAATTACCAAAAACACTAAACACTACCCTAATCAAGGAATCCCAACAATTTAAAGTATCAAATACTATGGAGAATGTCTGCCTCCCCAAAAACTCAATCATACCAGTCCAGTATGCAGGAACATATCCCAAGGGCTCATGACTGTCGGTAGTGACCCTGCCTGCAGTGGTACTGTTTCAGGTACTGCTCACGAAACTCCCTCAAACTAGGAAATTTAACCAAAAAGGGAGTGTTCCCATCTGGGGCATCCAAGCACTCTTTACAGAAAGGTTTAGGGGAGCTCTCCATTTAATGATATCCTGCAACTGTGTCTAATTCAGAGGTGGCAAAAAAAAATGACCTGATAAGGTCAAGGTATTGGGTGGTAAGTCCACAGGAAGTCAGGGTGCAATGGAAAACAACTATAAATTCCTGCATGCCATCACCCATCTTCTTTCCCATGCAACTTGATTCCTATCAGGTAGTCAAAGCAGGGAAGAGCAAAATGCTGGTCCAGCCTCTCAGTCTGAGAAGAGAGTCTGGCCCCCTTGTTGCCACACTCATTTCCTCTAACTCCTACATGTCCAGGAAGACTCTCAACAGCATGGCATCTCAGATACTAAAAGTTAGGGGATGATGAGATTCCAATGCCTCAAGGGCACTCAGAGCTCTGAGTCACTAAGAATTACAAATCAATCTCTAAATCAGACACCATTTAATCCCACATATCAAACAGTGTATAGCAACCAGCTTAGTCATGAAGACATGCAGCAACTGGAAGAGATCTACCAACTTCAAGCAAGGGGGGGCGGAGGTAACATAGAAAACAAGTCGCCCTTCTGACTTGGAGCCATCCATGAACTCAAGCATAGCTCCAGCTCTGTATGGCTACAAATTTTGAAAGGAAGTACCCTCCAGGGTGGTATCTTTATCAGGAGAATCAGTGGCAGTGAAATAAGAAACCAAACTCTCAGAGAAGTTTTCTAGCCCTGAACCAAAAGGTTTTGGGCATGGTTGGTATCTCTCATCGGCATAGGCAATACTGAGATTGGCCTGGGATGAAATAAGAGCTATTGGCAAGAGGGTAAGAGACCAAACCTGGACATAGTGCACTGTACACAATATTAATTGAGTGGCATCTCCCCTACATTGACAAGGAAGCTCTCTAAAGAAAGGGGGGTGGAGTTTCCTTTGAAATTTAAAATAGCAAAAAGGTATAACATACAGAAAGTAAGGAGGGATTTGTAAAGAAATTAGTGAAGGTAGACAAAGTTAAAATAGGCAATAAGATATAGCCACAGGTCTTCCAGCAAGCATTGTGGCCAAAAGGGGTGTACAACTATAGGCACTGGGGCCAGGAGGGTGTGCTATTCCTCCAAGTTTCCATTATAGCAGGGGTATCACCTCCGCTGCACCATTCATCCCCTGACAGGGAGATAAGAGATGTAGGTTAGAATGAAAAAGATAGATTTAAAAGAAGTGCAAAGGATGAGTTGTAAGAAAGCAGTTCTTGGAGTCATGTGTAAAATCTCTATAAAGGCAGGTGGAATGTATCCACCAGGTAATAATACCAATGAAACAAAAAGGTCCACATACTCGCATCATTCATTCCATTAAACAGGTTTCTGATCTACAACATAACTGACTTTTTTAGGGATACAATTAAGTGAAAAGCTCTAAAATACTTCATATAAGTTAAGTGAAAGACTCTAAAATACTTCATATAAATGGAAAGCAGCCTTTTGAAAAGTATTGAAAGACAATTGGAATTTTAACACATTGACTGTGAAGGCTTTCCAAAGAGCTAAGAGTAAGTTATACAGGTATTACATGTTAGGAGCAGCGCCTTTACATATTAATGCTTAATAGGCAATATCAAAAAAAGCTGGCAAGGATAAATTATTTGAGACTACCAGTATACCATATATGGCTCAACTTGTGGTCAATGTGTTAAAGAGAATTTTTAGGGCAAATATCTCTGGGAATAAATTACTAACAAAAGATAAATTAATGAAGGTTTAAGACTATTCTAAAAAAAACTTGGTATGCATAATATGAATTTGATTATGAAAAGTGAAAATCAACAGGGATATCTCTATTGAAGTCTTTGGAAAGTGGCTTAGTTAAGAGTTAGTGAAATTGTATGAGGTAAAATGTCCAAAATAATCAAAAGCAAGGAACCTAACAAACTATAAAGGTTAGAATATGGAGCTAGAGAAGTATCCCAAGGATGCAACAATGTTTGCAACAAGAACGTGAGTACAAAAGAAAGGTGTTTTGAGCATATAAAAAAAAATAAAAAATTAAAATTCTTGATATACGCCAAAAAGTAAAATATTAAATAATAGTCGGACAAAGCTTGAAAGAATCCATGGCTGTGTAAATGGGAAAAATTAGACATATGAATTAGCACCTAGCTGAGTGGAAACCACACTTGGATCCTGCATTAAACTGTAGATTTCCACTAAGTTTTCAAATTGGGGAAGGGAGGAGGCAAATCAGTGGTAAAAACTTGTACCCAAAACAAAATGAAGACAAACAATAAGAAACTATTTTAGTAAGGAATGTAATTACTTGAAAAGATAACTGTAATATTAAGTAGAAGTGACTAGTAAAATGAAAGGACTGAAATTGGTTCTGGAAAAGATGGAGCTTAGTGTGTTTAGTCCCAATAAACAGATTTATTGTATTATTTTTATCAGCAACACATGATAAAGTTGAAACAGAACCTGAGTGCAATTGGCAGTGGGAGCAGCAGACCACCTGTTATAATTTTTTTCTTTTAAATCTTTGAGGAAGAAGCTAGTTTCAATGAACTTTGGATGGCAGCAGTCAAAATTAAAAAAATCATGCCACATTCACATCCACCTGACAAATTAAAAATTTCAAACCTAGGAAAAACACTCAGGAGGAATTACAAAAAAGAAACCATTCCAGACTGAGACAATATAATCAAAAGAGACAAAGTACAGAAAGTCTGTCAAAAGCCATTGGCAGTGCGAGTGATAAAAATAAGAAACAAGATGTGCGAAGTTTTGCAAGGGTGGTAAAGTCAACTATTGAGTGGAGGAATGTGCAAGTTCTATTGCAATAAGAGCTTTTTAGAAGGGCAAGGAGCCCTTACTGAAAATCAAATGACGATGGGTGAGTATGGCCAATTTGTATGCAGAACAGAACCCCCTCAGAGGATCATGACTTCTCAGTGCACAATGACCAGTAATGAACCGACTTCTTAACAGTATACAGTTTAAAAATCAATGCAATCATCCCACTCACTCTGCCACAAATCCCATACATAGTCCCAGACAATTGGGAAGGTCTTATAAAGTAATCCTGAAGCTACTGGAATATAAAGGGCAGCAAAACAAGGAGCTTGATCCACCTGATCAATACCTAGAATTCCAATATGACTTAGGGCGCAACAAAAGGAGACCTTATATATGCTTGCACTTTTAATGAGACATCCACAATTTTTTTATGCAAGAAGATGGGGAGAAAAAATTGATGAAGGGAATTTAAAACACTAAGTGAAAGAAGGATAAAATTGGTAAAAAGATTCTATTTCTCAGTTGGGATCTCTGATTAACATAGGATCTGAACCATGGGTACCTAGTCAAAATCATCAATCAAATTAAAAACAACCTTAAAAAGCAGAATATCCTAATTAGATTTTAGAACTTAAGAAATGAGAATAGTCAAACTCAGGGTCTACTTCAATGGTGTAAGGACCAAGGATAATTAAGACTGAACTGATCTAGAACACTTGTCACAAAAACCCTTCTTTAAAAGGAGAAACTATGCCAGAAGTAACCTGGGAAAGAGATTAGAGAGAATATTTGCACACCAGTGCATTATAATCAAATTTGTGCATTCCCCAGTGACTTCTCACCACTGAAGCCTACAAGTACCCAGCACTACTGCAACTCTTGCCTCAATTGCGACTAGTATGTCTTCTCAGAGAACAGATACAGATCCAGCACACACACCCTTAACCTGCCAGAAGAAAGATCCACCGAAGGGGCTGTTCAAAGTTAAGGATGTGTGGGAAAAGTGGGACTAGTGACACGCTTACCTTTGGGGATGGCACATGAAGGATCATGCAGGAGCCAATGGGTCATCAACATAGGTGTGTCTGATAGAAGGGACAAGAGAATGAACATGAAAGGGAGCAATTGAGAAGAAAAGTAGGAGGGTCAAAGCCCCCTCCCCAGAACAGAAGTAATGAAGGTAGGTGAGGAGAGCAAAAGAATATAAATGAAGGATATAATAAAATTCCCTGAATAAATAAGATGTAAGGAAAGAAGAATGGGACATTTGAAAAGTCCACTTCACCACCCACTAAGGTAAGTGTGGATCCCCTCACAGCTAAAAGGAAGGAGCGCCAAAACTGTGCCGTAAGAGGGGGTCACCAGAATTATTGTTCTGGATTTATGTTAATGATCTTGACTTAGGTATGTATCAGTCATTGAAAATATGTGTACTTTAAGGGCAGAGACAAAGAATGGAGGAGAAGACACCCCCCCCCCTCCCAAGTTAAAATAGTAAATGCTAAGATGTGGAAATTTCATTCAAAACCTTTAGAAACTTGTAAAACAGTCACACAAAATCACAATTTTCAACACTTAAAGGGTATCAATAGTAAAAGTGTTCATTTTCTGATGAAAAAGGTGTTTGAAATGGTGTGGTAGCTTTTTTTTATTTGCCTCAACTCACCTGTGTGCACTTTAATGCTCATCTTTTATTTCAGGTTTCAGTGAAGGATGGAGGACAAAGCTGCTGGGAAGCAGTGCCGGATGCCTATCTTTCGCCGAAGAGTAATTTTTTTTCCCTCCCAGGATTAATTTTAGAAATAATACAATTGTGAGTAGAGTGAGAGAAATATAAGAGTTTTTTGAAGTGTGCACAAAAAGAAGCGGAGCTGAAACACAATTGGTGTTTTGTGTAAAGCAATAATTTAGGGGGGGTATCCATATATATTTATAGAAATTATACATTATATTTTTTTATTTAGCGATATTTACTATGCATTTATCATATATTTGCTCTGGTTAGAAATTGTATATTGGTGTATATTTACTTGGTGATAGGATTAGGTGGTGGAAATATATATATATTTTTTAATAAAAAAACAAACAAAAAAAAGTATCTGCGTCTCTTTGGGCCTCCTTTCGATCTAGCGGGAATCTCACTAGTGAGTGAGCAGACCTTTGTGGCAGGTGGTTACCGGGACTGTCTACTACAATGGTAAATTCTACACATTGTCCAAAAGGACCTGGATTGTAGTGCCTGGTGGCTTTTGGCATTTATAATAATATATTTATTTTGTAAAAGAAAACCTATACACAAAGAAATAATCTTATCGGTAATAACAATACTCTCCCAGATCCAGGGATTGATGATCTTACCTTTGATGGATTTAATGATACTGTATTTAGTTCTCTTAAAATATCAACATCATCCAATTGAGGTGGGGAACTAAGAGTCACTCCAACTCCAGGATGATGAACAATATGATCACGTCCACGGGGAGTGAATTCTTCTGCTTCTCCACAAGATATCATTATATCCAATTCCTTTCCAACATCCAGATTTGCAAGTTATTTTTGTTTAGCCAGCTCGCAAAATTTCAAATATTTATGGGAGGAATACGAGACCAGAATACTATATTTAAAACATATAATTCTGACCTGATTGAAAGAAAAAAGTTAAGAATCATAAGTTCTGTTCCAAACCTGCTAGATTATGCTATTTTTCTATGGGGTGTGACTTAATATGCCCCTAACTAAGGTTAATCCCTTAAGCTGGCAGCTTTGATGAACTCACCCCAAACAAACATGGCTTGATCAGAGATCCAGCACTATCAGCAAGCTTTGTCTCAGTTGTACTTGTGTTATGTTGTGAATATTTGTTGAACTGTCTAGTTCCAGATGGCATCAGGAGCAGATGTTTGTATTGGCCATGTCAGTGCAGAATTTGTAGAGGTTTAGTTTAGGGTAATGACTACACCTGAACCTTGGCAAGGTGACCTATCCATGATGTAGGTGGTTTCTTCCGGGTTTATTTGGATCCAAAAGTTGGATGTTCAGCTGTGTTATGTGTTTGAATTGTTTTGTGGATAATGGTGGCTTGGTTACAAAGTGATAAGAATCCTTGATATATCTTAGTAGGTTGTTGGAGATTTGCACATTGAAGATGGTATGGGTCTTGCGTGTAATGACATGGGTTTTGCGTACAATGGAGGAATTGAATTCCATGACAGTCAAGATAGTGTTTTGTAGGCACCTCCATTGTTTCAGAATGCGAATGGTTTATGGGAGTAGCATGTGTGCAGCTGATGATTGTTCTGATAACCTGTTTGTGCAATTTGGAATTTGTTTATATTGGAGATTGCAGTGGTGAGATACCATGCAAGAGATGCATAGTTAAATAAGGTATTGTTCAATGCATAGAACAATGTTGCCATTGTCCGAAGGTGGTTTCTGTCACCATTAACATATTTACTATCATGTTGCTCATATGTGGGCAATGTTGACTGTTGAACATTCTGTGGTACTTATATATGAAGCACAGAGGCCTTTTCGATGGGCCCATGCCACCCAAATTTGAACAATGTGTAAAAGAAATTCTAGCAGTTGTTACCATAAGCAGTAGTTTATTTCATACTGTGTCACTTCTCAGTAAACTGTTACATAGCAATAACTTTCATGCTCAGGGTTACTTCTCAGTAACTTTTCCTACTCCTGAAGCATACATAAAAGGCCAAAGAATATCAGTTATTTATGAGTGGCATTCTTTGGCTATTCTAAGAAATTTAAATAAATTAAAAGTAAAAAAAAATAAAAATATGAAACTTCAAAATTGAATAAAAAGAATTTCTATGATTTTATTCTCTTGTATGGAGGTTGCTAGTTAATAATTGAGTGACATAGTAGAATATATTCGATTAAATGTTAGAAATGCAGTGGTAGGAATGTGTTAAGTTCTTTGGTACTAATGTATATATCATAACTGTGTAGATTAAACTCACCCACAATCATTAAATTTGATTTCACTAAGCAATGATGCTGTTACACATACTGTCTATATCTTCATCAATAACAACTAAGTAATTCAAGCCTCCCCAAACCCCACACACACTTCCCCTATCCCTAGAGCACCTCTTTTATCCTGAATACCTTGACACCTCTTTCCTTTCCCTACCTTACCCTCTGTAGCTTCAGTAGAATTTTTTCCGCTTATATTTCCCTAACCACTATTAGTACTTAATACTAAGTAAATAATACTATAATATAGTTATTTATTAACATTACTGTAGCCATTATTGCCAATTCTCCAATAAATCGGGCAAAAATTTTGAAATATAGAACCACACACTCTCAGATTTTGATCAAAATTGGTGTACGAGTAGATTTTGGGCTGAAACCACCAAGCCTGAAATTGAAATGCCTTTCTCAATATCCTAATAAGAAGCAAACTTATGGACATTGCAATTGGGTTTTTGCCCCCCCCCCCAAATTATAAAGACTTGTATTTCAGTCCATAATTTACCTAGAAGATTAAACAAAAAGCCATTCTAAAAAGAATTTTTAGTTCTTAAAGGGTGATTAAGTCAATATTTTACATAAAAACAATATTAAAAAAGTTACAGCCATAAATTTTTAAATGGGGGATACCCACCAAGTACATGGAAATAAAAAAATTTATTTATCCAAAAAGAAGCACGATCCCTTTTGTTTCTTAAAATACTTAAATTTCTTTTGTATATTTTACTTGGTCTGTTCAATATACAAGGTTAAATAACTATGTTAGAAGAGAATTTTGCTGCTTATTTTGAGTCAAATGAATATGCAATTGCAACTCCTGCATTCAATTTGGGCAACTCAAATCTAAGTTTGATAAAAAAAACTCATAAATTGCTCTACAAAAACAACAGTTATTAATTTTAGCTTCTCAAAATAGCAGGTAATGCTAGAGACATTTAGTTTCTCTCCATAAAAGATAGCTAAGTAATCATAAAACATATCCTTGTAATCATACATTAGAAAGTGATGACATCAGTAAAAAAATGAATTAAACAAGTTTCATTAAGTCTTGTTTTGATTCATTCATGGACATCAGCTGCCGACTTGCTTCTTGGCTTCTGATTTAGCCCTCACATTTTTCATGTGTATAAATCCTGTCTGCTGCCTCTGTGATTTGTTTCACACACGCCTCTATTCACTGAGCACACAGGGGCAATGTGGAACTTGAATAGGCATGCCAAGGAACTACTTTACTTCTCATGTTGTCAGTTTACATGTCAATGAGGTTCAAATACCCAATCAGACTAGTCTGCCAGCTTCAACAGGGAAGAAGCACTGAGGTTGATGGAAGGCGTCTTCCTGGGACATACAGAGAGCGCTCCAAGTGTGTGATCCTCTCGACCCCTTAAGGAACTTCTTTACTTCCACTGTAGTCAGTTTACATGTCAAAGGAGATACCCAATGAGACCAGTCTGTCAGCTCTAACAAGGAAGAAGTATGGGGTTGATGGAAGGTATCTTCCTGGGACATGCAAAAAGATCTCCAAGAGTGTGATCATCTCCATCCTTCATGTCAACAATCTTTTGGACAGCAGCTCTCCTCTCCCCACTGTCATCTGAGCACAAGTGTCTGGATTATCGTTTGGCTGAATGAATATCATGCTGAACACTTGATGGCAATACAACATCCACTACAGCCTTATTTTGCAGCTTAAGAAGAGGTAGCTGAAACAAGATGTGGCACAGGCATTCCACTCAACAGTTTTACTTTGATGTTGAACCAAGAGGGGTAGTACACACCAATAATGTATTCCACTATCAGTCTTAAGTTGTTGAGGGTTCTGCCTTTAAGGCCATATTTTGAAACCCATATGCAACAGAGCCTGTTTGTTGTTGTTAACTACCTAGAATAGCTCACTGGATCAATTTCAAGAAGGAAAGTTCTCCTGTCCTTATGTCCTGTATGGCCTGATTAGTAGAGATTCTTTACGACATTGTCACTCAGTGAAGTAATACACTCTCCAATTGAGAATTTAGTGAATGAAGGATACACTTCAAGAGCAGTTGCAGAGTCTAGCATCTTGCCAATATTACCTGTCCCCTTGTTGTTAGACTTTGTCTTACCATCCAGTGCTGTGATCAAGTGTTGCAGAGGTAAGTCTTTAGAGTGGAGGGCACAAACCAACCACATCAGTTTAGGGCCAAACTTATACCCAATGCATGGAACCACCCTCCCAGCCAGTGTTAGCATTTGCAGAATCACCTCCAATGGCCTGCAGGCTTGTATCAATGCCCTTCTTTTTCATGAAATCCACAAGATTATCAGCAATAACTTCAGCAAGATTTTTACTCCTTGAGCCTTTCTCATGAGTGAAGTGATAGAGATATCTTCCACCTGGCTCATTGCACACAGAAACATGCTCTTCTTTGATGATGTTGGGGAACTGACGATCTGAATTGTCTACTTTCAGCATAACCTTACTTGTATCTTGATGGCTTTTTACAAGTTCACCAAAATCTTGATCCAGGATCTCCTAACTTTTTTGGGGGCCCTTTTGACTTTATTGTGATCAACTACAAGTCTCTTGTCCTCTTCACTGATCAAACCAGCATCCATAAAGACAGCAGTAGTGATGGTAGTTGTGGCATGCAGACCAACACCATATCTGCTGAATTCATAGCAACATTAGGTATTTCTAATGTGTTGTAATGTGGCTTTTTAATGGAAGTTGAAGATGTGCTTGGTATTTTTAATATCACCTCATAACTTCCATCCTTTCCATTTTGAGCATCAGTTAATTGTTCTTCATTTTCATCAGCACAAACTTATTTCATTTCACTTTATGGCATTAAAACATTGGCCTGCTTACATTCAGCATTTCTTCTTCTTTCACCTTCTTGCCCCTTCTGCTTTTTGACTTGTCTGTTTTACTCAGGTTGATCTGGCCAGCGAATCTGAGGTGGTCCAATAGAACCAAACTTTTGTTTCTGACCTTTAATGAAAACATGTTCCTTCACAAGGATCTTTATCTCACTAGGGCATGTACAATTAATGTGAGTTTCTTTTTTGCAACCAGGGCAGCCAAATTGAAAGCAAAGAACAATTTTACACTTGCAAATGAAGATGTCAAAAACTTGTCAAGTTTTGCAATGAAAGCCTCTTTGATATGTAGCTGTCCTCTCCCAAGAGATATGTTTTTGGCCTGTTCCCTGTTTTCTTGGAGCTTGTTTAAGATTGTTACTCATGAATTATAACAGGGGGTAGAAAAGAACTGTTTGTTCGTTCCCACTTTTCAAGCACTTTAGGGTAAATATTTTTGCAAGACTGGCTGCTGGGTAGTTTCTCACATCCTCACTACTTTGTTCTCTGAGCAATAGTCCATATTTCAGAATGTCATGCAGAGTTGGGAGTTCAGAGGGCAGCAACTCTTACTATTTCCACCTTAAGTTGCTCATATGCATGAATGTCTTCTCCTAATTTCAAAAGCCATTGTAGGTCAATTCCCACTGGTTAGGATGGTAAGACTGATGAACAAGTAATCTTCAGCACACTGATGAATATGTTTCAAACTGTGAAATAAAAAAAGCAATGAATTAGATATAATTATTAATATAATAATTGTAAGTAGCTTATTACTTAGAACTAAAAAAAATATATTAAAATAATAAAAATATCTTTAGAATACATAAGTCATGCTGCAACTTTATAGCTTCACTCATTTATGGAATTTGAAAGATGAAAAAATTGACACATCCTATTATGTGATACCAATTAGCACTTAAAAATAGTTAATGACTAAATAATAAATGTATAATAAACAGCTCAGTTGTATTCACTCATTATATTACACCTTTGGTACAATTTTTTACTCTTATATGTCCTTATCCACTATCAGTACTTAGTTTTTCACCAATAAATACCTAATAACTTACTCATACTCCTTCTACCAATAATCTACACATCCCTACTCAAATGCAGTCCATTCATCATATACATTTCTTTCTTATCATAAAATCTAGCCTACATATCCATCCATACTTCTTACATATTCATTCAGGCCAATGGCACAAGAATTCATTCTCAAAAGCACACCTGTTACACATTTCATCTGACCTTCATTCACCTTTTCAATCAATCACTCAAGTAGCTTACATGAATCAACTCTCTTAACATCATTCACTCCATGTAAAATCACAAATGCATCCCTTACTCACCCAGACAGCTGCCTTTCATACCTGTCACTCAGTTTACTTACACCAGCACCTGGCAAACAAACATTCAAACCATTCCATCTACTCACACTCAACTTTCTATTTAAATATCTAATACAAGAATCACCCATCACAAGCACTTAAGTTAGACTCCTATTTTTAATTGCCCTAAACCTATCTCCCCTACTAGTTTCATTTAAATTAACAGTCAGAAAAACATAAGAAAAAGAGTTTGCAAAAGGCTAATCAATAGCGTATACGAGGCAGCTCCTGTTCCCATCACCCAGTTCAGTCCCACCTCACAGCATCCTCATCCATAAATCTATACAATCTATTCTTAAACTCTAGAGTGAAGACTCTTCTATCACATGACTAGTGAGCCTATTTCATTCATCTACTACTTGATTTGTAAACCAATTTCTACCAATCTCTTTTTCCTAAAACTAAACTTGTCCAGCTTATCCCATTGATATTTGCCCTATCCTGTTCGCAAAAATTAAGAACCTTACTTGTCTCCCCTATTATAACTTTTTACCCACTTGAAGAATTTAATAATGTCCCCCTCAAACTCTTCTCCTTTCTAAAGTATGAAGATTTAGTCTCTCAAGCCTTTCAACATAACAGGAATCATTTTAGGCATCCTTCTTTGCACAGACTCACGCAAAGAAATATCCATCCTATAATATGGTAACCAAAGTTGCACCCTATAGTCAAGATGAGGCCTAACTAATGCCATGTACATTTTCAGAATGATATCAGCACTACTATTACTTACACTCCGCTCAATAAACCCCAATACCCTATTAGTTCTATTACTAGCACTTATGCACTGTTTTCTAGGCCAGAGGTCTGAACTTACCAGGACACCTAAGTCTCTTTTGCATTCTGACCTTCCTAATACTCTCCCAGTCATTTTATAATTATTCAGTGGATTACACCTACCTATACTAAGTACACTACATTTGTTTATGTTAAATTACATTTGCCATTTCTCTACCAATTTGGATAGTATAGTCAATTCATTTTGTAATACCTCATTATCTATCAGTCAGACCTTATAATCCTAATTTAGTATCATCAGCAAACTTGCTCAGGTCACTACTTATACCTAAGTCAAGATCATTAACATAAATCAAGAACAACAATGGAGCCAACACAAACCCTTGAGAAACTCCACTAGTAACATCCCCCTATTTAGATTTAATCCCATCTATATTAATCCTTTGCTCTCTGTCACTAAGCCATGACTGAAACCACCTAAAAATACTTCCATCAATCCCATCATGCACTTTAACTTTATTCAAAAGTCATAAGTGTAACACCCTGTCAAAAACCTTACTAAGATCCAAATAAACAAGATTGTAATCCTCATCTCTATCGGCAGCATGGTACACCTTTCTATAAAAAGACAGTAAATTAATCAAACAGGATATGCCCCTAGTATAGCTGTGTTGAGATTCCTTAATCATTGTTTATCTAAGTGATCTATAATAGATTTGGTTATTATAGATTCTAGCATTTTCCTCACCACTGATGTCAAACTTACTGGTCAGGAATTGAACATAATAGTTTTATCCCCCTTCTTAAATATAGGTATCACATTAGCTTTCTTTCATGTGTTTTTTTACAATTCTAGTCTCTAAAGATTTACTAAATACACCCAGAACTACACTAATAGCTTGGTAGGCAAGTTAGGATTTCTTGGTTCCCTATGAATCAGTTTTGATGAAACTTTTCCCAACAGGTTGGCAGAATAAGTGAATACTGATATGTTTCCATTATGCTGTGTTACATCCTTCAATTTTTATTTCAGATTCAGCAGTTTTGGGGTGAACCACGCTAATAGCATTTATCCTCTTTAAGAACAATGGGGCATCACAGAGGCTTCCAATTATGAAGAAAAGTCTTGCGGAGAAGTTAGTTTGCCATGTAGACACAGACAATTTCTGAAGAACCCTTCACTAAGGAAGAAGCACTCCGATTGTGGGACCTCCAAGACTGTGGCAGCTAGGGATTTGAGAAGACCACCAGGAAAGGAACTGTATCCTAGGGACCATAGCTTCTGTCTTGGCAGCTCCTGCTGAAACTAATTCCTTTAATGCCCTATCACACGACTGAGACTAAAATGGGCCCAGAAGTACATGACAATGGACATGAGTTGCATTCTCTCCCTGAAGAGACCAGGGTGACCATTAACTGACTTGACGGTTGGGCAATTTGTTGGGTCTATTTCAGAAATGAGTGCCACAGCAGGGAAGAGGAGTCAGGTTGTGGGCAGGTATAATTGGGCACAAACTTGGTCCAGTCAGGGTGCCTGATCCGGTGTTAAAGTGGTGGCAGCTACATAATGCAATCTCTTGAAGGAAGCCTTGGCCTTGTTAATGCTGATATGTTTAATTTTATCTGACATCCATTTAGGGTTGACAGCCTTGGTTCAACTTCCTTATATAGAATGTTCATATTTTTGTCTGGCAATTAACTGCTTAATCATTCTCTCATATTCCTGATCTAAACTATTCCTCTGTAGCTGACATCACATTTCCTGACCTCACATCACTCGCTACACCCGAAACAACTGTCTCCAGGTACCTCCTCAGAACACTAAAATCTGCTTTTTCTAAAGTATGGGATTGTAACCTTATTTATTCACAATGATCACTATTTCCCCAATCTCTCTATCACTAATACCCTCTTCTCTATTTGTTAGAATTAAACCCAATATATTATCACTCCTAGTGGGTTGGTTTACAACCTGCACCATATTAAAAAATTCCTCAGCCTCCTGATCACCTACAAGAGATTCCCAGTCTATATTTCTGTAATTAAAATCATGTTTACTTCTAAATACACAGTCTATCATCGCCTGCCAAAGAGGACACAAAGCTTCCTTACTAAGATTTGGTGGTGTATATAATAATTCTGACAAGTTTATCCTTTCCCTTCTTAACATCTAACCATAATGACTCTGTGTTAGTATCTGTTTTAATTGTAGTTTTTTCACTACAATGGAGATAATATCTAATATGAATAATCACCCCTCCGCCTTTCCTCCTATTCCTATCTCTATGAAACATGTTATAACCATCAATCTGGACCTCCAGTCTAAAATTCTCTCATGCCAAATCAAGCCAACTATCTCTTCCTCATCCATTTCCTTGTGCTTTTTCATTTTTACCAACCCATATTCTATATTTTCGTTGCTGTATGTAAGCCAATGACCATATTTGTTCACATACATGAAAAAACAAAAACACGTGCTGGAGTTAGCACATGTCTGTGTTTCATAGCACCTCAGTTCTCAACCATAATTTGTTCTGAAAGTCTGTTCTAAAACTGTTTGAGAACTGAATCATTTTTTCCCATTACAAATAATGTAAAAGAGATTAATTTGTTTCCAAGCACCAGATGAATGCTTATTTACATGCTTACACTATACATATAGTATAAAAATATTTATTCAAACAGATAACACATAAAAAGTGTAAATAAAAAGAAAAACATAACACTGTATTATGTACATACCTTCTTGGTTGTGATGGGATGACATAAGTGGAAGGGGGTGAGAGAGGGAAGGGGAGGAGTTATTTCTTAGAAGGGGAGTCCCCTTCCAAACAAACTTCTGGTAACTGTCTTTGGGGTGTTTCTTCCCTCCTCTGTCTCTTTGGCTCAGGTAAATCTTTCTCTGGGGTTTCTTTTCTTCTTGTCTTTCACTAAAAACCTATCCAATGTTAGTGGTTTTTGCCAGCGTTGTAAAAATATTATAAAATGAGACATGACATTGTCATTGAAATGGTTGACTGCTCTATTTGTTACCACTGTATCAAGGTGATATTTGGTATCTGTTGTAACAAGGTTATTTCTTATGTAAATTATGATGCCTCCATTGCTTTGGGTTTCTCTGTCCACTCTGAAAGGTGTGTAGTTATTAACATCAATTTCTGCTTCTTTCACCTCACCTCTGAGGTATGTCTCTGTAAGGGCAATAAACATGGGGTCCTCCTCTTCCTCTGCGAGTTCTTTCAGAAAAGGTACTTTACTCTAGTTCATCTTCAGATAGAGGCCCTGAATGTTGTCCATCATGATTGTTTCTAGTGCTGAACAAGTGTGCCAAGTCAAGGGGGGCCTGGCCACACCCCTCTGCTGTTGTTGTTCATTTCCTTCATGAGGCCAGACAGTAGCATGGTCTGTTCCTCCATTGCCCTGAGTAGGTTCCCCATGTCCATTCTCAGGCATGCCACTACCCCTAAAAAAATTCTCATTTGCTACCTACAGCAAACCTGGCGGTGGTGTCAGATCCTCCACTGGGGGTGCTGTGCCTTTTCCTGGATGTGTGTTAGTTGGAGGGTTGGCTTGGGCAGCTGAGGTTACCTGGGGAGAGGGCGGCTTTGGCTCCCTTGTTCTCTTGGTGCCTTGACATGCATGTACTTACAGGACTTCACCAGGCACTTTATTGGGGAAAATGCGGGTTTTGGGGGAGAAAATACAGGTTTTCTACAATTTACTAATTTCATATATTTTGGGGGGTATTTCCTTATTGATTCTTTACCTTTTCTATTTAAACCTAGTAATATTTCTATCTCATCAGTTTCATTTGTATTTCAGCTAGCTACTTACTTATAATCCTTGGAAAATGAAATAAAAAATATAAAAATAAGAAGAGGAAAACAGGCTGATTGGCATACATGTTGAAACTTGGGTAAGTCAAGACGAAGCTAGCGCCATCATTTCCAAGGCACCTTCTAATCAAAGGAAGTTATAGAAGCAATGTTATTCAGCTCATCGAATTACATAGGAATACCTATTTATTTATGCAATTCTGAAGAAATTTATTTTTCAAAATTTTGTAAGTCCAGAGAGTTTTCCCTTGGCTTTTCAATAGGTCTCCTTCTGTCTGGCAGTGTGCTGCTGACACATGCGCAATAGGGCAAAGAACCACGGATGCATGCATGGCCTGGCAGCAACACACCTACACATGCGTGACCTGTCATGATATCATTTTTTTACCAATCGCAAGTCAGATATTTTTAGACACAATATGCTTTTGCATGAGTGCATTTATTCACCAAAGTTCTGTGCAATCGTGAGTCTACTGTTGCATTTTTAGTTGAACATGGTGTTCTTAAAGACAAATATAACTCTCCTAAGTGTAACGCTATTCTAAAATTAAATAATTTAGGTAAATTTTGGTACAAGATTTAGCAATCACCTTATGCATTCGAATCTGCAGTGGGATTTCAAATTAGGAGGAGTTTTTTGTAGATTGCGAGGGGTGTTGGGGGTATGGGGGTAAAGCCCTCCATTTCAAAAGTACCTAAAAATATTAATTTTTGGCACAAATAACCTAAAGTAGGCAGCACTATCATCATCTGAAATTACTGAAACTTGTAACATAAATAGTATATAAGTACTGCATTGAGAGAAGAGCATTTAGTTTACCCTGTGGCACTGTACAATCAAGCTAATTCTATAGCAGTGAACTGCAAGTTCCTACATGGAAGGAATTTGAGGAAACAACAGATGATAAAGGAAACAAAGTGGTGGAAAATAATAGAAGTAAAAGCAGAAAAAACAAGTGGTCCAGTTGCACCACAATGTTGCAAGTTTATGCAAGAAATAAGTTTGCTGCCAGCTTCTTCAGCATCAGTTGAAATAATTTTTTCCACTTTTGGTCAAATTCACACTAAATTAAGAAACAGATTAGGCAATGAGAAGACTGCAAATCTGGTGAGGTGCAACAGAATGCTCAAGGGATAACCAGAGGATTGATAGTTCCCAAATAATGTATACTGCTCTGGTAGGAATATTAAGTGTGTCTACAATGTTATAGGCCTAATTCATTGTATTTTACCTGCCTTACATAATATTAAAAAACTAATGATTACATCAGTAGGCGAAAGTAAGCTACAGTACTGAACTTTAATCTATGTTTTGTTTTAGCAAGGAGTATATTTTTCTTTTTTTTTACAAAATTACTTAAAATACGGTAGTCTGAATTACTGTACTAGCTCTTTGCCTAAATGTATCTTTACTAGCTTTGCTTGAATAGGCCTATGAAAGTTTAGGTTATGCACTGCCCCAAGTCAAAACCAAGTTTATTTGTCTTTTGGCCTAGAGAATTCAATGTAGCTAGTTTTGTATAATTAATTAAAATACTAATGCCAAGTTTATTTGTCTGTAGGTCTACAGTATTCAATGAAGCTAGTTTTGTATACCTAATTAATTACAATACTTTTGAATATAAAATCATAACAAATACTGGATTTTCTTTTATTCCTGGTATTTTATAATGCATGTACATACTGCATACTGTACAGTAATACCTTGCTCCAGTCAGAAACTTGGGATTTTAGTAGATTAAAAACCGGGCCTAGGCCGGTAAACAGGTAGCTTAGAGAATGTAGTACCAATTTTAAAAAGGGAAGTAAAGAGGACCCAAATAACTTTAGGCCTATAAGCTTAACTTCTATCGTTTGTAAAATTCTTGAGAAGATAGTTAAGAAGGATATTTCTGACCATCTAGAGTATAGTAGGTTAATAAATGATGCTTAGCATGGGTTTAGAAGAGGTAGATCATGTTTACAAATTTACTGGATTTTATGGATTATGTTATTAAATAATTAGATACGGGACAGAATGTTGATGTAATTTACTTAGATTTTAGCAAAGCTTTGGATAAGGTTCCACATACGAGACTAGTTCACAAATTAAAAATGTATGGGATATGTTGTAAAATTTTGAATTGGATGAACTGAATGGCTGAAAGACAGGAAACAGAGTTGTGCTGAATGGGGTGAGGTCACAGTGGAGGGACGTTATCAGTGGAGTACCTCAGGGATCCGTTCTAAGCCCTTTATTATTCATAGTTTATATAAATGATCTTGGGGAGGTTGTAAATAGCAAAGTGTCAATTTATGCTGATCGACACTAAATTGGCAGCTGTAGGCAAAGAAGTTGAGGGTAGCTTTAAAGTGCAGAGTGACTTAAATAAGTTATTAGCTTGGGCTGAGAAGTGGCAGATGACTTTTAACCTTAAAAAATACAAAGTTCTTAACATGGAAAGGGATAATAGGGAATTTAGCTATGAAATGGATGGGCATTGGCTGAATTCAGTTGAGGATGAGAAGGACATAGGCGCAGTAGTAGATAGATCACTGAAGTTTTCAAAGGAGAGTATTGAGGCAAAAAATAGGTAAACATGAAGATCGGCGGCACGAACAATGGGATGCAAAATATTTTGTCCCTGTTCTAATATGTTTCAACTTTTTGGAGTAAATTCAAGGGGACTGCTCATGGGGGGTTTATCACTGCAGAGGGAACCCTGTACAATGATTCTGAGTTTCAATCAATTGGAGGGGGTCTGGGGGTGAGGCCCCCAGTATATAATCCTAATTGTTTATAGAATAATGTTCTAACATTTTTATTTAACCAAACCCACATGAATATGCATGTGCGGGTGAAGGAAACATTCGTGCAAAAAAAATACACTTTTTCAGGTGCACCACAGATCTTCATGTTTACCAAAAAATACAGCAAATAGGGTGCTAGGGATACATTAAGAGGAATGTTAGTTACAAGAGTAAAGAGGTTATCCTTAAATTCTACAACTCGTATATTAGGCCACATTTAGAGTACTGTATACAAGCTTGGTCACCACATTTTAGACATGACATCAACATGCTAGAGTTAGTACAAAGGAGGGCAACAAAAATAATACCTCCCCTGAAGCACCTTGAATATGAAGATAGACTGATGGTACTAAATATGTTCTCATTTGAGAGAAGATGTGTGAGGGGAGATATGATTGAGCTTTTTAAAATCTGCTCTAGGATGGATAAGTTGGATTTAAGCAAGTTATTTGAGTTGGAAGGCAGTAATATGACTAGGGGTCACCACTTAAAAATTAAAAAACGGTAGACAGTCCAAACTTAAATGTATTCAAATGCAGATTAGATGATTATATGGGCATGGGAGGGTTAACTTTGGAGGGTATTCTGGACTTATTCCTGTGGATGCAGTTTTTTATTATTGTAAATTACGATTGATTTGAATTTTGACGAGTCTTGATGATGCTTTTTGTTTTTTGACACATTCCTGCGAAATTCTACGTGAAGTGTACACACCCTCCTGACACCTTGGTCACAGAATTGCATGAAATTTACATCATTTGTTGGTTATGATGAATAAAGTTCACATACTAAGTATGAGGACTATCTGGTCATTGTGGTCATATTTATGGCCAGATAAATTTTTGGTCAAACTGATTGACCTAAAACCTTTGAGAAGTCATAACTTTGGCCAGAATTAACCAATCTGAGCGATTTTAATACAAAAATATTCAAGAGAAAGAGATCTTTGAAATGATTGGAAGAACAATGCTTCTATGACAATTTTTGACATGACCTTTTTGTGAACTCTTTGACCTTTGACCTCAGCCAAAGTGTAACTCGGATCATCCCAATTTTTTTTCTAAAGTTACCTCTTTCTATCTTCCATAGCTCCAGAAAAAATAAAAATGGGATATCTGTGGGTTTAGAATCTATGGGCAATTATGTCAAACTGGGTATACCTACTAAAAGTATTATTGACCCAGAAATTATGGTGATATCACATACCTACGTAAGTCCTAACCATGGCATGGCCTATATCTCTTATATAATCTTTTTGAATCAATAAATAATACATCACTGCCTATATAGACCTTATATACCTAGGTACCTACCTTATATAGATAATCTTGCCAAATCAATGTAACATGAAAAGCAGTCTTTAACTGCCTTTCATTAATCCTTAACTAATTAATGTATGTTTTTAAGATACCAATGTCATTTATGTCTTCAATATATAAATTAAAACAATTTCAAGATATCTTCTAAACTACCTACTTAATATTAATTGTGAGATTATCTGCAGATCCTAAAATAATTTACAGGTGTGTAATTTTGTTATTTATTTTTGATAATTTTGAAATACCTAATGATTTTTATACAGCTTTCAAATTATTATATTATGAAAAAGAGGAGAATGATTTCTAACTTATTAGGCATCTAAAATGAACACTCATTAATTAATAGTGACTTTTGATTGACCACATATTTTTACTATGCCAAGCTATTTCGAATGAGAGAAGGCAATTTTCACCAAATCCTTTAATTTGATCCAAACTGAATGTACCTACAGAATATAGGTAGCTATACCCTCCAAAAATAGGTATGGAAGAAAGATTAAACTAAGAGTGTAATAAACCTATTCTCAGCAATGCATTATGATGTAGCCATTAGCTAACTTAATAGCTATTAGGGTTGAAGCGCTGGACTAAGAAAACATAAAAATAATTAAAAATAATGTTGATCATTGAATAGGTATCTACTCTTTTCTTGTGTTTTGTCCACTTCTCTACAAATTTATGAAGAATCAAATCTTAAAAAGGACTAATGGAAATGTTTGTTAGTTAGTTAGTTTGTTAGTTGTGATTACACATGTAGGAGTAAACGATGCAAAGAAGGTGGGTACTTGTGAGTTACGATAGCGGTATAAAAGGCTGATTGAAAGGATGTGTGAAAGTAGAGTAAAAGGCGTTGTTTCAGATGTGCTTCCGAGAATGGATGTGGGGATGGAATGGTTGTCTCATGCAATGGGGTTTAATGAATATGTGAAAGGTTTGTGCGAGGAGTCAGGATTGGTGTTTGTAGATGTTTGGAGTGGGTTTTATGGGAATAAGGGTTTGTATGCGATGGATGGACTCCATCTAAGCCGAGATGGGGTTGAGGTTTTGTGGCGGGAATTAGATAGTGTTATTAGGTCTTTAGAGGCGGGGAAACTAGGTTTTAATGGCTCAAAGTAAGGCAGGGAAAGGAAGAAAACACAGATATGTACAAGGTAGGCAGGCTAATGGAAGTGCTTTAGGGTTAAATTACTTGAGTAGTGATAGTGGTCAGGAAAATACAAGAGTACAGGGTCGGGGAAGGAGAGAAAAGCGATGCAGAGGAGATAGACCCTCAGGTGCTTCAGGGATAGGTGGGCTGAGTTGTCTTTACACAAATGCTCATAGTCTTAGAAATAAGAGGGATGAATTATTTAGTTATATCATTCATGAATATATAGATATAATATGTATAGTTGAATCATGGGTTAATGAAAATATATTTAATGATAATGTGAGTGAATTTGAACTAGAGGGTTACACTATGTACATTAGTCAAAGGAGAGATAGGTGGTGGTGGTGGGTTGATTATTTATATCAGAAATAGCATTTCTTCAAATCTAAATAACTCTATAAAGCAAGGAGAAGGTGAATCATTATGGATAGATATTAGGGTTGGTAAAAATAGGAAAATACACTTGGGAGCTTTTTATAGACCACCAGGACAGAGTGATTGTATCAATGAGTTAATTATTAGGGAAATAAGTAAAGGATGCAAAGAAGATACAGTTATTCTTGGTGACTTTATTTAACTTCTGTGGACTGGGAAAATATGATAGGAAGAGATAGAGCAAGTTGTAAGTTTATGGAGTGTTTTGAGGATAATTTTTTGACCCAATTTGTTAATAAGCCAACAAGGGGTGCCAATATATTAGATCTAATTCTTTCAAATGATGATCACTTGGTTCAAGGATTGAGTGTAGGGAAATCATTGGGAAACATTGATCATCAGATGGTTCGGTTTAATTTGCAAATAGTTAAGGGTAGAACAACAACAAACTCCACAAAAATTCCAAATTTTTGTAAGGGAGATTACGATAAATTATGCAGCATGCTAAATCAGATTAGGTGGGATATAGAATTCCATGGAAAGAATACTTATGAGATGTGGGATATTTTTAAGACTATATTAAACATGGTTCAGGAACAGTGTATTCCAACGAAGTCTATTAGGAAGAAATGTAGGAAACCATTATGGTGGAATCAAGAAATAGCTAATAAAGTTTCAGAGAAAAAAAGGGCATACCAGAAATTACAAAGTGAGAGTAGTTTAAAAAATTTAAACCATTATAGGTCAACCAGAAATGAACTAAATAAGATTATTAAGAAGACCAAAAGGACAGCAGAAATTAATTTAGATAAAAATAATGATAAAGATCCTAAAAAATTCTTTAGCTATTATAGAATCAATAATAAATCTAACAGTGATAAAATAGGGCCTATCAAATATGAAGGGGTTTTGAAAGAATCTGATGAGGAAATAGTAGAGGTCCTTAATGATCATTTTGCTTCAGTATTCACAGAAGAGAAACCAGTTAGATTAATTGATGATAATTCTAGATCAAGGGAAGTAGTGATAAATTCTATTAATATAGACAGAAGAAATTAAAGGGCTTATAATGCAGTTAAATACTAGTAGGGCATCTGGCCCTGACAACATTCATTCTAGGATACTCAAAGAAGGTGTAGAAAGTATTACAGTAGCTTTTGAGAAGAAATTTATTAGATCACTAGAGTCTGGAGAAATACCTAATGGTTGGAAATTGGCAAATGTAGTGCCAATTTTTTAAAAGGGAAGCAAAGAGGGCCCAAATAACTTTAGACCGGTAAGCTTAACTTCTATAGTCTGTAAAATTCTTGAGAAGATAGTTAAGAAGGGAATTTCTGATCATCTAGAGAGTAGCAGGTTAATTAATGATGCTCAGCATGGGTTTAGAAAAGGTATATCGTGTTTAACTAATTTACTGGATTTTATGGATTATGTAACTAAAGAATTAGATAGGGGAGAGAAAGTTGATGTGATCTACTTAGATTTCAGCAAAGCTTTTGATAAGGTTCCACATAAAAGACTAGTTCATAAATTAAAGCTGCATGGGATATGTGGGAAGGTTTTAAATTGGATAACTGAATGGCTGAAAAATAGTAAACAGAAAGTTGTACTGAATGGAGTGAGGTCAAAGTGGAGGAATGTTATTAGTGGCATACCTCAGGGATCAGTTTTAGGCTCTTTACTATTTATAATCTATATCTATGTAAATGATCTTGGGCAAGGTGTAAATAGCAAAGTGTCAATTTTTGCTGATGACACTAAATTGGCAGCTGTAGTCAAAGAGGTTGAGGGTAGTTTTAAAGTGCAGGGTGACTTAAATAAGTTGTTAGCTTGGGCTCAGAAGTGGCAGATGACTTTTAACCTTAATAAATGCAAAGTTATTAACATGGGGAGAGATAATAGGGAATTTAGCTATGAGATGGATGGGTATTGGCTTAATTCAGTTGAAGATGAGAAGGACTTAGGAGTAGTAGTAGATAGGTCACTGAAGTTTTCAAAGCAGTGTATTGAGGCAAAAAATAGAGCAAATAGGGTGCTAGGTTACATTAAAAGGAATCTTAGCTACAAGAGTAAGGAGGTTATCCTTAAACTATATAACTCTTATGTCAGGCCACATTTAGAGTACTGTATACAAGCATGGTCACCCCTTTTAGACATGATATAAACTTGTTAGAGTCAGTACAAAGGAGGGCAACAAAAATAATACCATCCCTGAAGCACCTTGAATATGAAGATAGACTGAGGGTATTAAATATGTTCTCATTTGAAAGAAGGTGTGTGAGGGGAGATATGATTGAGCTTTTTTAAATCTTTTCTGGGATGGATAAATTGGATTTCGGCAAGTTATTTGAGTTGGAAGGTAGTAATAGGACTAGAGGTCACACTTAAACATTAAAAAATGGAGGTGTAGACTGGATGTTAGAAAATATTTTTTCACTAACAGAGTGGTGGATTATTGGAATGGTTTGCCACCTGAGAGGGTAGACAGCCCAAACTTGAATGTTTTCAAGCGCAGATTGGATGATTATATGGGGATGGAGGGTTAACTTCTTACTTTTTGGTATGGGGGTATGTTTCTTGACTCATTCCTGTGGATGCAGTTTCTTTTTATTGTATATTTTGGAGGACTTTGATTTTGTTTTTGACAGACTCCTATGGAGGCTTTAAATTATATATTGTAGATGCATGGTCTGACATAATCCTATGGATTGTTTAAATTGTATATTGTGGATGCATGATCTGACAAAATCCTATGGATGCATTATGTGGGTGGGATTTGATGGATACGGATGACCTTTGATAGGCCCTTGTGACTTTTGTCATCCATGAAATTATGTTACGTTATAAACCAGTCTACCAACCTACAGCCCTTTGCACCTAAACTTTGACCTATTTCTACTAAGATATAATACTTGATGATTATTATGCACTTCTTTCTTTGCTTACCAATTTTCTAGGACAATGCAATGATTGAAGCAGCTATATTGATATTGTATATTGGCAATTTTAAATATAATTGCTTCAATCATTTATATAGGTGTTTATTTTAATTAATTTATTGTATATTGTTTATAAACAGTAATTTACTTTTTGGATCTTTTTCAGGCTTTGTTTCATTAAGATGGCGAATCAAAAGTACTGCAGTGATCCGCTGAAGATCCATAAATCCCTGCAAAAGAAAGACCTAAGAAGTGTTTCTGCTCAGCTTTTGCAGAAGTTGTCATCTCTTCTTAGCAAAGAGGATAAACTTTGTTCTGTTTGTAGGAAGAAGCTTTCAGTTACCAATGGAGCAAAATACTCCAGAGGAGTCCGGAACTTCAGCATCTGAACAGGAGTTCAATGAGATGCCTAGCCAAAAAGAGGATTCAGATGTTGTGGAAGTTGAAGTTGAGCCCCTTTGATAAAAGGAAAACCGAAAGACATTCAACTTACGTACCTGAGAAAAGGTTAAAAGTTGAAGAATCTGTTAGGAGAAAGTTGGATTTGGTCGTGGGTAGTAGTTCAGGAAAACAAGATGTGCCACAAAGGTGTAATGTGAACTGTATGCCAGAAGTCATACAGTCTCTAAAGGAAAAATATCGGCAATCAAGCCGTATGGATCAAATCAGAATTCTAACCATATTTGCAACTAGTATGAGCGTTAGAAAATTCATGAATGAGTTTGATTGCTCTCAGAGAATGGCCGTACAAGCTCACCATATACTAAAGGAGAAAGGAATGCTAGCTTCACCTAAGCATAAGTTCGGCAGAGTGCTTCCTGAGGAAATAAAATCTTTAGCCTTTGAATATTATCGTAGTAATGACATGAACCAGGTTTTACCAGGAAAGAAGGAGTGTCTAGTAGTGCGAATTGAAGGGAAAAAGCAGAGGTTACAGAAATGACTCATTCTCAACAATTTGAAGGATCTTCATAGCAGTTTGAAAGTGAAGTACCCTGAGGTAAAAGTATCATTCTCAAAGTTTGCTATGCTACAGCCATATGAATGTGTTCTTGCGGGAGGCAGTGGAACTCACTCAGTATGTGTATGTACAATACATCAAAATATAAAACTGATGATGGTTGGATCCAAGATGTCTGATATCACTGATCTACCCTCTTACCATCACTTAGTTGCCTCTGTCATATGTAATCCAGCCCGTCCAGCATGCTACATGAGATCGTGCGAGTACTGTCCACCTGTGGATCAACTTGAAGGAAAACTATTTGGATTTTATGAACGGGAGAATGTAGATAATAATGAATTCAAACAGTGGACATCAACTGATAGATCTGAGATGGTAACTATGGTATTATCGCTTGATGATTTCATGGATAGATTTTGTGATTGTGTTGAAACTTTGGTGCAACATGATTTTGTTGCAAATCACAAGCACAGTACTTGGAAACTGTGAAAAACAATATTGCAGATGGTGAATTTGTAGTAATTGGTGATTTTTCAGAAAATTATTCATTTGTAATACAAGATGCAGCCCAGGGATATTATTGGAATTGCGCACAGGAGACAATACATCCTCGGGTCTTTTATCACATTAAAGATGGAAAACTTTGTCATGACTCATACACCATAATTTCAGAGTGTAACATCCATGATAATGTGTCAGTGCATCTATTTCAGCGAATGTTGATAGAGTATCTCAAATCAGTATTTAAAACGGGAAAGGAAATTTACTACTTTTCAGACGGATCTGCAGCACAGTATAAAAACTGTAAATCTTTGCTGGCATAAAGAGGAATATGGTATAGAAGCAGAGGAATATGGTATAGAAGCAGAGTGGCATTTTTTTGTCACTAGCCATGGGAAGGGTCCATCAGATGGTGTAGGTGGCAGCATCAAAAGGGAGGCTACTAAAGAGAGCTTGAGAAGACCCTATGACAAACAGATTGTATCACCAAGAGATTTGTTTGTATTCAATGAAACTCTTGGGAATATGAAGTTTGGATATGGAACTCAAAAGGAATATGAACAGTAGGAAGAACTTTTGAAAACCAGACCTGCGACCAAAACTATTCCAGGCACACAAAAACTTCATTTGTCATTCCAATATCAAAGGAGGCTCTCCAAATTCGCCCATTTAGTCTCTGTGAGACTTTTAGATTAGAATCAATAACAAAAAATATTTCATGTCCAGTGTTCAATGGAAAACTTGCAGGCTATGTCACTCTGATTTACGATGGACATTGGTGGCTTGCTTGCATAACCGAAGCTTTTCCAGAGTCACGAGAAGTAACTGAAATTTCTTCACCCTCATGGACCTCTCAGTTTTTGCTTCCCTGAAATAGAAGAAGCTACACGATTAGCAAGAAGGAGTCTGATGCAACAAACAAAGTGATGGCTCTGCTCAAATGAGTACCTAGGTATTTATTAAATAATGTTTTGTCTAAAAGTTTTTGTTTAAATTTTTGTCTAATGTTTTGTATTAAATAACATTTTGTATAAGTAATAAAAATTGTAAATTTGTAATATTTGAAAGGTATTATGTTGTTTGTCTCACATTTCTGAAATTATAAAAAATAATCTTTTGTTTTATTGAATCTAAGACTGAAAAAAGGCAGAACAGCCTAGGAAGGGGGACAGGTTGTGTTTGGAAAGACTGAAATATGATGACTGTGTCAAGATACATCAAACTTTCTCAAAATCACTATTTACTAACACTATCTGATGTCATAAACAGCCTCAGTAGAGCGACATGACTGAAAATACCACCCACCTGATGGTATATAAATGTCCATGGATTCAAAACCCATGGCGACCCCATTTTTATTTTTCCTGGAGCTATGGAGGATAAATAGAGCTATCTTTAGAAAAATTGGGGGGAGGATCGAAGTTGCACTTTGGCCAGGGTGAGAGTTCAAAAAAGGGGTCATCATGGCAAAAATTGTCCTAGGAATGTCATTCTTCCACTCACTTGAAAGATCTTTCTCCTGAGCATTTCGGTACCAAGGTCATTCTGAGTGGTTAACTCTAGCCAAAGTTATGACCTATCAAACTTTTTCAGTCAACTGGTTTGATCAAAAATTGACCTAGCCATAAAAATGGTCATGAGTGACCCAGAGCGATAAAAATTGTTATGCGATGTTATCTCACCAGACCCAACTTGGATGCAAAAATCATCAAAATCCATGACCTAGAGTCGAGATTTTGCCATGTAGAATGCCCCTCATGTATATGGTTCAAATTGTATATTGTAGATGCATGATCTGAGAAAATCCTATGGATGCATTTTGTGGGTTGGTTTTGATAGATAGGAATAACATAACATAATTTCATGGATGACAAAAGCTAAAAGGGCCTATCAAAGTTCATCCGCATCTGTCAAAACCCACCCACAAAATGCATCCATAGGATTATGTCAGATCATGCATCTACAATTTAAACAATCTATAGGATTGTGTCCAAACATGCATCTACAATATACAATTCGAACCATATACAGGAATGTGTCAAAAACAAAAGGCATCATTATCATCAAGACTCGTCAAAATCCAAATCAATCATAATATACAATAATAAAAAACTGCATCCAGAGGAATGAGTCCAGAATACCCCCCCAAAGTTAACCCTCCCTCCCCATAAAATCATTTAATCTGCATTTGAATACATTCAAGTTTGGACTGTCTACTGTCCCAGATGGCAAACTATTCCAGTAATCTTTTCTAACATCCAACTTGCACCTCTGTTTTTTAATTTTTAAGTGGTAACCCTAGTCCTATTACTACCTTCTAACTCAAATAACTTGCTAAAATCCAACTTATCTATCAGAGAACAGATTTTAAAAAGCTCAATCATATCTCCCCTCACACATCTTCTTTCAAATGAGAACATACGAGGAGCAGTCAATAAGTTTTGCAATTTGGATATAAGGAAAAGTGTTTTATTATTTTTCAATATAACTACCCTCGATTTCAATGTACTTGCGCCACTTGGCCCTGAGGCTTTGAATTCCCAACAACCAGAAATTTCCCGACTGCTGTTCAATTCACTCCTGGACGGCGAGCTGGACATCTTCATTGTCCCCAAACCGGCATCCATGCAGTGCAGCTTTGAACTGGCGGAATATAAAGTAGTTGCTAGGGACCAGATCTGGACTGTAGGGGAGATGGTTGAGCTCCTCGAATCCGCACTCACGCAGGGCAGCTTGTGCAACTCTGGCCTTGTCGTGGAGGAACAGGACACTGCGTGTCAACTTGCTGCGCCGCTTCTGACGGATGCACTTTTTCAACCCAGCCAGATCCTCGGCGTAATATTGGCCTGTGATGGTCCTTCCACAAGGCACATAGTCCACCATCAACACTCCCTCAGAATCCCAGAAGATGGTGGCCATGATCTTCCCAGCTGAGGGTAGGGTCCGGAAGTTGATGGGGGTCGGAGAGCCCCTGTGCTTCCAGGCCATGCTTTCGAGCTTGGTCTCGGGATCCCAGTGATGGACCCACGTTTCATCACCTGTCACTATGCATGACTCGAATCCCGCTAGGTCTTGGTTGTACAGGAGCAGCAGCTCCTCCGAACTTTGACGATGTTGAAGTCGATCATGGGGCGTGAGGTTGGTAGGGACCCAACAGGCAGAGACCTTGGTCATGGCCAAATTGTCATGGATGATGATGATAATACTTCCATGTGATATTCCAAGTTCTCGCTCGATTTTGGCAACCATCAATTTTCGAGGATCATCCTCTCCACACAGGCCACATTGTCCTTGTTAGTCACGTCTGACGGGCGTCCTCTTCAAGGGACTCACGACCATGGCGGAACTCCCTATTCTAGCGAGCAATGGTTGCATAGGAAGGGGCCGTGTTGGTGTACACTGCAACCATGCGTTCATGCATCTCTTTTGCATTCTTGCCTTCCTTGCTCAAAAGTTTTATCACTGCGCAGTGCTCAACCTTCTCCATTATTGAAAAATTTGTGACTGACAATCTCCGATCAGCTACTGCTTGTTAAATAGACGAGGCAGGAGCGTGCGGCTGCAGGTCCTGAATTGTCATAACTTGTCCTAACACCCTCACAAACAGCCATACCCCTTCCTCACTTGTCCGACCGCACCTGGAGTATGCCGTACAATTTTGGAGTCCTTCATTGCGAAAGGACATCGCGAGATTGGAATGTGTACAAGCCAGGGCAACCAAGCTGATTCCCTCTATCCGACATAAAAGTTATGAGGATAGACTAAGGGAATTAGATCTGTTCTCGCTGGAAACCCGTAGACAGCGTGGTCAGCTCATCAAAGTTTTCAAAATACTTCGAGGGTTCAACAATGTTGACTATCGGGATATTTTCACACTGAGTGAGAACAGAACGCGCAATCACGGCTTCAAACTTGAACTGAAGCGTTACAACCGCAATCTGTGTGGAAATTTTTTCACTTACAGTATCTGCGGTATGTGGAACGCACTTCCAGTGGAAGTTGTCAACAGTGAATCTGTTGACCAGTTCAAGTCAAGACTAGACAAAGTCTTGAAAAGTGGCCGTTTAGGGACGCAAAACAATTGAGCAGCCTTGTGCGTGTGTCCCGCTCAATTGCTAGTCCAAAGGTACCCTCTTTGAATGGACCGTAAGGTCTCCTAGGGTACCTTCTTTCCTTGTTGTTACTCCTTGTTGTTGTTGTTACTCTGTTTTGCCCTACCAATTCGCAAAACTTAATGACCGCCCCTCGTATTTAGTACCCTCAGTCTATCTTCATATTCATGGTGCTTCAGGGAAGGTATTATTTTTGTTGCCCTCCTTTGATGTCATGTATACAGTACTCTAAATGTGGCCTAACATACGAGCTATAGAGTTTAAGGATAACCTCTTTACTCTCGTAGCTAACATTACTCTTAATGTATCCTAGCCCCCTATTTGCTGTATTTTTTGCCTCAATACATTGCTTTGAAAACTTCAGTGACCTATCTACTACTACTGGAATATGGAGAAATACCTGATGATTGGAAGAGAGCGAATGTAGTCCCCATTTTCAAGAAGGGTAGTAAAGAGGATCCAAGTAACTTTAGACCAGTTAGCCTAACTCCTGTAGTCTGTAAAATTCTTGAGAAAATAGTTAAAAAAGGAATTTGCCAACATCTAGAGAGGGAGGGGTGAATCAGCGATGCTCAGCATGGGTTAGATCAGGTAGATCATGTTTGACTAATTTACTAGACTTTCTGGAGTTCGTAACAAATCAAGTAGATAAGGGAGAGAATGAGATGTAATTTAATTGGATTTTAGTAAAGCATTTGATAAGGTACCACATAGGAGACTAGTTCATCAGGAGAGATAGGTTTTTGGCCATTTTACACAATATCCATTTGACTGATAACCAAAATAGAAGAAAATAATTCAAAAGCCAAACTTAAACCACTATTTGAACACCTTGAGCAGAAATTTATGTTCTACACTGAACTCAAAGAACACATGTCAGTCGATGAGAGCATAATCCCGTACTTTGGCAGGCATCATTGCAAGCAATTTATTAGAGGAAAACCAATTCGATTTGGGTTCAAAATGTGGGCGCTTTGATCGCAAAAAGGATATCTGCATGCTTTTGATTTCTATACAGGAAAATCGATCAATAAAGTAGACTCAAAAACCCTTGGTCTTGGAGGAAATGTTGTGGCAGAACTGGTTGACAGTGTCTCAGTACCAGGTAATCATGGTTTCAAACTATATTTCAATAATTTCTTAACAAGTGTCCCTCTTATACAATATTTGACAGAGAAGAATATCTGTTGTATGGGAACCTGCCAAGGGAATCGAATGCAGAATTGTCCTTTGATGACAAAGAATGAAATGAAAAATCCTCATGGAACAAATGATTTTGCAACCAGTGATGGTATACTAATCCAAAAATGGAAAGACAATAATGATGTAATTCTTGCAACAAATTTTGGTCCAAATGACATGGGGAAAACAAAGCGATATAAAAGATATGTAAAAAAGTATGTTGCTGTTGAACAACCTGTAAACTACAAGAGATATAACAAACACATGGGATATATTGACATCATGGATGAAAAGATTGGGACATACAGGGTAAGAAAGCATCAAAGAAAGTGGTAGTGGCCCATCTTTTCCTACATGTTCTCGGTAACACTTCAGATTCAGGGTGCACAGTAGATGGCGTTGTTAGTCGGCTACAATTTTGGGCTACAGCATATCTCTTATGACGTCAGACGGTAGCGTCAGCTGTGAACAATATCGGCGTAATATTTTTTTTGTATAGGAGTATATACTGGGGGGCCCCGAAAAAAAACTAGAAATGAGCAGAGCGCAGATATTTAGTAAATAATAGACTAAAAGTTACAAATCCCCAAAACAACAAAAAAATATAACAGTGATTGTCACATCTGACGCTACCGTCTGACATCATAAGAGATATGCTGAAGCCCAAAATTGCAGCCGACTAACAGCGCCATCTACCGTGCGCCTCAAATCTGAAGTATTAGCATGTTCTCTGTCATTGTCATCAATGCTCACTGTCTAATGGAAGAACAAGGGAAAAACATTTCTTTGCTCGACTTTATTGACAATCACTGCATAACATATCTGAAAACCTTTGGAACACCAAGTCTACAAAGAAGAAAACTTTCTCAAAATCTTCAGAATATCGGAAGATATGATGGAAAAGATCACTGGATTGTTTATTCAGAAAATGACAAAAGATGCAAACTGTGTGAGGTAAAAAGCAAATTTCTTTGTGAAAAATATAACGTTGGTCTACATCCTAAATGCTTTAAACATTACCATATGTCTCTAAGTAGTTAAAACTAATATTTGTTTTCTTCTTGTAATTGTCAGTAAAAATCAAACTCCTTGTCGTTATGGCTGAAGGGGTATTTAAATACCCATACCATATCTCAAAAACTATTTGATGTATCTTAATAAAAACTTCCATGGTATATATTTATTGTTTTCTAACCTTGTGTAGAAAGTTTCATCATGATCAATAAAAAATACATGTTCGGCACTAATGGGTTAAGTGACACCACTAAATTTAAACGCTTGAAAAAAAGATCCAACAGATGACTTAAAAAAGAAAATAAATGGACAAATAACTAAAGCCAATGCACTCATCGAGGGACTTCACTTCCAAAAGATCATCGGTGATTACACACCAGGTTATCTGTATGGCAATGTAAAAATTCATAAGCCGCACAATCCATTGAGGCCCATCATTTCTCAAGTCATAACTCTTACACTACTGTTTAGCTAAAACCCTAAATGCATTAATAAGACCATAAATCCCTTTGAAATATAGTATAAAATCCAAGGAGGAATTCATTGATATACTCCACGCTACAAGACCATCAGGACTAATATCATCCCTTGACGTAGAAAGCCTTTTCACGAATGTGCCTATGCTCAAACCATCAACATCAATTTAAAAAAACGTGTGCCACCATCCTACAATGTCTCCTCCAAATCTTGACCAAAACATCTTAAGGAGCATGTTACAATCATGCACATCAGAGGCGCCGTTCAGGACACGGGATGGTAATCTATACACACAAAGTGGATGGAGTGGCTATGGGGTCACCCTTTGGGCCGACCTTCGCTAACTATTACATGGGTCAACTCGAGGAGAGATTATTGGACACCATGGAAAATAAGCCTCACACATATTGCCGATATATAGATGACATCTACATCAACGTCCAAAACGAAGAACATCTCGTTAATATTAAGCAGCATTTTGACGAGAACTCTGTGCTAACATTCACATGAATTGGCACAGGCAATAAACTCCCTTTCTTGGATGTTGAGGTCCATAACATCAATGGCAACTACATCACTAGAGTACATAGGAAATGTACAGACATGGGAAAATGCCTCAATGCAGATAACGAATGCCCTGAGAGATACAAAATAAGCGGAATTGGCTGATACATCCGCCAAGCTTATAAATGCTGCTCTAGGTGGGAACTTTTCCACCATGAGATTGCAAGAGTAAAGCAAATACTTGTGAATAATGGTTTCTCAAACAGCATGATTGATAAACAGCTCCAATCATTTTTAAATAATTATTACAAACATGCGGATAAAACTGTAAGTAATCATGGAGAAATCGGTAAACATGTAGACGAGCGGCCCGGCCGGAAAAAATTATTTTGTGTAAATATTATCGTTCACTCGTGTCATTTCTGACGTCATACCCCAACCCCTATTATAATTCTCAAAACGATTAAAGGCACTGACATGATGTAGTTAAAGCATTCACCTCTGTAAACGTCAGAACATTATAAAAATTAGGATTATATACTGGGGGGCTGTGCCCCCCAGATTCCCCCACACAATTTAATGAAACTCAAGATCATCGTAGTGCGATCCACGCATCGTGTTTACCCCCCCACGAGCCGTCCCCTATAAATGTACTCCAAAAACGTGAAACATTTTGGAACACGGACGAAATAGTACATCTTATCGGCCGGGCCGCTTGACTACATATTTACCGAGAAGTCAACAACATCAAAGCGTATTATAGAAACCAGATGTCCGTGGCCTATAAAATAGATGAAAAAATCATCAAGGAGATTATTAACCGTAACATCAAGGTTAAAACAACAAAAGCCAGCAATCTCCTGATGAAAAACAATACCTTCCTAAACTCCTCGAAACTCAAGTGAACCAACATAGTTTACGAGTTCACCTGCCCCAAAAAGACAGTAAGCTTTATAATTAACTCTAAAGATATTGGCATGACAACAACCACAATTTCGAAGAGATTAACGATACAACTACAAAGCGGAGGGACAAAAACGATATGGAGAGTGTACATAATATTAACCTAACGAGAGATGGGCTCTTTGACAATACAATTATTAAAAGAAAAGAGGTTAATAAAGCGAGGCTTAACATCTTAGAAGCCATTTTAATAAATGAAGATAAGCCGGGCATCAACAATCAAGCGACAAGCTGGAATCGTACGTTAAAAGTATTTTAAAAATTTCACTCACAAGAGTGGTCCATTTCCTCTAACATTAAGTTTAACCAAGGAGAATAAATACCCATTAAAAGCCGTTCTCTTTCACTTAACTTTCTGCCAGATCTTCACTCCACTCACTATATCGGTAAAGGAGGCAAGAAATTCTATAACGCTCCGAAGATGATGGAATAAGAACGAAAGCTTAGCATTTTAGTGTGGCTTTTACCAAACATATTCATTTAAAAAAGAGATGAATACTGGACAAATAATCCACCATATACAAGATGGAATAAAAAAGATAGTGAGAAGAATAGAAAGTTGCCAAAGGAAATTAATTGAGGCAAAATACACAATGGTGTTCAACAAAATTTGTATTCAAGAAAGACTGTTACCCAACTACACACACACACACACACACACACACACACACATACATATATATATATATATATATATATATATATATATATATATATATATATATATATATATATATATATATATATATATATATATATATATATATATATATATATATATATATATATATATTTTCTCCTACACACACACACACACACATATATATATATATATATATATATATATATATATATATATATATATATATATATATATATGTGCGTGTGTGTAGGAGAATAGCATAATGTACCCACATTTCCCCACCTCCCTTCGGGCCAGATATCTGAGGGTCTCCCGCAAGAAGAAACTGCCCACCATTTTAGCTAACCACTGCGTTCCTTCCTCGACTGGTTATCGATAGATGGGAGCCCATCTTGGCTTCTGGTGGTTCCTGGAAGTTTGCAAAGGACGAAATGGAAGAGATAATTAAGCCCCTCTTACCCGAAGAAGGACGCTTGATATCAAATCGACTTCCGGAGCCATGTGACCCCCCCCCCCAAGTTTCGAGTATAAAAGATGAATTCTTTTAACCCTCGGTAGTAGAGCTTGCACAGCATCCGGCGGGGCAGGAATTGCCATCTATTATGGGGGGATGGCTCTTCCATATTTTAACTTTATTTGTTTATCAATATCATTCATCTTGTTGATTTTCTGTATTCGTATATATGTATTATTTCTAGACTGAAGATGCCCCTTGAGTCATTGACTCCATTTTATCTGAATTAATATTTTTGTAAGCTGAGATTCTTTCTTCTTTAAGTTGGGTTGGTTTAATTCTTGATCTTCTTTTTCTTGATGCATCTTCCTTTTAACGACGATGTCATGATTCCTTCCAATTCTGATGAAGTGATGACTTCTTCTGCTTCATGATGACGTGATGATTTCTTGAGACGAGTTAGCCCTTGATAGTCGTTTTCTTTCCGTTTTCCTTGACAGCGGTTTTCTCTTGAGTTGTTCTTAAAGCATTTTTCGTGGTCTCCGTTTTCTTCGAGAATTTTCTTTGTAAAAATTATGGACCTTGGGGTTCGATCTTGAGTCTTTGGAATCCCGAGGCTAGAACTCTACCATTACGCTACGGCGAAGTCCGTCTTGACTTGGTAATTTAATGGGCTATTTATATTCTCGCTTTTAGAAGGAAGTTTTTCCCTTATACATATTCGCACTCCGACACTATATCGGTGTAGTGGTAAATCGTCGAAGCATCAAGTCATCAGAGATGAGATCGGTCCCAGTTAGGGGGGCTCCTTACCCCGTTGGTCTGCAAGTCAGTGCGGACCCAGGCTCGTATTTACTTTTTCAGAGCCGGAGCTACAAACGACCTCACTCTGGTTCCTTAAGCGAGAAATCTACATCCCGGCTTTTCTCCGTGACCCTACGCGTCAATAGGTCACTTCGCTCCCTTCCCCTCACAGAGGCACTCAAGATTCCTCGGAGTTCACGAGCGTGGGGCCTTCTTTAACAAGAAGCTCCCGTCACCGCCTTCTTCCAGCAGAATCGTGACGCAATTGTGGGATCAAGCCGGTCCCTGGAGAACCTACCTCATCGTATCCACCCCTTATCTCACCACCTTCACTCACCAGCGTCACCCGAACATCAGGTTCCAAGGTAACCATTCCCTTTCACATTTCCCAACTTCACCGCAAAGCTTACCAACATTACAAGTGTATATGGATTTACATAGTGAATAGTTATTTACAAGCCAAGTGAGATATCCCAGATTCACTTATTAATTTTTCTCTGAAAGCACCTTATTTACATATATATATATATATATATATATATATATATATATATATATATATATATATATATATATATTCTTGTTTAGTGTTCATTAAAACTTTATATTTTCCTATTGGTGTGTATCTAACTTCCTTTGGGTCGCTTGCTGGCAAAGTTCATTCAAATCCCTCCGTAGCCAACCCCTAAGCACTCTGACTCAATAAGCCCATTCAGGGCACGGGCCGAACTAAGTATAAAGAGTAGTACGACGACCCCACCGCATTCGGAATAATAGGATATATATATATATATATATATATATATATATATATATATATATATATATATATATATATATATATATATATATATATATATATATGAATAACGTTACAGCCACGAGGAAAATGAAACAACGGAGAACTGCGATTAGCCGAAAGGCCTCGCAGTTCTCTGTTGTTTCATTTTCCTCGTGGCTGTAACGTTATTCATAAATTCATCACGTTCCTTATTTTCGTGATTCAGTTATACATACTTATATATATATATATATATATATATATATATATATATATATATATATATATAAGAGTCGGGGAAAACTCCAACCACCTCTCGGACTATTCCTCGACATATAGTATATATATTATATGATATTTAATTTGGGTGTCATTAGGTGTGCGGTTTGTTTTGAACCCGTCAATTTTGAAATTCCCCTTTTCTAATTGTCAAGCGCCCAAGGTTAGATAAAACAATTAATAAGACATTACAAATTTTGTTGGTGAAATAAGAATTGACCCCGTGTCCTTTTAATTTATTTTTTTTTTATTGTCGGTATACAATATAAAAGGGTTAGGTCACCCTCGATAACCTTTCTTGCAGCATCTCACCCAGCATAGTAACTATTTGTTTTTCTTTATTATTTTTTATTATTGTGTATATTATTTGTCGCTGCCGTATAATCTGGGGTTAGGCGGAAAGCCCTTTCGTGAATCAGTTGATCCGACAGCGTATCCAAGATGTCTTCCTCCTCATTTGAGATGTTCCATAAACAAGGACAAGTTTTAGGCCTTTCGGGAAAGGAATTGATCGAATACGTTCAGAACGAACAAAGGAATAAACGTGAGGAAAAAGAGAAGAACAACGAAGACAAGAAGAAATAGAAGAGAGGCGAAGACAAGAAGAAGAGAAACGAAGACAAGGAGAAATATAAGAGAAACGAAGACAAGAAGAAATAGGAGAGAGAGAATAGAGGGAGAAAATTCGTCATCACGAGCGTGAGTTAAGTAGAGATTAAGTAGAAGTCAGTTCCGACGGGTTCAGAAGTCATCAACCTCAGGCCCCCGCATTAAAGCTTCCCCCCCCTATCCCTTATGGTGATCAAGAGGACTTTTGCGCTTACTTAACCCATATCGAAAAGATCTTCGAAGTCAATGGGTGGGACATTGAGTCTGAAGGAGTAGACCGCCTGCTCCCGTTGCTCAATTCTCGTCTAAGAGAAATCTTCGTTACCGTCCCAACAAAAGCTACAATAGATTATTCATCTCTTAAAGTAGAACTCTTATCAGTTCTATCCTAAGGAGCAAAAGAAGAGCAGTCCTCCGTCCCCTACGAACCAAGGACAATCATCACCGAAAAAAACCCTTCATTTAGTAAAAGTCACAGGCCTCTTTAAACCCAAAGGTAACCACCATAAGAAGCAAGAAGAGGTGAAACCCCCAATTTTTAATGCTCCGTCGAGTAACCCCTACCGGAGTAACCCCATTGTATACTTCTCTTGCGGAACCCCTGGTCACTACAAATCTCCCTGTCCACACAACTCTCGCTTTCGCTTTGGCCCTGGACAACAGGTCCACCAAGTCTCCGCAACTCTCGCTGCCGAACAACCTACCGCGCCTGCGCCTCTGCGATCTTCGTTGACCTCTCAGGAGCACCAGGTGAATTTGCTTTTTAATAACAGTTCTTCTGGTGGGCTCAAATTCGAGTTCAGATCCATTAATGGATATAGAGTATCGACTCTGGTGAGAGATACAGGGTGTACTTGTATATTGGTATCGGACAAGCTGCTTTCCCCCGTGGACCCACAACATAAGAAATTCGCTGTCGTACACGATTTCTTGGGAAGAGTTAATAAATTCCCAGTGGTCCGTTGTCACGTAAAATGCCGCTATTTTACGGGGTGGACCAACGTCGTAGCTGCCCCGATTAAATTTTGTGGAGTGTTGGTGGGCCAGAGCGCGCAGCTCTCCACAACTGCTGTGTCGCAAGCTGTAGTCACCTGGGCTCAGGCTGATACAGATACCTTCTCCCCCCCCACGTCTCTCAAGCACCCTTGCACCCCCGATTACGAGGGACTGAATAACGCCCAATTCATCAGTGCCCAAAAGGACTGCCTTTCCCTCCAACTCGTATGGGAAAAGGCCCTAAACGAGCATAGACATAATCGGTTCGTGGAGACCGCAAAGTGAGGTATGTGATAGAAGACGCTTTGCTATTTCGTACTTTCCCGGATCCAGTAGGCTCCCCATTCAAGGCCCTTAGCGTGCCTAGGGCCTACGTTGTGAAAATTTTACAATTAGCACAAGAAGGAGTGTTTGCAGGACACTTCAGCCACAATAAGACCTTGCAACGCGTATTTAAGTATTTTGGGGGGACCTGGTGCAGCCAAGGAAATCGCAGAGTTTTGCAGGACCTGTGATATATGTCAAAAGGTCACCGCCAAAGGACGAGTACAACCGACCCCCCTTCCGAAGACTCAGTTTTATCAGAACCATTTTTCAGGGTTGCCATCGATCTTATTGGACCGATACACCCCCCTTCCACCAAGGGACACTCATTCGTTCTCACCCTCGTCGATTGGGCTACCCGGTTCCTCGAAGCAATTGCTCCCCAAAAATTTGATATCATCTCGTGTGCCAAGGCATTAATCTCTATTTTTTCACGGGTACAGATCCCTAAAGAGGTCCTCTTTGACAGAGGCCGTCAATTTACGTCCGAATTGATGGAGCATGTGAGTAAGTTGCTCCAAATTAGGCTCCTTTTCACCACGCCCTTTCACCCCTCTGCAAACGGTATGTGCGAGAAGTCAAACGCTACCTTGAAAAGCGTGCTTAAAAAGCTGTGCCACAACCAGCCCCAGGAATGGCACCGGTACCTGCCAGTAGCTTTGTTTGCGGGTTGGGAGATTCCCCACCGAATTCTGGGATTCTTCCCATTCAAGCTTCTCTATGGTCGCAATGTCCGAGGTCCACTGATCATTCTCAATGAGCTCCTCACGAACTCTGGATTGGATGAGAAACTAAAGACCTTCTACTCGTATGTTCTGGACTTGCGTTACAGGTTAAAAAAAAAAGCCCGTGCAAAATTCCGAGATCAATCTAGATAAGTACCGAACGTATTTTGATATTAAATCTAAGGCCCAAAAATTGAAACCAGGCGATGAAGTTCTGCTTTTACTTTCCACAGACAACAACAAACTCCTAAGCCGGCTTAGGATCAACGGATTGACAATCAAGCCGTCCAAGTGCCACTTTGCTCATAGCACTATCTCTTACTTAGGGTTCAAAGTAGGAGAGGGACAATTAGCCCCACAAGAGGACAAAGTTAAGGCAATAGAAGGCATGCCACTCCCTAAAACCAAGAAACAGCTTCGTTCGTTTCTTGGCTCCGTCTCCTTCTATCGGCGGTTCACCTCACAATTCGCTTCCATAGCGTCACCCTTCTATGACCTTCTTAAAAAGGCCGCACCAGACCCCATCCTATGGAATCCCGCCGCGACTGCGAGTTTCGGTGAGCTAAAGAAAATATTGGTCTCCGCTCATATCCTCCGGTTGCCCAATCCCCAGAAAAAATTGGCATCCGAACTGATGCCTCTAATCTCGGCATTGGGTGCGTTTTATTACAATATGAGGAAGAATGAATCCCATTTCCAGTGGCATACGCATGCCGGAAGCTGTTGGTTCGCGAAAGAGCATACGCTACTATAGAACTTCAAGCTTTAGCAATCATTTATGGCATTCAAAAATTTAGGATATACTTGATTGGTAGACCTTTTACTGTCGAAACGGACCATAGGTCACTAGCCTACTTGAAAAATTGTAAAAGTCAGAACGGCAGACTTATGAGATGGTACCTTTTATTGTCAGAATACCAATACAATGTATATTACGTAAAAGGAACGGACAACGTCATTGCTGATAATTTATCACGCAATCCGATAGACAAAGGCCCTAGTTGTGGCGACCTAACCGGAACTGTCCGGCCATGGTTATTTTTGTCTTTTGTATATATATGTATGTTCTATTTTTTATGTATGTCTAGTTATAACAGTAATTTCTAAGACCTTGTCGCGAAATAGTGCCATTTCATTTTGCTAATTTTTGTGTGTGTTTCGCGTATGTATGTTCCCTGGGATCTAATTTTGGCTATAGATTGTAACTGTGAGTAGGTTATATTTTGTGACATTATCCCTCGTTCCACTTCAGAAAAATGTCCCCTCGACATGGGTAGGGATGTAGGAAAATAGCATGCACCTACATTTCCCCACCTCCCTTCCCGGCGGGCCGGTTATCAAACCTTCCCCTTCCGGACCGATATCTGATGGTCTCCCTCCGGAAGAACCCACCGACCATTTTAATGAACCACTGCGTTCCTTCATCAACTGGTTATCGATAGATAGGAACCCATCTTGGCTTCCGGTGGTTCCCGGAAGTTTGCAAAGGACGAAATGGAGGAGATAATCAAGCCGCTCTCACCCGAAGAAGGACGCTTGATATCAAATCGACTTCCGGAGCCATGTGAACCTACCCTGAGTTTCGAGTATAAAAGATGAATTCTTTTAACATTTGGTAGCAGAGCTTGCACAGTGACTGGCGGGGCAGGGATTGCTATCTATCTCGGTGTAGTGGTAAATCGTCGAAGCACCAAGTCTGCATGTCAGTGCGGACCCAGGCTCGTACTCACGTTTTCAGAGCCGAAGCTACAAACGGCCTCACTCTGGTTCCTTAAGCGAGAAATCTACATCCCGGCTTTTCTCCGTGACCCTACGCGTCAATAGATCACTTCGCCCCCTTCCCCTCACAGAGGCACTCAAGATTCCTCGGAGTTCACGAGCGTGGGGCCTTCTTTAACAAGAAGCTCCCGTCACCGCCTTCTTCCAGCAGAATCGTGACGCAATTGTGGGATCAAGCCGGTCCCTGGAGAACCTACCTCATCGTATCCACCCCTTATCTCACCACCTTCACTCACCAGCGTCACCCGAACATCAGGTTCCATGGTAACCCTTCCCTTTTACATTCCTCAACTTCACCGCGAAGCTTACCAACATTACAAGTGTATATGGATTTACATAGTGAATAGTTATTTATTTACAAGCCAAGTGAGATATCCGAGATTCACTTACTAATTTATCTCTCAAAGCACCTTATTTATATATATATATATATATATATATATATATATATATATATATATATATATATTCTTGTTTATTGTTCATTAAAACTTTGTTTTCATATTGTTGTGTATCTAACTTCCTTTGGGTCTCTTGCTGGCAAAGTTCATTCCAATCCCTCAATCCCTCCGTAGCCAACCTCTAAACACTCTGAGTCAATAAACCCATTCAGGGCACGGGCCGAACGAAGTATAAGGAGTAGTACGACGACTCCTCTGCATTCGGGATAATAGGATATATATATATATATATATATATATATATATATATATATATATATATATATATATATATATATATATATATGGGTAAAAATCCAGCCCTTGTTGCCCTGAAATTGTACTGGCTGGTTTTTATTTTTTTTATAAATAATATGGACTGGCGCATCAGTGGAGTGAGGCTTTCCCTCTGTCTGCGTGCTAGACGTAGGGGATAAGAAGCCCACTAGCTAAGAAAACTAGGAAAGAACCTTTAAATAACCCAAACTGGCGTCAACAAGTTATAAAACTCATTGTTTTAAACACTCCACTGCTTGACTTGCATTCTTTTATTAGCTCCCTTTACTATTTTACGGATATACATTACTCGTGTTAAAAAGAGCTCTTGCCGCCTGAATGGATAGGGAGTCGATCTGCCAACGTCGCGGTACCGGGTTCGATCCCGACAAGAGCAGACGTAAACAGCAGCGCAGGGAGAGATCTGCCTACGAATTGGTGGACGCGCTGTGCTCAGCCCTGTATTCGAGTAGGTAAGTCTTACACTTCTCATCACACACATAACCAATTACAACATGGCTTTATTTCTTTTCCAATCTTCACACCAAAACATACACACACTGTCTGTTACAAGCAATTCTGCTGATGGGTATCTGTATCCACATACCTCTGATGCGGAACAAGTCCCTCTGCTCCAGGGAGACGAAGGTTCCACCTGAACGTTGTTTGGTGTTTAAACCAGTGGCGTAGCTAAGGGGGAGGGCAGAAGACGTACAAATTTAAAAGTTACCGTGCCCCCATTGGAGGGGTACCCCTAAACGAGTGTTCCATCCCATTTCTGAATTACAAAAACAGCTAATAAAACGGTTAAATATTCAGGCCCATAAAAATATTCACAAATATTAGCTCAAGCATTAGTCAGGCAAAGTCTAAGAAGTGACCTAAAAGTGAAATTTTGTGATGCCGTTGCTACAGGCGTTGTTTTATAATCAGTCTAAATCAGGAGTTTCCAATATAAATAAATATAAATATTGACTGGTATATTTGCTAAATGTAATATCTTGGTTTCACATTTTGTAGTTTATTTCTTGGCACCATACATAGGTAATATGTATTATCACAAAAATGAGTTTCCAATATAGATGAATATAGATTATGACTGGTATATTTGCTAAGTGTAATATCTTGTTCCTATTTTGTAGTTTATTTCTTGTCATCATACATAAATAAGTAATCTGTATTAAAGCCTCTTAATAATTACTTTTATTGTTGCTGTAGAAAACTGATGGAATGTATCAATATGACTTTTGATGAGTCTATTTGTTCAATATGTAATATCTCGGTTTCACATTTTGCAGTTTAATTTTTTAATCCTACATAATTATTTCCTATTAAAGTGTCTTACTTATTATGGTAAATATGTAGATTGGTGGCTCGGCCGGAAAAGTAGATTTTTGTGTGTTTACCTTTCGTTCACCCATGCCGGAATATTCATGCGCGTTTGAGTCCTATTCGAAATATGGCCGGCGCCATTTTGTAAACGTTAGGACATTATTCTATAAACAATTATGATTATATACTGGGCGCCTGTGCCCCTCCGCCCCCCATCCTCCCTCAATTTATTGAAACTCAAGATCATCGCTGGGTGGTACCCCCATTGTGTTTACCCCCACACGAGCCGTCCCCTTAAATGTACTTCAAAAACGTGAAACATTTGGGAACACGGACGAAATAGTACGTCCCATCGTTCGAGCCGCCAATCTACATATTTACCCTTATTTTTATTGTTTTATTTGACACACTACCAGACATACCAGAGTGCACAAAAATATTTCCAGAGTATGTAGTTGTTTCCATGTCTTCATGATATCAAACATTCGTATGTGGAGGCCCTCAAAGGAAATAATGCCCCCAGGTTCCCAAATACCTAGCTACGTCACTCTTCAAAACATAATTATTCCTGACACCTCTCTCCAAAAAGGACCGGCACCCTGGTACTCTCGGGCTCACCAGCGATTGTCATACTGATCTCTATGTTTATTTCATTATCCGGTCTGGATCCGCCTGGATAAAGGCAGGTTGGCGAACCACTGCTAATACTACTACACGTTATAACAAAAATAGCATGATAAGGGTTAAGATTATTTCAAAATTAATTTGTAATAACGCAGCTATAAAGTGGGGTTAAAATATCAGTCTAGGAGGCTTACTATTTCAATTTTTTTGTTAATATTTAGAAAACCGTAATCGCTTAAAAGCACATTTAAACATTAATATTGTGTCAAACACATTTTTGCAAATCCATTTATATATTTTATTAAGCGGTCGATGTTATTATTAATCTAATTACAGTTTGAACTTCAATATTTTTCTTTTCCTTAATCATGATGACGTCACAGTAGAGAAGTATTTTGGAAAAAAAAATAGGTACAGTGACGTCACATTGTGTATAAATAATTTCAACCGAACTTTCTTCGGCACCTTTTTTTTTCATTTACCCTTGTTTTGGATCGGAAATCTTTGCTTTATGACTTGGAGTGGATGTGAATTATATTTTCAATACCATATAAAAGATGTTATTTATCCAAATCTGCTGTTCATTTTTGTTGGTAATAAAGCGAAATCCGGCAAAATCTAAGCTATTTTGTGCTTTCGAGTTGTCTATAATATGAGTTAATTAAAAAAAAAAATCACGGTGTGTGAACGAACCCTACCCAAAGGGAGGGGGGTAAGGAGGAGTGTAAGCCCATTGTTAGTGTAGAGAGATGGGAGTAGGAGAGGGGGCAAAGAAAAAATAACAGCGTAGGCGAGCTGCGAACAGCTTCCCGCGAGGCTGGACCACTGTTAGCCAGCAGCGAATCCACTCGGCTATACTAGGTAGGTAGAGGAAGTTTGTTTAGTTTCCCAAATTGGTTATTTGAAATTTGAAGGTTAAGATAGGCTAGCTAACTTATTTTTTTCCTGAACTATTTTTTGTGTTTTGTTCAAATCTGTTCTTCATTTGTGCCGGTCGTAAGGCGAAATGTGGCAAAATCGAGGTTACTCGCATTTCGCCTTCCGACCGCCCAAAAAAAGAATAACATATTTTAACAGAGCACAAAAAGGAACAAGTAATAAAGTGTAAAAAAAGTGGTTCTTGTAAAATAAATATTAACCTCTTTTTTATTTCGTTCTAGGTGCGTGCAGCCACTAATGATTATTTACACTTGTGTTTGGTTTTATGGCTGAGGTAGCCGCACACCCTCATCATTTTGAGTCGGGCTTAAGACGCGGCCATTGCAGAGTTTATAATAATTCTAACCGCTAGAATTTTTATATACAAATGACAATGATATCCATCCTAGATAGATCTGTGGCACCCAAATTGCAAGGTGGAGTAGACTCAATGAGGAATCTCACAAATGAGCATCCAGTTGAACATATGAAATCCTGAAATTTGGAACACGCATTAATTACTGTAATAATATGCCATATAATAATGAACCCATCTGGAATAGAGCGAAACACTTATAGTACAAATAGACATGAGGTAAGAAAACATGAATGGAAATAATATATGTATTTTGCTCGGGGCAAGAAGAATGAATTCAGGACGTCAGCAAACATATGCACACAATAGAAAAGTGGTTCCCATAGCCGCGATAGATGGTCAGCTGTTTAAATAAAGCTTGGGATGCAGGAACTGAAAATACGATGGCAGCGGCCATTATTTACTTAGCAGCGGCCATTGTTTGCTAGCAAAGGACTGAGAAACTCAAGTCGCGTCTCTGGTATTTTGACCAGAAACAAATCTCTATCTCCTTAGATAGGAATTAACAGGGAGTGGAATAGGATACACCCATACAACATCAGTGGATAATAATTGTACTATATCTATTATCAGTTAGGTTATAACAACTATTATTTAGAAAACTCACCGAGGATGACGTGGCGCATCAGATGCGGTAGTAATTGACACAATAAGTTATTAGTAAGGGATAGTAAATAGAATAATGTAATATGAAATTTAGGCTTACTTACTTAGTTCTTACTTAGATTCGTCTTGAGGTAGCTTTCTCACAGTCCTGGTGGTCTACCGCTGCTTCCGGTCCCATTATTCCTACGCTGTAAGTTTAGCTGGACCGGTACCCAGTTTGAGTCTGCTCTGCAGAGTGTTGTATATCCTGGGACTGGCGGCTCATCAGGGAGTGTCCTCAGGAAAGCACCAGGTTTAGCCTTGAACTTGTCAGCAGGGCAGCCAGTGAGATCCCTTAAGTTTCTTGGTAAAGAATTGAAGATTTTGGGACCGTTATACCCCAGGCTGGCTGTGAGCTGGGTCTTGACCCTGGCTGGTGCTTATGGGGGCAGCACTTTCCTCAAGCAGTGACGGCCAGTCTTTGGAGTTGAGATGGCTACCATCTCATTTGTGTTTGATGGGTTCGGTACCAGATTCTCTATCACTTTCCATGTATAAATTATAATGTACCTTTCCCTCCTTCTTTGTTGAGAATAGATGTTTAGGTTTCTCAGTACCTCCCAGTAAGGACGGTCCTTCATGCCCTGGACCTGCCTAGTGAAAGCGTGCTGGACTTTCTCTAGGGCCTGTATATCCATTGTCCTGTGAGGGAACCACAGCTGACAGCAATAGTCCATGATAGACTGTACCAGGGCCCTCCACAAAGTCATCAGGCATTCCGCTTCCCGGGAGTAGAGAGTCTGCAGTATCCATCCTGAGATTTTTCTGGCTTTTTTTATAGTTTCCCTCATGTGGTGTGTGAAGGTGCCATCCTCGCTTAGGTGTACTCCTAGACACTTCACATGGGGGCTTGCTCTTAATTCTTGTTTTCAAGCTAGTGTCCTCTAGGATGTCATGTCTGTAGCCACATCTAAGCAATTCAAATTTTTCATCATTGAACTGCATATTGTTTTTTGTAACCCAATCATATATTATAGTGAGGTCCTCTTGTAGTTTGTCGACGTCTTCTTTGCCCTGAATAGGTTTGCAGATGTTTCTGTAATCTGCAAATGACGTCACTGTGGAGTGGCATATTTCCTTGCCTATACCCCCCAGCAATATCAGGAAGAGCAAAGGCCCCAGTACTGAACCCGGAGGTACTCCATTTATAACTCTGCCTGGTTGGGACATAACTCTATTTGCAGACACTGTCTGTGTTCTTGATGTGAGGAAGCTGTGGATCTACACCCCAAGTTTACCAGTGATTCCCAGTCCTCGCAATTTGTGCATGAGGATACCATGGTCCACTTTATCAAATGCCTTTGCGAAGTCTAGGAACATAGAATCCACATTTTTGCCCCCATCAAGTTGGTGTAGTTGGTTGTCGTAATGTCCAAGTAGCTGTGACAGGCAAGACCTGCCCTTCCTGAAGCAATGTTGCCCGGCATTCAGCAGGTTGTTGTCCACTAAATAGGTGTAGATGTTGTTTCTCACCACCTTCTCGAAGATCTTAATTAAGTGTGATGTGAGAGCTACTGATCTATAGTTTCTTGCAACTCTTCTGTTTCCTCCTTTGTGTATTGGTGTAATTACTGCCTTCTTTGTATCTGTTGGTACAGTACCAGTGTTTAGGGAGTGGCACCAGAGCAAATACAGTGGGTGAGATAGTGCTTCTTTGCATTTAAGGAGGATAAGTGATGGTAGGCCATCTGGGCCAGCTGTTGAGTTTGGTCTCAGTTCAGTAATGGCCTTAGGTATATCTTGCTCAGTAAAATCAATGTCACTGAGTGTTCCTTGGGCAGTTTGGAAAAAAAATGTATGTGGATTTCTTATAATCTTTGAGTCGTCTGGAGTACTATATACTGCCTGATACTGTACAGCTAAAAGATTGCTTATTTTTTCTGTATTTTCATCAATTTGTCCATTGGGTGCTACCATGCTAGAGTTGTTGTCTATAGCTTTTCCATAAGTAGGTCGTTATCTTGATAGAGTGGGTGACGGGCGTGGACTGACTGGTTATTTCTATAGGAACTAAAGAGGTCGCCTAGTATTGGAACCGCAATAATAGATCACGTCATTACATCCATCTACCCTTAGTTAGAACATAGAACAAAACTTATAGATTTAGCCTATCTACAGGTTTCTTCACTCTAGAAGACCTGCGCACATTAACTGAAGGAGAACCAATAATCTGCAGTGAAGAGTCTACCACAGGAGAGACAGGAGTAGGAGGCAAAAATAGGACGAACTGGAGAAGTAGGAGAAACAGGTTGTAACACAGAAGCATCTATAATAGGAGCCACTGTGTTTCTAGGAATAACCTGATCTTAGTGCCTTTTTACAACATCTCCTGTGGGTACACTGCACCTATAAGATAAAGGACCAGTCTGTTCCTGTACCTCAGCAGGTATCCACTTACAACCACCAGGAGTATAATTCCTGATCATCACTGAAGATGATGGTGGCAGGGATAAGTTTCTAGTAGACTTAGAGTGGTTAGCTTTCTGACATTCCTGCCTATGGGCCACTCTAGCAAATAGTGGTTTTGTAGGCCACAACAAATCTAATCTAGACCTGGAGCGTCGAACAAACATCAACTCAGCTGGGGAAACTCCAGGACTAGAGTGTGGTGTCAGTCGATAGTAAAATAAGAACCTATTTATAGTTGTGTTAAGCATAGGTGGGCTCTACGCCATAACGATATCGGGTTATCGGTTATCCGATATTTTTTTCGCATTATCGATTCATCGGTATTGCCGATACTTTTGGTTCCAAGCTAGCGATAATCGATAATTTCAGTTTTTTGTTCCAGTTTAGCACAGGGGCGAGCCGCGCGTGCCTTGGAGGCAGAAATAGGTAGGTCCGATTTAAGTTTTGTTGACGTGATTTGTGCACATATTAAGAAACAATAATAAATAATGAGAGTACAATTTGCAAAGGTTAGGCTACGTCTCTTAACAGCGTAGACTATTAGGCTTTTGCTTAGGCTACGTCTTGAAGTTGAGTAATAAGTCATTGCGGTTTATTTAAAAGTTGTGTTAATTTAATTTTTATTCTGAACCCTCAAAATGGAATGTCAAGTTGAAAGAAAGGCGCATTTTCGACACTTGTTGTTATTTATTTTCAATCGAGATGGGAACAATGCAAACGCAGCCAAAGCTCGTCGCGATATTTGTGCTGTGTACGGAGAAAATGCTTTATTAGAAAGGACAGCTCAATGGTAGTTTTCACTTTTCAAAAACGGTCATTTCAATCTTAATGACGAAGAACGTTCTGGTCGCCCCATTAAGTTGGATGAAGATCGATTGAACGACCTTCTTCATGGAAATCCTCGTCAATCGACTAGAGAATTGGCTGTACAATTGGCGTGTGATCAGAAAACTGTAGTCAATCACCTTCATTTGATGGGGAGAGTTAAAAAAACTCGGTGCATGGGTTCCGCACGCTTTGAGCGAAAGCAACAAACTTCAACGCTCCACGATTGCCGCAGGTTTGCCTGCTCGTCACAAGGCTACTCGTGGATATAAAGACAGATTTCTTCACCTAATCATCACTGGCGACGAAAAGGGGTGTGTTTATGTCAACATGAACCATCAAAAACAATGGCTTAGCACCACTAAAAAAACACTTCCGCGATTAAAACAAGGACTTCATCCACGAAAGACGATGCTGTGTGTGTGGTAGGATTGTGAAGGCATCATTCTTTATGAGCTCCTTGCGAACAACGAGATTGTCAATGCAAAACTCTACGTTAAACAAATGTATCAACTCGCCGAAGCTATTCGTGAAAAGCGACCTCATCGACGTTATGGAGTCCTTCTGCAACACGACTATGCTCGTCCTCACATTGCCAATATGACAAAAGACGCCATCCAAGCGCCTAATTGGGAAATCCTGCCGCATCCTCCATATTCGCCAGACTTGGCTCAATAGGATTTCCATCTGTTCCGATCGCTCTCCAACAATTTGCGCGGCGTTTCGTTCAATACTGATGTGGAATTAAGAACCTGGTTAGACGAATTCTTCGAGTCAAAATCCAGAGATTTTTATTGCAGAGGCATCGAAAAACTAGTTGAACGTTGGGAGAAGACGTAAATAACAACGGAGAATACATTATTGATTAAATTGCATATTGTTATCAATTAAAAGTGACGTTTTTCTAAAATTGTTAATGTTAATGAATAAATTTGATATAACCACAAGAACTTATTCCTCAACCCAATAAAATAACGCTATATATAGTCAATACTCAATATTATATTATAATTTTGGATTTATCGATTTATCGGTTATCACCTTATCGGGCGATAAATTTATCGCCAGTTATGGATTATCGGCTATCGCCGATAAGGTTATCGTTATCGATTTATCGGTTATCGTGATACATTTTTTCGTTATCGCGCCCACCTATGGTCCTAAGAGGCTCGAAAGATGTACGGAGAGCTTTCTTGAAGGTCTGAACCATCTTCTCAGCTAAACCATTAGTAGAAGGTTTATATACTGCTGTAGTAATGGGATAAATACCACAACTTGTGACAAATTCCTTAAACTCAGCAGAAGTAAAACAAGGACCATTGTCAGAAACAAGTGAAACTGGCAAATCAAACTGAGTAAAAGAATGTCTAAGAAACTTAATAGTTTCTCTAGCAGTTGGACCTGATATAGGGTAAACATCAACCCATTTAGATTGAGCATCCACTATGAGGAGAAAATGCTTCCGATCTACTGGCAAGGCATAATCAGCATGCAACCTGTGCCATGGCGACTGTGGCCACTCCTACGGATGTAATTACGCATTAGGAGGTGTAGTGTGTAGAGTTAAGCACTGGGGACACGACCTACATAGTTCTACGAGGTCCTTGTCCAAATTAGGCTACCAAAACTAACCTCTATCTAATTCTTTCATGCGAGAAACACTCACATGATTAGCATGTAGTTCATGCAATAGAGTATTCTTTAATTTATGAGGAATAACTACTCTACTGCCACACAAGACTGTACCTGAGTGAATGGATAACTCATCCCTCCTTCGAACATAAGGAGCAAAGCCAGGATCCCCCATAGTTGAGGCTGGCCACCCAATCTCACAGAGCTTGTGTACTTTAGAAAGAACAGCATCTGCATGTGTGCAATCCATGACAGCTACACTAGTGACTGGTAAAATGTTTAGAAAATTCACCAGCATAGTCCAGTGAGCTGGAACTGGAGTATTGTCAGTTATGTTAATATTAGGAAGAGGTAGATGTCTTAGAGCATCAACCGTACCTAATAAGGTTCCAGAACGATGAATAAGACTGAACTTATAAGTCTGCAGAAGAAGAGCCCAACGTTGTATTCTACCAGAAGCCATGAGAGGGATATATTTAGAACAAGAAAATAAACCAAGAAGAGGTTTGTGATATGTCACCAATGTAAAATTGTGCTGACCCCACAAATAGAAATGGAATTTCCTTAGAGCAAAAACCATTGCCAAAGGTTCCTTTTCCAACTGAGAATAATTACATTCTGTAGCTGTTAGAGTACGAGAAACAAAGTTAACAGGCCGCTCTATACCATCTATCAGGTGGCATAGAACAGCTCCGATTCCATAAGCACTACTGTCTGCAACCACTACAATAGGTTTCTGTGGGTCAAAATGCACTAGCACTTCAGAAGATAGTAGAAGTTGCTTGGAAGTAACAAAAGCAGTTGTTTGTGCTTTTCCCCAAGACCAAGGTACACCAGCTCTTAATAAGCTGTTAAGAGGCTCCAGGATAGAAGCTGCCTTAGGAATGAACCTCCTATAAAAGTTAAGCAAACCTAAGTATGACTTTAGCTGAGTCACATTAGTAGGAATAGGGACATCTGAAATAGCTTGAACTTTGTCAGAAGTGGGGTGAATACCCTGAGCATCAATACGATAACCCAGATAAGACAGTAGGAAGATCAATAGCACACTTCTTCAAACAAAACTTCAATCCAGCAGTTTCTAGTATCTTTAGTACAGATTTAAGTCTCTGATCATGCTCATGTTTAGATGAACCACATATAAACACATCATCGAAGTAGCAAATAATACCTGCAAGATCTCTTAATAAATCTTCCATTGCTCGTTGGAAAATACCGGGTGCGGGGAAAACTCCAAAAGACAACCTATGATATCATAAATAACCCACGATGTGTGTTAATCACTGTATACTGTTGCGATATATCATCAAGGCATAATTGGGCATATGCTTGAGACATATCTAGTTTAGTAAATAGCTTACCACCTGAGAGACTGCTAAACAGATCCTCAATCTTAGGAATGGGGTAGGTATCCAGCCTATCGGCTCTATTTACAGTAAGCCAATAGTCTACACAAATCCTGACTGAACCATTTACCTTCAATACGGGTACCACTGGAGCAGCCCAGGCAGAATGCGGTATAGGGGAAATTATACCTTATTCTACCAATCTATCCAATTCTCTTTGTCGAAGTATGGCCAAGTATGCAGGAATATGCGCACACAGGCTCTAAGGCAGGCCAAGCAAGGCCACAACTGTTATTGTTCTAAGAGTGCGATTTGAATAAATAGCGGCAGCTTCGTGACCAAGGAATATACCAGACACAACGACAAAAATAGATTTAAAAAACACACTAAATAAAAGGCACAACAATAAATATGGATATATATGGGTACAGGAATAAGACGGAATTAGGTTCAGAATACTAATTAGACAACCTGGGTTAAAAAAGGGTTATAATGGGAGATTCAGGGTAGTGAGTGATTTAGTTTCTTTGAGCCTCGAAAGTAAAGCAGGGCAAACTTAGGGGAGATCTTGGTGACCTTGATTACTCACGGGGGGTAGCCACAAACCAGAAGCGGGGGGGGGGGGGGGAGCTACTTTCTCGAATATGTGTTTTGCAGGATGTGGGCTTCTTGCCCTCAAGAGGTCACCGGACGAACTTCGAAGGGGGGGGGGGGGATGACTTCTCCAGCCTCGGGTTAAGCGATCTATCGGGTCTCTTGTCCTCAAGAGGTCACCAGAAGAACTTCGAAGGACGGCTTCTCCAATCCTTGACCCGAAGGCGGTTGAGAAAGGGTGATGTTTCCTCACGAGATTCTTCTCCCTAACCCGAAGATACGGGTGTGATGTCCAGCTTTTTCGTGGGTTGTGACCTTCACTCGCACTTCTCGGGAGAGAGCTTCGTTGAATTGAACTCCTTTTGGGGAGGTGTCGTCTAACCAAATCTGTATGTAATCCTGGAGAGGGTACATATATATCCGGAGTTCTCCAAAACAGGGAGAAAAAGAGGCTTTCTCGAACCCTTGTTATCGGGCGTGACAACCCGATCGTCTCCTTGCGGGGAAGTGTCAAAGGCAGGGATCAGCGGGCGAGACGGACGACCAGCGGCTGGAGCCATAAATGCTATTCGCGGCGAACCTACAAAGTAATCTCCTGACCCGAGGGGGGGATTGAGACGGCGGGGAGGTAGCCTCAATTTCATCGTCATGCCACGTGTGAACTTTGCGGAAACCTGGCGTCAAGTCCAAAAAGAGTGAAGTCGTAGAGGAGGGGGGGGGGGGAATAACGTCTCGCTTTCTCTACCGAAGTAATATCTTAGGAGGTGGGGAAATAAATTATTCTAGGGGATACCTCTACACTCTTTCTACTTTAGCTCTTAGTGTATATGGAACTGTCCAGGCTTTACAGAATTTAGGAGGGATATTTGGATCTACCTCAATAGGGAACATTTTACCTTTGAGGCAACCCAGACCAGGAGAAAATAAATCTGGGAATTCTTTTACTAGATCAGCTTCAGTATATGATACACTATTTATATCTGAGAGCTTCCGATTATTTAGATTAAGGCGATTAATTAAATCTCTCCCTAAAAAAACATGGGCCCGATCCTTCAACAACAATAATAATTGCTTGACAAGAATTAGTAGAATCAAGTCTAGCACATACAGAAATTTCACCTGCTACTTTAAGGGGAACACCACCATAAGTCTTAAGATTTATAGAAGAAGGATGAAGAACAGGTCTGTCACTTTCAATAGGCCATAAATTAGAAAAAGTGTCCTCAGAAATAAGGGAACATGCAGCACCTGTATTTAATTCCATAGTTACACAGACATTATTTAAAAATAATATGACATTGAGAGGATTACCTTTAGTAGGAGTAACATTAAAGACATAGTCATAGCTAAAATCTACCTCAGTGACTTTAGTCTTGTCCAGTTTATGAGCACGATCATTCCCTTCACATTTTGGTTTGGACCTAGCAAAATTTACGCTTCGCACATTTTTGCACATAGTTTTAATATGCCCCTTCTGATTACAAGCAAAGCAAGCAGCATCATAAAATGGGCACTCTCGTTTCCAGTGTAATTTGCTACGACCAGAACAAGGTGTCTCAGGTTTTAAGGTAGCATCCGTTCCCCCCCCCCCAGCTTTAGGCTGAGTAGGCTTGTGCTTGAAGTTAGGGTTCTGTTTATGAAGTTTGTTTATACGAGAGGCGGTCAATAAGTTTTGCAATTCGGATATAAGGAAACGAGATATGAGGAAAAGTGTTTTATTATTTTTCAATATAACTACCCTCGACTTAAATGCACTTGCGACACTTGTCCCTGAGGCTTCGAATTCCCGACAACCAGAAATCTTCCGACTGATGTTCAATCCACTCCTGGGCGGCTAGCTGGACATCTTCATCGTCCCCAAACCGGCGTCCACGTAGTGAAGCCTTGAGCTGGCGGAATAAAAAATAGTCGCTAGGGGCTAATTCTGGACTGTAGGGGGGATGGTTGAGCTCCTCGAATCCGCACTCGCGCAGGGTAGCTTGTGTAACTCTGGCCTTGTGGACTTTGACGACGTTGAAGTCGATCATGGGGCGTGAAGTTTCTAGGGACCCAACGGGCACAGACCTTGGTCATGGCCAAATTGTCGTGGATGATGTTGATAACACTTCCATGTGATATTCCAAGTTCTCGCTCAATTTCTTTGACCTTCAACCGTCAATTTTCGATGATCATCCTCTCCACACGGGCACATTGTCCTCGTTGGTCACGTCTGACGAGCGTCCTGGACGGTGTTTATCTTGAACGGACTCACGACCATGGCGGAACTCCCTATTCCAGCTCGGATTGGCTGCATAGGAAGGGGAGGTGTCAGTGTACACTGCAACCATGAGTTCATGGATCTCTTTTGCATTCTTGCCTTCCTTAGTCAAAAATTTGATCACTGCGCGGTGCTCAAACTTCTCCATTGTTGAAAAATTTGTGACTGACGATCTGCGATCAGCTACTGCTTCTTAAATAAACGAGGCAGGAGCGTGCGGCTGCAGGTCCTGACTTGTCATAACTTGTCCTAACACCCCCACAAACAGCCACCCCCCTTCCTCTGTTTTGCCCTACCGATTCGCAAATTTTATTGACCGCCCCTCCTAGCAGAGTGTCCCATAGCTTGTGCATCTCTGAAAGCTGCTTCTCTAGCACTAGCTATTTCTACAGCTCTACCAAAAGTTAAGTCTGATTCTGCCAGCAAAATGTGCTGTGTAGACTCATTAGATAGGCCCATCACAAATCTGTCTCGTGACATATCTGTTAGATGGTGACTAAACTCACATGTGTGAGCTAGTGATTTAATTCCAGCAACAAAATTAGCAATAGTTTGACTAGATTTTTGATTCCTGGAATAGAACTTAAATTTTTCATATATTAGAATTACCTTGGATTTGTAATGTTCCTTTAGAACTTTAATAATATCAGGATATTTACAAGTCCCTGGCGACTTTGGTAATAACAGACCCTTAGCTAAGGCAAAAAACTTAGGTCCAGCCAATGTAAGAAAGGCTGGAACCTTCTTCTCCTCTGGGATAGAGTTAGCTAGAAAATAGAGTTCGACTCTATTAATATAGGTCTCAAAATCTTCGACTCCAGCATCGAAACTATCAATAGAACCTATAAAGACATTGTATTGCAAAAAATAACCTACGAAAAATAGAAATCTGCACACGGAAAATAGGAATAGGGAACAATTAAACCCACTGATAATAGGCAAAACACAAATCCTCAATCCTCGTCGCCAATGTAGTATATCTATTATCAGTTAGGTTATAACAACTATTATTTAGAAAACTCACCGAAGATGACGTGGCGGATCAGATGTAGTAGTAATTGACACAATAAGTTATTAGTAGGGGTTAGTAAATAGAATAATGTAATATGTAATTTAGGCTATGATAAGAAACAGTAGGTTAGAGTTGTTGTGTCTATAGCTTTTTCTTAAGTATGTCGTTATCTTGATAGAGTGGGTGACGGGCGTGGACTGACTGGTTATTTTTACAGGACCTTAAGAGGTCACCTTGTATTAAAGTATCGACAACAAGACTATTGTAAACCGCAATAATAGATTATGTCATTACAATAATAGGACACGCCCATTGTATCCAACACAAATATATACTCACACACTCAAGGAAAAAAAGAATCATTAAGCGAGCAAGTCAAAGAAGTGTCATGTAGTAATGGGCCCACTTAAACACACTACACGCCCGTCTCGAATCCTTCTTACGCTCAAGGATACCCAAGTTCTACGCCCTAATAAAGTGCCCGAGATTTCTCCGTTTGTGATTTCCTTGCTACAGGTAATCAGCATCGATCCTTTAAACCCAACGAATTCATCTATACTCCGAAGCCTTGCTGCATCCGGCTTAGCTTGCTTGAAAAGAATGCCACTGGTTTTGAGGATCCGTTAACCATTTGGTGCAGGGCAGCAGCTGCCACATATTGGGCGCAATCCGTCACCCCTGGTATAGCGAATCATTGGGTAGCTGGTGACAGAGTTTAACGGAACCGATTAAGACCGATTTGGTATTTTCAAATTCTCCTCGTGCCTTATCATTCCACACGAGCTCAGGAGACTTAGGTTGCAGGCATACAACTCGGTTAACGGGGCTGCAATCGCGGCAAAGTTAAGAATCATTCTTCGGTAGTATCCCAACATGCCCAATATCTTCGAAGCTTTATGGTATTTGTTTATTAGTGGGATTGATTTTAGTTAATAAATCAGCCTAGATAGCTACTTGAAAACCATTACCATAAATTTGTTGAATTGGATGGAATAGTCGCCTACAAAAATTTAGGCCTAACGACTGACGTGAACTGAATTTCGAAAACTTCGGGCGATAGGTTTATAAGAAAAACGGACGATAAACAAAATAAATATATTTATAAAATCAACGAATGCACAATGAGAGAAATGAATTAGGAAATAACTAGTGAGAGGTTATTACATTTATACGAATGAATGATATAATTAAATTGAGAAATGTTAAGGAATGCAACGTAATGCAATGTATGAAAGTTATTAAAAGTAGAGTGAAATGTAAGGTGAAGTGAGGTAAGGTATGGTAAAGTAACTAAGGTAACTATGGTTACTAAGGTATGGTATGGTAACTATGAAACTAAGGTAACTATGATGGACTGTGAATTAGCATCTGCAATGAGAGAAGTAACCAGAATTAGAAGATACTCTCGTATGGCAGTTTGCAGAGAATAAGTGTGAGAGGACGAGGAATTAAACTAAGTATTATTTGTTGGGAGTTAAATGATTAAATGGAGAAAGAATGATTACTGACCTTTATGCTGAAAATGACGAGAGACGAGTGAGGAATATTCGTGTTCAATGTGGTTGAGCTGAAAGTGTGTTAGTTTGTGTGTTTGACTAAAGTAAGTGTTGCCAAAAAGAATGTATCTTAGCCATGATTTTTGGATGGCAATTAGTTATTATAAAAGATATATTGAAAATACATATACAAAATATTTGAGATTTTGGATTGATTATTTATACATAACTAATTTGAGATTTTACATAAGATTTAATAGAAATTGTAGAAATTAAATGGGAAAATAAATGGATAATTTTACATTGAATTTAAAAAGGAAAGCATGCTAATATTTATCCAGAAGGCACATTACGTTAAAATGATATTAGGTAATGGTAATATTTAAATTGATGCAATGGAATATTGATACATGTAATATTTGATAGGAATGCCAGAGGGCATTGCTATAACTCCTTGTAGTGCTTTGGTAATGGCATGTCTCCAATTTCCTCCATTTTCGTCGCTGATGGGCAAATTCCTTCCACCGAAATATGATTGCCTAAAAAAACGATTTCCTCCTTTGCCAGCTCGCACTTCTCCGGGGATATTATCAGACCGTTTTTGACCAGGATTTTAAAGACTTGCTCCAAATGCTTCAAGTGGTCGTTCATATTGTCTTAAAGTATCAGGACGTCGTCTATATACGTTTATATATACATAAACGAACCCTAATCCTTGAAACAGGTTGCCCATGTATCGTTGGAATGTGCAGCTTGCATTTAGGAGGCCGTATGGGAACTTTACGTACTCCCACAAACCAAATGGAGTTGTGACCACAGTCTTCTATATGTCTAACTAGTTCAAGGGATTTGATGACAAGCACGAATCAGATCCAACATTGAAAAAATCCTTTTGCCATGGAGGGGGTTTGTAACACTTTGAATCCGCTGCAACGGATACCTGTCGGGCTTTGTGATCGCATTGAAATCGCCGACCACCCTGTACTCACCGGGTGACTTCTTCGGCACCATGTAAATCGGCGAAGCCCATGGTGATTTTGACGGGGGCACGCCGCCCCTCCTTCAATAGTGTTTCGAAAGTTGCTTTGATAACCTGTAGCTTCTCTATTGAAAGAGGCCTCAGCCGTGCGAATGTCGGTGGAACACTACCAGTTTTGATTGTATGCGTCACTGAGTGTGGCGATGACGGGGAGGGATGGGCGGGTGCAGGACAGTACAGTACCTCATATTTCTCCAATATGGCTGTGCAATGGGGCGGTAAGTGATGAAGGTCATTTATAATTAGGGCTAGGGCAGGCTCTCCAGATAATCTCACTTCTGATACAAGTTTGGTTTGTTTCTTTATAAGTATGTAGGGGTGCGAAAAATGTATAAGAGAAAAATTCCTTCCAACTCGATAATATAAATGGCCGATAAATTTACCAACTCAAAACGGACTAAAACCAGTCGTGAGGCTAGAGTATTGGCGTTCAAATCGAACGGTACCGCGTTCGAAACTCAACAGTCCAAAAACTTTTATGAAGATGCACAAGAAAGAAAACGGAAGAAAACGTTTGAAGGACTAACTCAGCAAGAAACACCCAAAAATCAGCCCCCAAGATAAGTGGAAGAAAAATGAAGATGCATCAAGAAAGAAAAACGAAGATTAAGGACCAACCCAGCCAAGAAGTAAACGGAAGTCAAGAAAAATTGAAGACAAGCGTTTGAAGGGCCAACTTAAAGAAAAGGGAATTTCAGACCAAGAAGAAGAAAAATTCGAGGAAGACAAGCTGCAGCAAGAAAAGAAATCAGCAACTCAATGGAAAAGTGAAGACAAATGTTTGAAGGGCCAACTTAAAGAAAAAAGGAATATGAAGTCAAGAAGAAGAAGAAAATGGATTCGAGAAAATCAAAAATGAAAAGCAAGAATACTATTGATAAATAATAAATGGGGATAAGAAGGATATGCCCTCCCCCATAAGTATTTCACGCACACAATCCACTAAAAGATTAAAATACCTTAGAAAGTGAATTCCTAATAACGGTGAAGGGGTATCCGTGATTACAAATGACCACCTAAATGATGATCGGTGGAGAGTAAGGATCACTATATCTGTGTGAACTTCGCCGTGTACCTTTATTTTTCCACCATTAGCCGTTGAAATATTTATACTGGACTCGCGCAATTCACCCGATTTAACCAATTTAGCCGGAATTATTGATATACTCGCCCCCGTGTCCATTTAAAACACATTTATTATTACACACTTTAGCAGCGACAGTGAAAACAGATAGCATACTAGCGGCCGCGTTTGCAATGGCATGCCCAGCTAGTTTATTTCCAGGGCTGGTGAAGACGGCCTGGAGGAATCTTGCATGTGCACCTTTTCTCCTCCCTCGGGCCACCTGTACCAGGGTTTGCAGAATTTAGCGTTCTCCCAAAAGTGTACGTGTGAGCGGCAAACTACAGTTCTTTGCTTCTTTCGGAAAGGTCGCAATCCTCCTGGTATATTATGAGCACTGTGGTCACTATTATTCTGCAAATAATTGAGACGACGTCAATTAGGGTACTCACATTTGGGCACTGACCGCGCACTTCCCACCGAATTATTTATATAATTATCACTTGTATCGTTCTTTGCATAAGGCATAAACGCGTTGGACACGGAAACGGCCCTGCGACCTATCAACTCACTACAAGTATTTATATTAAGGCACTGTGCTCTGTCCAATGTCATCAGTTCATCCACAAGTTTTCTTAATTGTGCCAGGGTTAGTTCTTTCTGAGTGGCACTTATGGGCGCAATGTTAGCCGACAGGGATTGAATGAACTTGTGTTTCATAAGCTCTTCATTAACTCCTACCTGAAGGGCTGTTCTTCGTAGTTCTTCCGAATTGGTCGAGGGGCGGCCTGTGAGCGTGGAGGATGCAATGAGCTCGCAAAGCTCGGGTTTGGTCTTCTTGAATAGCCCAGTCACTTCAGCCCTTAAAAGTTCATAATTTTGGTTCGATATAATGGCCGCTGGAAGACGATCGACTCCCTCAGGAGGAAGTGAGGCCAATGCATGGACAAATTTAGTCTCCTCCTTCTTTATTCCGGAGATGTGAAATTGGGCCTCCACAATTTGGAACCAACCTGCGACTGCACTTTCATTAAAGATGGGCGGCTTGATGTTGATAGCGTTTACCAAGTCCCTTTCATCTTGTCCTGACTGACGATGGCTTGATGCGTCCATTTCTTCGATATCTTTACTGTCCGGTCGAAACGAAGGGTCACCAATTTATAGGGGATCCTGTGTTTGCCAATTGATAAGGATGGGATCTGGTGTTACCTAATTAATAGGTAGCCAATTTATAATGAAGGTGAATTAAGTTTCTGACTCCTTAAATGATTTTTCACGGGTAGTCTGATTTAGGCTGGGTTCACCGAAGGTTTTCGGGTAATCGAGGTAAAGAAGGACTTTGAGAAAGGACGTAGCAAAAATATACTTGTATTCTAATACGGGCCTATTAAAGGGGCAAGCGGTACGCCACGATGTACTTTGCAGGTGACAAGCAGGTTTTCTATTCAACGCGAAGGAATGAATTCTGGAGCGACAGAACTTAGGCAAATTAAACAGGTTCTGTAACGCTAAGATGGGAACGAATTAATTTTAATGTCTTAATACTGAATATATCTTAAAATCTTAATAATTCTTAGTGACTTTTAATGACCTGTCTTACTGAATTGCTCGACTATATATAGTTTTATTTCCTAGGGGGCGTGGCCTAAGATTCGCTTGAAACAAATCTGTGTTACAATTTCCTTTGGTCAGAGTCTGTATATATATATATATATATATATATATATATATATATATATATATATATATATATATATATCCTAGAGCCACTAGAAACGGATGCAACATCTTTTAATTTCTTACAACGTTTCGAAAACTACAAGTTTTCATCTTTAGGCTAGAATAAGTTTACTAAAGTTAATACATTTGAAGAAAACATGAAAAGACGCCAACAAGACATTGAATTATTTTAAAAGATGACCAATTATAAAATATCAATTAAATGTACTATAAGTTAAAATTTTAAATATGACTTGGCAATAGTTAAATTTGCTTTAAAACTGACTGAAAAAGTAGTTAATAAATTTAAAGTTTATTTCAGAAATTTAAAAACTTAATTAATTAAAAACTATAAGAGAAATTGAGATGGCAATAGTTAAAGATGATCAACTATAATAATAAATTTAAACTCTGTTTTTAAATTTGTAAAAACTGTAAAAGTAAAAAAAACATTTAATAGAAAAATGAGTTAATTTTGGTACTTACTAAAGTGGACTCATCTTGAAATAAAATTTAAATTTATTAACTACTTTTTCAGTCAGTTTTAAAGCAAATTTAACTATTGCCAAGTCATATTTAAAATTTTAACTTATAGTACATTTAATTGATATTTTATAATTGGTCATCTTTTAAAATAATTCAATGTCTTGTTGGCGTCTTTTCATGTTTTCTTCAAATGTATTAACTTTAGTAAACTTATTCTAGCTTGAAGATGAAAACTTGTAGTTTTCGAAACGTTGTAAGAAATTAAAAGATGTTGCATCCGTTTCTGGTGGCTCTAATAAGGGTGGGTTTAATAAGGGGCTAGTATTTATAGGTTACAGTGACGCTTGGTGTTCCTGAAGATGGTATGGACACTTCATACCGAAACTAGTTCCGGTTCAATAAACTTTGTGCTCAACAAGTGTTTTAATTGTAATATATATATATATATATATATATATATATATATATATATATATATATATATATATATTAGGTGCCACTTCTTTGTATAGGAAGAGATCCCAACTTTATAAACCTAGATTAAAAAGTTGGGTTTCACTTGGCATTCAGAAAGGTTCTGCAGCATTCAGCTACCATTTTTTAATCCACTCTGTAACAGTCTGAATATAATGTATTCCTACAACAAGCCATTTTATTCCGAAAAAAGACACTTAACAAGTTTCAACTGTATTACTTAGTAATAGTTATCTGCGAACAAGCTATCAGTAGTAGATTTTAGAGTAGATATGTCCTGACGGATTGAGGTTATGATTCTCGATTTGACGTACCAGACCCGATGCGTTGTAAATGTACCAACCATTTACCAACATTGGATTAAATAAGAAACATCCTCATAGTAATAATTTGAATTCATTAAATTTTCAAGAGAGAAGCGAACTCGTGGCCATAGTCAGTCAGAATTAATCTCTTTTCATCCAATTAGAGGAGGATTGATTTGTAGGTGGGGCATGACAAAGGAAGAACATGATTGGTATGGAACCGTCTTGTCCCTGTCCGGTGACCCCATAAATAGAGTGCATGTTTGCCTGTGGCGAATCAGCGTTTCTGTAAATTTATGCCTGTGGAATCTTATAAAGATAGAGAATAAGTTTTTAGAAGCAAACATAAGTTGTTGCTTTTTTATTATACATTTATTGCCACAAGCGATCAATTGACTCCAAGGAACAGTGCATCTAACTTGAAAAATGTGTTTGATAAATCCTCGCACAAGAAAGTCGTTTTGTCTGAGAGTGGACAAAGGATGTCAGTGTCAAAGGAAGCAAAGCATCAGAAGGTACTCGAGGGTCGATATATATATATATATATATATATATATATATATATATATATATATATATATATATATATATATATATATATATATATATATATATATACGATAAAAATAACGCTTAAATCAAAGGCCACAAACTAATTTAACTTACAATAGTAAGATATTGAAACTAGACAAATATAGATACTATGTGGAAAATAGAACATTATTTGACTAACTAACAAAAAATGGAAAATAATGAGCCAGCATAGTAAAAATACTAAAATGAGTGCACATAAAAGGAAATAAAATTATCAACATTGACTACAATTTATGTGAATGGGAAAGATCTGAATTACAAGTAAAATCACAATAACTAACCTTGACTCTCGAGGTTGTAGGGGATAAGTAATTGTATAGTAAAGAATGATGAAGGAGTGAGTTGTGTAGAGTGAGATACGAGAGAATTGGTTGGTTGGAGTATATTTACTGTGTTATTAATTTGATTGACGAGGCGTAATCATTCAATTCGGGGTTCAATTTTTTTATCTACAGGGATTAAAATATTTTTAAGTCTATTGAGCTTGGTGCAGTATGAATTATAGAAAAATTATCTGTATCGCTGGAATGGCCACTATTGGTAATATGTGAAAGAATATGGGAGAGCTAGTGCTTTTCCACGGGATTACGTATATACCAGTATCTTTGATTTGTCCTTGTGGTCTGGCGGAAGGGAAAGATCTCTTAATGGTTGAAGGGTATTTGAATGTTGTCAGTTTAGGATACACAATTGAGTTTAATCTTTTAAGTAAGAGAGAATATGGAAGGGATAAACAATTCTTTTTCTCATCTAAGATTTTGTGTTGGGGCGGTAGAATATTGACCTACGAGTAGCTTTAGATAATCTTTCATCACTACAATATAAAGGGTGCAAGTATTGAAAGTAATTTCATCTCGAAAAAATATGGGTCACAAATTTGAAACACTCTTACAAACAGATATAGCGATGGGCTTTTTTAGAATTTAAACATCGTCACTTAAAAAAGCGAATATATGAATTGGGTTAGTAAGCTTATGGTATGCATTAAAAAAATACTTTTTCGTTAATTCTTAAGATTTTTACATCAAGAAAGGGTAAGCAATTGCATTTTTCCCATTCAACTTTCAACTTTAGAGTGAGATGAGGGTGTTAATCTTGTTCGAAAAATTATGTTTAAACGTAAAGGAAAGGTCATAACCAACAATGGTTTCTTGGCCAGGCGAGAGATTATATGATGAAAGATTGAAAGCTTATCTAAAGCTAGGTCATTATTCTTCCGTCCAGTTGTGGTTGACATGTAAACTAGCAACCATCTACCACGTTCAGGTTTACGCTGCCTGTTAAGATCTGTTCTCCTGTTTCTGTGTAACATTTGGCATACATTTCCTTTATCAGGCAGCATAAACTTGAAGGTGGTAGGGAAATGCAACCAGAACTCTCTTAAGAAGTCCAAGGAAAAAATGCCAAATTAATGGCCAGAGTCTTATAGACGTCTCCCCGTCCATTCTAGAATAGTGGGTAACATTTAATTCGAAACTAAGGACGTCGTACGAGTTCAGTAAGGTAATATAGCGCGCCTCGTGAATAAGTTGCAAGGTCAACAGAGCTAAGTCGCGTGATCCCAATTATTCTGACTTATGACTTTATGACCTTCAAAACTTTCAACGAGTGGGGCAATTCGACCCATACTTTGTTTTATTTTAATAATTCTCGGACTCTATTTCGGATCATATGGAAGTTTCTTTCAGGTCGGTGGAAGGGGATGCGCAGAAATGGACAAGGGCAGTAACAGGAATTCAACTGAGAAATTGTCTAATCTGTCCAGTGTTATACAAAGGTCTGAAATTGACTCTTTGGTTGCTATGCTGTAAAATTGATCAATTGTGGATTGATACATATTGTTAGAACAAATTGAAGAGTGTAAACTGAGGGATGAAGGGGAGTGTCCTCGCTTTTTGAAGCGATTCGAATGGCGAAAGGAAAGGATTACGTCAGAGTCGAGTGCTTAGGAATTTGATATTGTGGTTTCCATGTTCGCAGGTGTGGATGTCTTTAGGTTCAAGGTAGAGAAAATTGGATATTGAGCTGATGATCCGGACGGGCGACAATGATAATATCCCTAAGTGGGGATGTGCGAAAGAAATGGAGAAGAGACGGAGTGGCAAAAGGTTATTTGAAAGCGAGACAATTGTCGTCTAGTGGTTCGGTGGGAAGTAAGTAAATGGAGACTGTGAAATATAAAGAGGTTCATTATATAAGTAATGCGGTCGTTACCATCGAGCTACGAAGGTCTAAGTGGAAGCGAAACCCGAACTCCTTAAAAGTTTCGATGAAAGTCATGCTTTAAATTAATGGACAAAGGTTATTTTCTCTTTTCCCCTTCCATTTCTTCACCTGTTTAACAATCAGGTGTTGCAGAGTTTTGGCCTGTTTGTATGGTGTGTCTAGTTGATATTTTAATTACGATTTCGGTTATTCAATCGAATTGTCTTATTATTTCTATAGGAAACGATATATCGGATTGTACATAGAAGTGCAAATTCGTTCTACTTACATAGGAGGCATTATTAATTAAATTAAACAGTGACTAATTAAGCTGTGATAAATCAAACGTAATAAATTAACAGTGATTAATGAAGCAGTGATAAATTAAAATTAATAATGCATACAATGATAGAACTAATAATATGAACTCACTTTCGGCATTGTATTACACATGTGCATGTATACGTGTAGGAATGTATATATATGTCTAGAAGTATGGCTTTCGTATGTATACATATATCTACGTATCGATATACATATAGATATATGTCACTCGAGCGGAGACCCAAGGAATGGAGAAGGCATTCTGTCCACTGCCAACAACAGTGGCCATTTAGCTTAATGGACACCGAGCATCTCTTACGAAGCAGGTTGCAATGCCGGCCATTTTCTTTGTCGTAAAACGAATAAGTGACAATCCATTCGCGGAAAATAAATTTTATTATCCTTGTGATGATTTTATTTTCCCGTTGGATTTTCCTCTTACTCCCAGGCATTTTGAGGTAAGCCCAACTAGACAAGCAAACATGATTGATCTAACTTACCTAACTCATGCTAACCAAAATCAAGTAGGTTCTGTCTCACTCTGTTGTACCCTGCAAAGGTAGGTATGAAGGTTAATCTTTCGAGCCAAGTATCGGAAACTGGTTGAGTAGTTAGGAACACTATTTTCTGAGCGAAACTATTGTGTCCCAGTATGAAATGATTCGAGAAGCGAAACGCTTCATCCACCCATCGGAGAAAAATAGACATTTTCAGATCAATCCGAAGTAGTTTTACTGTCTGTTACAACTTTAAAAGGTAATTAAAGGAGGTGTACAAAAATATAACAGTTGCCCCGTCTTTTCTGTCCATTAGTAACGTGTTTCACGCAAAATGGAAAAGAAATGAAAAGGATGAATTTAATGATTTTTTCTCCGTCCGTACCCATTAATGTACACGGTCCTTCAGGACCCAGAGGAAACTCTAAACTTCCTGTGAACCATGAGGCATGTAATAAATTGGTTGATGAATGTTGTTATGTATGCATAGTTCTCCTACCAAGCTTAAAGAACGTTGCAGAGTTAATGAGAGATGCTCAGACCTAGATTATGGTCGGAGGGGTTAAGGTAAGGAAGCTAAACCTAGAATTTTTCACTAACATGGTGTCACGGTAGACTCGCCACGAAACAACGTAAACACATGATAGCCACATGATAGCCACATCCCCACCCACAAATAAAATCTACACGACCAAATTTAGCCCTTCAAACTGGTAGATATGAGTTAATTCGTCCATCAAATCAATTCCAAAGTCAATCCCAGTTTGTTACAACTCTAATAGCTATGGCCATTTTAGCTGTAATTTAGCCGTTTGCAAATCTGAATTCATCGTATGCATGTTGTCTATCTTATGTTCTCTCTTCTTACTATCATAGTAGACTGAGTTGTGAATCGTCAATGAAAGAAGCAATAAAAGGATGGCTGAATTCAATCTTCCAAAAATGCGAATATCTCCAAGTGCTTGGGTGTCAACGTTATTTAATTATATACAGGTGGTTAATATTCTCGTTTTGATTAGCATTCTTTTCATGACATGTGATCATGAACACAGCTTTTACCTTACGCTATTGTATCGCATATTCTTTGTTTTCCTTACATGTATTAATTTTACGTCTTTCTCTGATAATAAGAACAATGCTAGTTTACAAGTTTTTCGTATCTATTAATGGAAAATATTTAAACTAGGATGAGTTTTGACATATGCGAATGGAGATATCTAGAAACCCTCTTTTAATCTGTGCCAAAAGTTCCATTATTTCTTATTCAACTCTCGGAGCCTATTTCTGTTAATTAATTCCTCATATATTTTATTGGAACCAAAATAAATAGAGCTATTATACGAGGAGCGGTCAATAAGTTTTGCAATTCGGATATAAGGAATCGAGATATGAGGAAAAGTGTTTTATTATTTTTCAATATAACTACCCTCGACTTCAATGCACTTGCGCCACTTGTCCCTGAGGCTTCGAATTCCCGACAACCAGAAATCTCCCGACTGCTGTTCAATCCACTCCAGGACGGCGAGCTGGACATCTTCATCGTCCCCAAACCGGCGTCCACACAGTACAGCCTTGAGCTGGCGGAATAAAAACTAGTCGCTAGGGGACAGATCTGGACTGTAGGGATGATAGTTGAGCTCCTCGAATCCGCACTCGCGCAGAGCCGCTTGTGCAACTCTGGCCTTGTGGACTTTGACGAGGTTGAAGTCGATCATGGGGCGTGAGGTTTCTAGCGACCCAATGGGTACAGACCTTGGTCATGGGCAAATTGTCGTGGATGATGTTGATAACACTTCCATGTGACATTCCAAGTTCTTGCTCGATTTCTTCGACCTTCACCCGTCGATTTTTCGAGGATGATCCTCTCCATACGGGCCACATTGTCCTCGGTGGTCACGTCTGACGGGCGTCCTGGAAGGGGGTCATCTTCAAGGGACTCACGACCATGGCGGAACTCCCTTTTCCAGCGTGGATTGGTTGCATAGGAAGGGGCGGTGTCGGCGTACACTGCAACCATACGTTCATGGATCTCTTTTGCATTCTTGCCTTCCTTGGTCAAAAATTTGATCACTGCGCGGTGCTCAACCTTCTCCATTGTTGAAAAATTTGTGACTGACGATCTGCGATCAGCTACTGCTTCTTAAATAGACGAGGCAGGAGCGTGCGGCTGCAGGTCTTGACTTGTCATAACTTGTCCTAACACTCCCACAAACAGCCATCCCCCTTCCTCTGTTTTGCCCTACCGATTCGCAAAACTTATTGACCGCCCCTAGTATGGCAATTAGTACATATATTTAGCTACATAGTTTTTTATTATTAAGCAACTTAAAAAAATATCATATTCCTACGTTTTGTTTATTTTTATACCGGTCAAAAGGTTCCTCGAATTAAAAAAATATATATATAAATTAGTTATAGACAAAATAATGAACTGCTTAGAAAATGACATTCCTTGGGAAAATATGTGTAGCAACCGGCGTGTACGTAAAAATAGGACAAATGCGAGAGTCGCCACACACATAAAGTCCACAGAGAGAGAAAAGTAAAGTTAGCGCCGTTTACGAGAATATCACACGGCAGTAAACGGAGCACAGTTATCCCTGTTAGTCGTGGCAATCTTAGGCAAACATTATAATCAAAGCAGAATCCAGAATAAACCGGATAGTTATCACGATTAAGCAAATACAAGGGAGATTAGAAAGTTGTCTCCATGGCAACATGCCAACGTCCACAGATAATTTCATCCAGTACTCGGAGTGCCTTCCTTATCCATATGTTCAGCAGTAGCCAATCAAAAGGCAAGCTATGCCGATGCCGACCAATCAACAGGCCCGCACATAAGAGGGAGGTGTGGCTTAGTTGGACGGGAAACCTGTAGGGCGTGGCTTAAGTTGAATATATATATATATATATATATATATATATATATATATATATATATATATATATATATATATATATATATATATAACTGTGTGAAGCCAGAACAAAAAAAAGGAGTACTACTATTTTTATATAGCAATATATCGCGTCATATATCGTTCAGTCCGATCTCTCGGATTTGCGTAATTCATCCTTGTATATAGTCGAGTACGTAACGCAGAGATTAAGGTGTAACTCTTAAAGGCTATATTCGTCCAGCCTCCTTTAGAGTTTGCCCGCACTTGACCTCGAACTTAATTCATGTCATAACTTAGAACTTAACTTAAATAAAGAACTTTCTGTAAAGTGCAATAAGTTATAGTTCAATAATAATTCTATTTTTGATTTGGTGACTTCAATATTCTGCCGTTCCTCAATCTCCCTGCTTCAAGGCCTTATTAATCAAGAAACCAACCGTTGCGCATTCTCTTCGTTAATCGCAATTCCTCGTGATTACTTAACTCTCGAAATACCGGTGTTCTACCCGTGTGTGGTCTATCCCCATCTTTGGGGCTATTTGACCCCGTCGCTAGAATAAGACTGCCCCTCGGCTTATGGCACCTCATAGCATCAACAAATCACTCTCGTGGGAAGTAAGGAAGGAAAAGGCAAACTAACTGAAGCATCTGTACCAAAACCGGAGTCGTTGCCGAAAAAATTACACGATAACTCGGTAAATTATCCCCCTTACTGGCAACCAGCGTCCCCCTTCCAAGGCTCTTGGGTTGTCCTCACGATAACCTTCAAGGTTCCCCCTTAACTAGGGACCACCTTCAAGAGCCCCCATATATGAATGAGACTGTTTACTGTTTCACCCTAGAAAAAACAATAATGTTGGCTGTCTTTATTTGTGTAAATTAGGAAGAACAATGAACAGCGAGAAAGTGATAGTATTGGCCCATATATATATATATATATATATATATATATATATATATATATATATATATATATATATATATATATATATATATAAAGGGTGTTCCATTAAGACGGATCGAAGTTAGCAGTAAATAAAACAGTGTTATTGGTGGAAATTTATTGATTTAACTATTGGATCAAGTTATTTGAGTCATGGCAATTATGTGTAAAAAATAATATCGCCTAAATGTCCGCCAAGGCTTCTCTGATGACGTCTCTGCATAGTTGCTCCTCGATCTCACCAACATGCCTTATTATCTCATCCTTCAGCTGTTGAATTGTTGTTGGCTTGTTGGCATAGACCTTACTTTTGAGATGACTCCAAAGGAAGAAATCTAAAGGCGTTAAGTTACATGATCGTGGTGGCCAATTGGCCTCGCTGTTTCTAGAGATGATGCGACCTGGGAACTTATCATTCAATAAAGCCATTGTTGCATTAGCTGTGTGCCATGTGGCGCCGTCCTGTTGAAACCACAAATCTTTGACATCCATAGAATTAAATTCAAGCCATAAAAAGTTGGTTATCATGGCACAGTATCGCTCGCCTGTCACGTAACAGAATTCCCGGCATCATTTTCGAAGAAATACGGCCTAATGATTCCGCTAGCAAAAAATGCACACCAAACAGTACTTTTTTGTGGATGCAGTGGCTTTTCAACAATCTTCCTGGGTTTTTCATCAGACAAAATGTGACAATTCTGCTTACTAACGAATCCCCGAAGATGAAAATGAGCTTCATCACTAATGATCATTTTTTGCGAAAATCATCATCGGCTTGTCTTTGCTCGTGCACCCAATGGACGAATGTACGGCGCTTCAAATGGTCAGCAGTCTTCAGTTTTTGTGTCAATTGAATTTTATAAGCGTGTAGAGACAAATCTTTTGTCAAAATTTGACGTAACGTTGTTGTGGAGAGGTTAAATTCCTGCGCGCAATGACGATTAGAAGTGTCTAGATCTTCGGCCACATTCTCGCGCCCGGCAGCAATGTTTTCAGCTGAATGGCGTAAACGAGCACGCAATGGCATTTTTATATCTGCCACCGACCCTGTTTGTTTGAATTTACGAACAATTTTCCCAATTGCACTCTCGGTTGGTTGATTATGTTGACCAAAAAAATCGCGAAGTACCCGAAATGCGTTTCTGTTTGAAGTTCATTTAATCATTAGACGCTTAAACTTAACTCACATTTAAAATCGGTCCAAGTTATTGGAACACCCTATATAATATATATATATATATATATATATATATATATATATATATATATATATATATATATATATATATCAATACTTTTGTTATTCCTTGATAAAGAACTCGAAATAAAGTTCGAAAGCACTTGGAATCCTGGTATTAATTTTCCCTGTGGGCTTTGTTACATATATATATATATATATATATATATATATATATATATATATATATATATATATATATATATTGTTCGCATTATTGAACACGAGCCTTCCTCACCTTTTAAGGGATGGTAATAATTATTGGCCCTTACCATTGCTTTGTGGTTTTTGCATGTTATTAATCTTAGTCTCAACGATTGCACATATTGCACCAGAAGAGAGAACAACAAAGAATAAACTGCTCATTTGACCACTCCGTCTATTCAGACACTTCCAAAAGAGAAATAATGCAAATTCGGGAACAAGTGGTCTTTGGACCGCTATTGTCCATTCAGATTCCCTTAAATAAAATGTTTTACTGGTTCGAAGTGAACCCATTATGATATTTCATAACATACATCGAAGTGCTCATTATTTTAGATTTTTTCTGTCTCTTATTCCATATTAGAACGCTCGTACAGATGAAACACGTTCGCTGGTACGAACAGTGATTCAACCTTTAAATAACTTATTATTATAGTTCTAAACACCACATATATTGTCTAGTTTGGAATGAACGATGTGCAAGTCAATTACACAGAAAGCGCGGCAAACAGCTACCTCTATGTTCACGGCAGGTCTAACAATGTGATTGGAAAGTACATGATTATGGCGGGGGGGGAGGAAATTGTTGCCTCTAATTGACACAGGTGTGCAATTTGATAGCTTTCGTGTTCGTATATTGGTGCCTACCCACGCTACTCCAAAGACCGCTTGTCTCATTTTATTCTTACAAATTAATATATATATATATATATATATATATATATATATATATATATATATATATATATATATATATATATATATATATATATATATATATATATATATATTCTCCATTTTTGTGTACAAATTAATATACATATATTGACATAAGTGTTTTCATCTACTTATTCTCATATTATACACAGTATTCCTGTTATTCACATGAAAGGCAATTTATTCGGATTTGCTAATTCCTCCGAGCGTCCATTTTGTGGAGTTTCTCGTTGAGCTTATTAATCCTGCAATTTTGGTGCCAGTTTTATACCTATTCTATAACACGCTCCCTAGAGTACTATTCAGTAAAATTGCCCATTACCTCATCCACCACCTTCAAGTGGCATCGAAACCTGCTGCAGGCCTTCTCGACGGTCTTCCTATTTAAATTGGGTGAAAACTATGGTGATCCTGGACTTAAGCTCCACCTTAGTGGTGCACAGGCACTTGTTGGTCTTTCTCTCTCAACCACGCTCCACTCATAATATTGCAGTCTGGTGAGTTGGGAGGCCAGATGTTCGTAGTTATGTGGTCAAAGAAATTGGCTGATAACCAAGACTAGGTCCTTCAGCATGTGTGATTCACGTACGGCCTTGCAGGTGTCACTTCCTGGAACCGAGGCAACACCAACTTCCTCAGTCACTTGATGTAGTCTAGCTTATTGAGTCTGAGGTCTTCCAGGAAAATAAATGGGACCATAACGTGGCCCTCGCAACTGACCACCCAAAACACCATGATATTGACCGAAAAATTAGTCTGCATGGTTTTTTCTACATCGTGGGAGGACCTAGCAAGCCAGCGGATGTTTTGTGAGTTTACAACTTGGTCTTGGCGGAAATTCTTATTGTCTGAAAAGAACCAAATCATTCCAAGCTTGATGGGATGTTTCAGTTTGCTCACAAGTTTCGCAGCACGTTCCTTCCGCTTGTCCTTAATCTGTAGGGGTTGGTGTTAGTTGCCAGTTTATGGGGGTACCCAACTTATATGAAGGTGTAAAGCAAACAATATGTGCACACACAAACCCATAAAGTAGTAATGTGTACATTCAGCCAATGTAAATAAATTTATGTCTGTCGAACGAAACAAAAGGAAACTCAAATGAAACACTGTAAGATGTAACATGTTATTTTAGAACCATTCCCAATATTGATTTCACGAAAAGACGAAAGTTGCGGTGAAAAGGTGAACTGGGAATGGGACTAATTATTCTGTGGTTACAAAAGGGAACCTTAAAATGAGTTAACTCAATCGTAATGCCATTCAGTAAGCATCAAATTACAACCACAATATTATTTCTATTTTGTTAAGGAAGACGGAAAAGGCGTCTGACCAAACTTCGGGCAAATCGAGGAGTAGAAGATCATTCGAGGCAAATCATTCATTCAAGACAATCATTTCTAAGAGCAGTTTCACATATCGCTCGGGTCATACCCATCAAATCATTTACTCCGCATTAGGAGATAGCCTTTACGCAACTGATCTTACATCAAAACGAGTCTTATACATTCATCGTACCAAAGCAACGAACATTAAGAGAGTTGTATTCAAGCATCATCAAAGATAAGCTCGTGAAATCGATAATCAATCTAATTCGAACTCCTCCTCCATTTGCTACCCAAAGCCACTAAATAGAACTGCAGTCTTCTTGTTTCCATCGCCATTTCGCTCGAACGCAAAATTACATCAGAATTTCCACTTATCGCCCAGCCAAAAATATTCATCCATTACCTTTTGGAGTCAGATAATAATTTCTCGGAACGTTATCGTATCACCCAAATCTGGTATAACGATCAACGTTTCGCAACAATCTTATGGAAAGCGCAATAGCAAAGAGGATCACAAAACAAGATGGAATATAAATATATCAAGGTAATCCTCTCATCACCCAAATCATCAAGCAAACTCATACAAAACCATCCAAAACCTATTCACCCCCCCCCCTTTATTAGTGATCGAAAATCGAGTAGGAAAAATAATATAAGATGAATTCAAGAACAACCGAACAAATATTCCAAGAATAAGCCGCAAACTCCGATTTTCAACGACGCAGCAGTAGCTGGTTGGTTCATAATCGTGGAAGCGCAATTCCACATTGCAAAGATAACTAGAGAAGACACCAAATTCTTCCATACTCTTGCAGCACTACCAACGGAAACAGTCGATCGTCTCCCTGACGCAGTTCTTTCATCGCAGAAATATACACAACTGAGGTCTGAAGTTATTAGCCTATTTGAAAGGACTAAACCCGAATTATTAGAGAAATTGATAGCTTCATCTCCACTCCACGGTCGACCATCGGTGAAACTTGAAGATTTAAGGGAGACGGCACTCCAAGTCGGCGTTAGTGAAGATCTGGTGATACATAAATTCGTTCAATCTCTACCTCCTCGCATCGCTCCGATCATTGCGACGCAGAAGGAATTGACACTCACGCAGATAGGAAAATTGGCGGATGAATTAATTCTGTTTTATAAACCTCAATATTTTCATGTAAGTAACAATAAAATTTGTTCTATTTGCGAAGATAGTGCTAGTGATTACGATAGGCAGTGCGATAATTCGAATAGTAATGTGAAATACGCGAAGGATACGCGGTCAATACCCATTGGCGCGTACACTGGCATGAATAAATTTACAAATAAGCGTAATGATAGCATACTGCTAGGACTTAAACCGTTTCGTAGCGATCAAAAACATTTAGTATGTCGAGCCCATTTATATTTTGGTCCAGATGCGAAACATTGCAGGCCGTGGTGCAAATGGCCTAAAGGGGGAGAAAATATAGAAATCCTACCATCATCTAGATCCTCATCTCCTATTCCCTCGGAAAAACTAATAAAGCGTGCTTAAGTTAATGCGACGACCGGTATGCCAATGTTAATCCCTGTCGCTATTAAATTAAATTGAGAGAAAGGCGAATTCCTTATAGGCCCTGGTGCAAGCGTCTCGATTATTCTCATCAACCTCGTACAGTATTGCGAAATGAGAAAGTCAAGTGAAAATATTGCTACACCCAACAGTGGTAAGATAAATTTACATGCTAGACATAGTCATACCCAGTATATGATATGTATATATACTATATTAAAGATACCAAGTATTTCTCTCAGGGGGAAGTGATGTGGTGCACAAGTTACACCCAAGTCCTTCTCAGTGTCGGTGGATTCAAGAGCAGTGCCCTCAAGGATATAGGGTGATTGAGGATTTCGGTGGCCGATATGCATCCCTTTGCATTTGTTTACGTTGAAAGGCATTTGCCACGTATCAGACCACTCTCAAATCTTCCGAAGAGATGAGTCTTCAGGAGACGTTTAAAAGTAGCAAGGGAGGGAGAGGATCGGACTTCGACAGTAAGAGCATTCCAGAGTCTAGGAGCACAAAATGAGAAGGAACGGTCACCAATCGAGTAGAGGACAGAACGAAGAGTGTTCAGGAGGGGAGATGGTTATACCGGAGTGCCTGAGGAGTTTGACGACTGGAGAGGGCAGACGAGAAATAAGGTGGAGCCTCGAGCTTTAGGGACTTGTAAGTGATGAGAATAATTTTATAGTGAGTATGGAAGCAAACAGGTAACCAGTGTAGCTTCTGTAACAGAGTCATCGAATGAGAGAGCCGGGGCCGGCGAAGGAGGAGCTGGGCAGCATAGTTTTGAATTAGTTGTAGGGGGCAAAGTGACGAAGAAGGGAGATTCACTAAAAGAGAATTGCGGGAGTCTAAGCGTGAGGTGACGAAGGCATGAATAGCAGTCTCACGACTTCGTCCATCAAAATAGGATCGAACATGTGAGAAGTTGCGGAGGAAACCGAGAGGAGACTTACAGATACGATGGATGTGCAGTTTAAACGAGAGCTGCCCGTCGAAAATAATACCAAGATTACTGACGGTATCAGAAAAGGCGACATTGGTTTCCCCAAGGTTAAGGGAGGGAAAGAGAGCTTTAGATTTCTCCACCATCAAAGCGGTACCAACAAGGAGGACTTCAATTTTATCGGGGTTAAGTTTGAGAAAGTTAAGTTCGAAAGGAGCTGGGTAATTGATTGGGAGAAGGACACAGGGGATAACTCTTCCCTGGATCATTCTTTTAGGTCAAGCATTTGGAACGAGTGAGTAAGTTAACTCTCGTGTCTCGATGAGTTAATAGAGTCACACATGCAAAATATTGATTTAAGACAAGGATCTGCAAGGGATTTATTAGTAAGTGGAAAAGTGAGATATGTAGACTTTTCACACTTGCTTGATACTGGAGCTGTACGACTTTGATAAAGGGAATTAGTGGAAGAGTTGCATCTCTTCACGAATCAGTTTCACAGAGTTATGCCACTTAGGAAACTGGGTTTGATTAATTTTGAAGGAAAGTTCATTAAAGAACTTTTTAGCATCGCCATGGAAGAGGATTTATCCCGAGTTGAAACCTAAGTAAATTTCATCGTGAATGAACGTTTAGAGATTGCCCATACCCTAAAATCAGTGATTGTTCAGCTTAAAAACTACACTAGATTCCTCCATAAAATGGCGAATTCCATAAACCATATGTATCAGTAGTTACATAAAATACATAGAAAGTTATGGCATTTTCGGATCGTTGGCCTTATCCGCCTTAAGCTTACCATCATTAACGGATGTATACAGGACGTGAAGTCATTTTATACTAAGGTAATGCAAGTGGGCTATTTAGCCGACCTCCAAACCATCCTCAATACTCTCATCACCTAGAGGACCCTTAGTATTATTACCGAGCATGTTGTTAAGGAATTTAAACTCATCCCGTTGTTTAGCTTAACTGAGCAGTCCGTTTATAACTCTATAGATTACACATGGACACTACACGGATCGTGCCCTTACAAGCATTACCTCGTGAGTCTCTTCTTCGATACATTAACCTATGACATCTGAAGGCTTTATCCTTTCTCACTCAATACCTTACTGCAAACCATACTCACCGATTACACATTCCAGACCTCCCCCACCCCCTTTCCTTTTCATCCAATCAGACATACAACAGTGTAAATTTCAAAGTAAATCTCCAGTAGCAATTTCTCCACCAATAAAGCCATTCCACTTACGAATTAATGAGTGTGGTTTGATAATTTGATAAACCTGTCCCATTCCCTCGCGTATGAATTCTCGAACTTCTCATTCTCAATGAGTTTAAAGATCGGTCGTGACGCCTGGTGCTCATTTGACAAAGCGACTTCCAGGTCACTAAAATATCCCTCCAATACGACGACTACTGTCTAACCACTAATCACTTACCCTCGCCCTAGAAGCAAAATCGATACCAGCCGCCAATTAATACAAAACCCTGTTACTTTAATCCCAAGTACTCACCATTTCCTATATGGGTGCAGTGGACGTTTCCGTTAAACTTGAAATACTTCTAGCCTCGACTAAACTGTCTGCACCATTGTTGCTTTTTTCATTATGTAACTTCGCGTTTAAACGCTGTTGTTAGAGTCATGCCGACTAATTAATTATTTTAAAGCCACTTACTTAGTTTTCGACCACGGCAGTCGTTTGCTCCATCCTAGTAATCCTCATATGGCTTACTGTAAATATATTATTTTATTGCTTCCACACCATCTAATTCGACTTCAGCAGAGAAGATCTACTGCCGACCTCGCCCTATCTCGTGAGCACGGGAATGCAGAGAGGATACTAAATAAAAGTATTCGTATATATTTTTTATATTACCTATTTAAACTTTAGCGCCCTTGGTTGTAAGAATTATGTGTATATAGTGCTTATGTTTCGTCGTAATGTCCGGTGGAATTCTTGGTGTTAGTATGATCTTTTGTAGCGTTTCTGCTCCTTCGATTGAGACTAACTTTTCCATGTTGCTCTCTGTGTAGGAGCTCATGACGTAATCATTTGCGACGTCTCTGATTTTATCAAAGCATCCTTCAGTCGTACTAGATTGGCTCATATAGATTTCCCTTGTCCGGTTTTGGTGATCCTTGCTCGATATTCCACAGTGGCACTTGGAAGCATTCGAGCCTACCTCCATTCTCTTTCGCGGGTGGTCTCTCCGCCATCACTTTATTGAGCAGCCAGGACACTTTCCTTTTGTGTGATCTCTCTTGATTGGTTCTGTACTGCTCGCTCCTTAGGTGTCAATCTGGAAAGGAAAGACAGATATACCGGTCCTACTTTTCAAACGGTATATGGGGGTCTGTTTGCCTTTCTAATTATAGTACTACTCTTCAACCCCCGTACCCAATTAGTTCTATTAATATTAGTCGCTTCCACAAAATTTCGGACTTGTGGTCCTAAAGGTCTCGCTTCTTCGTGCCCCCTAAATGACCACTCTTTCCGGGGTTCATTGCGCCCTACTTTAGGGTAGTTCTGAGGGCAGTGCTGGTCGAATTATCTTCCTTTATTATGGCAACCATGTGTAAGATTATTGGAAAATAAGCGAAAATATATGAATAATTTCCCCTTTATGGTGACTACCCTGTCAATGAGACGTGATAATGGATTATATCTCCTCCTGTTGTACACAACTTCGACCATGGGTTATCGCTGCGTTTTGATTCGTTGCCTTAAGTGGGCCAGAGATCTGCCCCATTCTCTGTGACCTGACTTACACCTACGCTTGAGTCGACCAGCCACTTGATGTTCCGGCCAGATAAAGTTGGTAAGGAGCTCGGAGAGCAGAGAGTGACGACCTCGTTCGTCACCGCTCGGCTGATGTTAATGAAGCCAGAGGTGGTGTTGAGGCATATATTAGTGGTTATGAAGGCCATCTCCGTCATTTTCTCACTTATCACACCAAAGACACGCGTTACTACGTTTACGTCGTTCCAGTTGATTCGGTGGTTAGCGTTTCGAAGGTGCTCGGTGAGGTCATTTCAGAAACGCCCTAGGCGTATGTCCTGCCTGTGCCCCTTTAGCCAGATTTATATGTCACTGTACATACATATGTCTCTCTATCCTATGACAGGGGACAGTCTTTACACAGCGCCCTGTATACACGGGATCCCTGGTCCTTCATCTTCAAAGTCTTGGATCGCTAGATGTCGCCGATTTTCATTGTTGCCGGCATCGCTACATGTCTCCTGTCCACTGTCTGTGTAACAGAGCTGGTAGAGTGATTCTTCTTTCCTCCTAGCATTATTTTCGTCTGAGGATACCAAGCTCTCTCTCTCCTGTGACCCTAAAGTCACAAAAACGTACACACTGTGAGCCAGGCCGCCACTGTTGTCGGCGCTGGGTTCGTATAAAATTGAATTGGGGGATGGTAAATACCTTCCAACTAGAGTGCAATATTATTTAGGTTGGCTCTTTTAATGGGAATACGTTTGCCGGGTTTGTCTCAAGGGTTATTCAAAAGATAAACACCTCTACAAAAATAAACTTTAATACAAATAATAAAAAGAACAAGGGCATAGATAAATATGGAAATCTAAATAATAATTAGTACGACCAAAGAATATTATGACGGCAAAAATTAAGATAACTAGGTCCGGGAAAAAGATATAAGTGGTCCAATAAGTGGGATTGAAGGAGAGACTTAGCGAGTCTATTGGCGTTACACAAAATGAGGAATTCTTCTTAGGACTGGGAACGGAGAGGTGGGACTCAAGAGGAAAGGACTCCTGGTTACCTCTGGTGGATGAACTGGGGAGGTGGAAGACCAATGGCCAGGTCTTTGAGATTCGTCTGCAGGACGGCAGGAATTCTCAACCAATCTAGTGAGACAAGATAAACCCAGGACAATCTTCCGGGGCGTAAACGGGGTTTCTGTAATCTTCCTCTGATCAGGGCGGATTACGCGAGGCCGATCTGCTGACGAGATCACAAAGGCGAGGGGACCACTTCACGAGAGACCAATACTCGGATCTGAACGGCAAGAAGCTCGGGCTCTATCTATCTGCTGAGACTTTGCCAAAATCACCTTAAATAGGAGCCACAGCCATGGTCGTCAGAATGCTGTACGCAGCAAGGCGTCGCGAGTGATATCGGATGCGCCTTAAGCAAACATGGACCTTGATAATTTTGGAGCATCGACCAGGCGAAAGGGAAATAAGCGAGATTCTCTTCTACCCCAAAAGGGGGAAAGATGAACAAGGCTGCTGAGTTTCAGAGCGGGACGGCGTTATCAAACTGGGCGAAGACGGTAATAAAGCACCCCAAATTAAATACAGCTGCGCTGATCCGTCTCGACCAGGGAAATTCTGTGTGATAACGGCGTATTGAGTTTCATGCTCCCACTGGTGAATGAAAAACAGATACCAAGTACTTCCGAACCTTGTCCAGTTCATTCTCAAGGAATACATATGCATGCATTCATATTTATGTCACTTATATTTCTACAGTAGACACACTCTCTCACACGTGGATATTTTGGAAGAGATCTATAGGTCTTTACTCTTTGTTACCTGTATTTAATCCCGCTTTTCTGATAATTTATTTATTTGTTTTTTCTATTTTTCACACTTACTCTGTTTTGTGTCCTTTCGTTATACGTGGGCGGAGCGACGCTTAGTTTACTCTTATAAATTTACTATTCTTGTCAAGTAATTCTTTATGTATTCCTTTAGAATGAACTGAACAAAGTTCGAAAATAATTGGAATCTGCTTTTCATTTTTCCTGTGGGATTTTCTGCATTTATTGCTCTAGATGCGAAGAATTCCATGTATAGGTTGGCATCTGCTTTTCATTTTTCCTGTGGGATTTTCTGCATTTATTGCTCTAGATGCGAAGATTTCCATGTATAGGTTGGCAAGTACGGGGGACAAACAATTCTAGATTGCTATTCCAAAGGTTTGGCGATAAAATTTTCCATTAAAGGTCAATTTTCAATTGTTTTTCCCCTGTACTCGTAAACCTATACATGGAATTCTTCGAATCTAGAATACTTTCCCAAATTAATGAGACCCCTATAGCTTGGATGCGATATGTTGATGACATTCTTGGCCTTTGGCCTAATAATTTAAATATTAATACATTTCTTACTAAAATTAACACCTTAGTGCCCTCGATTAAATTTTCTTTAGGAGTTGAAAAAGATCACACAGTCCCTTTCCTAGATATTCTAATTCATCGGACAAACCATTGTTTCAAATATGAAATATATAGAAAACCCACAGCCATAGATTTTTATATACATTTTTATTCTAACCACCATAATAGCTTCAAACAAAGTGTTTTCTCCTCTATGTTTTTGCGGTCCCTTAGAAGTGTCTCACCAGAATACCCAAACAAAGAAGTCGCTAGAATATATCAAATAGGGATAAATTTGTGCTACTCTCTGTACTTTTTCGACAATTGTTATAAGTCCGCCAAGCGTTCCTATTATCAAACTAATTTTAATATACCTAAGTTTCAGGCCAAAAACGTATTAGTTTTACCCTATAACCATATTTTCATTAAATTACCTCGTTTACTTAGGCCTCTGAACATAAATGTTATTTTTAAGTACGATTCTACAATTTATCGCATCCTTGTCAAAAATCCTCCCCTTCCCTCCAAGCTGGCATTCTTTATTCGATAGGCTGCAACAACTGCCAAAAATGTTATTATGGACAAACCGGGAAAGAACTAAATGTCCGGATTAAGCAACATCAATCCAATGTACGTAAACACAGTAAAAAATCTGCTCTTTTTTCTACATATGTACAATCTTAACCATAGCATTAACTGGAACAGTACCAAACCAGTCATAAAATGCAGTAATTATATTTCGAGAAATATATTAGAATGTATCTCCAATAAGGCGTTCCCAAATTTCAACCTTAGCCCTGGTTTGTTCATGCTAGACCCCATACATAAAATCTCAAATAAAGTTGTTTCAGGATTTTGTACCCCCTGATTAGGGTTCAGAGGTGGGTAATCTAATCCCCCTTTCTACTATTTCAGGCAATTTATGTCCAGCCTTCTGTTCATTCCTTGAAAAGGTCTTTAAGAATAAAGACGATAGCGCTCGGAATCGTTTTTCACTTTTCCTTTGTGGGTGTATCTGCATATATATATATATATATATATATATATATATATATATATATATATATATATAGAGAGAGAGAGAGAGAGAGAGAGAGCGAGAGAGAGATAGGGAGCAGAGATTGTCTATCAAAGGAATTTGATATAGAGGTGTATAAAAAGGGAATTTATGATAACAAAGTCTCGGAAATAGGTCGCAGAATGGCGTCAACGGAGTTTGTTGCCCTAAAGGAAGATAACTGACCAAGGCGAGATCAAATGGTTGCCGCTGTCAGAACACGTGAGTGTGTTCGACTTGTGTGTATATGGATAACAATATATATATGCTTATATATATATATATATATATATATATATATATATATATATCATAAAACGTGAGAGAATGATGAAATGAATCCAGTATATCGCAAAAAAAAAAAGATAAACGGAATCATTTTTCCTTCGGAAAAATTGTTTTTTCTTAATTGCGGAAAAATCCGTGGAGGGGATCGAACCAAGTACACTGAGGCAGCCAGCAACCGCTTTGATCTCAATTAATCCGAACCTCTAGACCATTAACTGAGATCAAAGAGTTTGCTGGTTGTATCATGGAACGGAAAAGGCCTTCTTCCTCTTGTCAACAATACTGTTCATTCAGCATAATTCCTATGCTTACGGTTGTAAGACCAATCATACCTCGTGACTCGTTTCTTTATATGAATTTGCTTTTAAAACATTTCTTGGGCAATTCGTCCTAACCTACCCCGACTTAATGACCCCATGTGTTGCTCAAGATTGCTCCGGCGCAGAAACCGGGCGAACAAATCGGATCTTAAATTCTTCGGGCATAACTAACTGATCGAGTGCCTTAACATACCCTGTTTGGTTAGACTTAAGCTCCAGTTTAAGCACCTCCTAGTTCCACTAAATATGTAAATAAGCACTAAATTTCTTTGTAAAATTAGTTAATACTCAAAGGCATTCAGTGGATGACCCATTGTCAATTTAACTCCTAAGATCGGACTTTGTGAGTCTTATTCATATTTTTTCGAAGTTTGTTAAGAACTTAATTAAAAGACTCCAAAGAATCATTCCGTGCTTCCTCCTGCTTGACCAAAAGTGGCGGATTCGACCCGGTAACTTAACAGAAGAGGATACAAAGACAATCTGAAGGCTGACATCAACAACTAGGAAGAGCTGAGATCAAGACAGGTGTAGTTCATTTTGAGGAGGACAGATGAGCAATAATAAAAACTAAAAGACAGTGGATACTGGACAGTAAGAACCAACCAAGGATCGTTACCACCAAGCCTGAACTGCCTAGTTTGCCGCAGAATGTTCCGGGCTCGGTTCGGGCTCTACACTCACTACCGAGTACTACATTCAACACATCAGTTATCACTGACGGACGTCGGACCCCATTGTTCTGGAAAGAAGTGGAGCCGACGCCGACGACGACGACGACGACGACGACGACGACTACAAACGAAGACTGAATAAAGGCACCCTGTGTGAGGATTGTCCCTCCAAGTAGGACTCCTGTCTGTTGCCTTCAAGAACATGCTTTGCGACAACCATGGTTGAGTTCCAGCACTTTAAGCGATTAACCATCCCCCACTGGGCCTTAAGGAGAGAGTTCACCCATCCCAGGTGACCCCTCTCCTTTTACATAAGCCTTCTATACTACTTGTCTTTTATTTCGGCATCTAAAAAAAAGTGTTAATTTCTCTATTGCTTCCTCCTCTCTCCTTTTATTCTCACTTCCCTGGCATCAGTCCCGCTTTATTGGGTCCTTCTCTTAAAACGTTTCCTTTTATTTTGGGTCCATCACTCGAGTTTACCATCTTACTCCTGAATATTGATCGATATTCTTCTCTCAGCAGGCTACAAGGGCATCTTCTGGGTCTCTTTAGGTATTCATCCGTCCTACAAGAGTTTAGCGTCTCTACCAGAAGCTCAGTTCCTTAAGGTCGAGCCCCTACCACGTAAGGGTACCTGACAAGAAATAGCTGACTATGCAAGTTCCGGCCTAATTCGCCTGCCCACCCCCCTCGTTAACGAGATTTATGTCACGTGTGGCCAACTGGCCACATATGCTGCTCCCCCCATTACAGGCGATCAACTGGCCAGCTGTGCCCCTCCCTTCATTGCAGGCCATCAACTGGCCAGATGTTCCCTTTCCCCCATTACAGGCTATCAACTTCCAGCTGTGCCACTTTCCCCCCATTACGGTCCATAAACTGGCTAATTGTGCTCTTCCCATCATTACAAGCCATCAACTGGCCACATGTTCCTTTTCCCCCCATTACAGGCCATCAACTGGCCAACTATGTCACTTTTCCCCCATTACGGCTCATAAACTAGCCAACTGTGCACCTCCCATCACTACGGGCCATCAACTGGCCATGTTTTCCCTTTTCTCCTATTGCAGGCCATCATCTAGCCCGTTGTGACACTTTCACCCCATTACGAGTCTTAAACTGGTCATCTGTACCCCTCCCTTCATTACGGGCCATCAACTGGCCAGATGTTCCCTTTTCCCCATTACAGGCTACTAACTGGCCAGCCGTGCCACTTTCCCCCCATTACGGGCCATAAACTGGCTAGTTGTGCTCCTTCCATTATTACAGGCCATCAACTGGCCAGATGTTTCCTTTCCCCCCCAATTACAGGCTATCAACTAGCTAGCTGTGCCCCTTTCCCCCCATTACGGGCCATGAACTGGCTAGTTGTGCTCCTCTCATCATTACAGGCCATCAACTAGCCAGATGTTCCTTTTCCCCCATTATAGGCCATCAACTGGTCAACTATGTCACTTTTCCCCCATTATGGCTCATAAACTGGCCAGCTGTGCACCTCCCATCATTACGGGTCATTAACTGGCCAGATGTTCCCTTTTCCCCTATTGCAGGCCATCATCTGGTCAGCTGTTTCACTTTCTCCCCATTACGGGTCATAAACTGCTCATCTGTACTCCTCCCTTCATTACGGGCAATCAGCTGGCCATCTATGCCACTTTTCCTCCATTACGGGCCATAAAAAGGCCACCTGTGCCCCTCACTTTATTACGAGTCATCAACTAGCCAGATGTACCCTTTTCCCCATTATAGGCTATCAACTGGCCAGCTGTGCCACTTTTCCCCCATTTTGGGGCCATAAACTAGCCAGTTATGCACCCAATTCATTACAGGCCATCAACTGGCCAGATGTTCTCTTTCCCCCAATTACAGGCCATCAACTGGCCAGCTGCGTCACTTTCCCCCCATTACGGCTCATAAACTGGCCAGCTGTGCATCTCTCTTCATTACGGGCCATCTACTGGATAGATGTTCCCTTTTGCCCATTACAGGCCATCAACTGACCAGCTGTGCCACTTCCCACCATTGGGGGCAATCAACTGGCCAGCTGTGACCCTCCCTTCATTACGGGCTACCAACTGGCCATCTATGCCACTTTCCCTCCATTATGGGCCATAAACAGGCCACCTGTGCCCCTCCCTTCATTACGGGCCATCAACTAGCCAGATGTTCCCTTTCCCCCATTACAGGCTATCAACTGGCCAGCTGTGCCACTTTTCCCCTATTACAGGCCATAAACTGGCCAGTTGTGCCCTCCTTTCATTACAGGCCATTAACTGGCCAGATGCTCTCTTTCCCCCAATTACAGGCCATCAACTGGCCAGCTGTGTCAATTTCCCCCATTCCAGGTCATCAACTGGCCAGCTATGACCCTCCCTTCATTACGGACCATCAACTGGCCAGATGTTCCCTTTCCCCCATTACAGGCATCAACTGACCAGATGTGTTCCCCCTCCTCACTAGGGCCATGATCCGAAGTTATAGCCCTGGAAACCGCACTGCAGCTGTCATCTTAGGTTTACGTGGCCTTCCGGCCCCAAAGCGCGCAGACACATTTACACATTCTCTAACTTCACCACTTCCTCTACAAATCTCTCCTAACAAATTTTAAGCAGGAGGTGCCCTCCAGGCCCCAGTCTGTACCACGCATGTTTCAGGTGTAGCGCGGTAAAGAATGCTGCATCTGTCATCCGGAAGATTGTGTCCCCTTGGACCCAATGCCTACATGGGATCAGAGGCTAAATCTGTCACACATTTTCACATCCCCCAATTTCATCACTTTCTTTACAAGACTCTCCTTGCAAGCTTTCAACGAAAGATACCCTGTTTGGTCCCCCCTTCCTTTCCCCGTAAGGAGGGAGGTATTGACGTGCCCTTCTGACCCATGGCTATTTCTTCATACATTGTAAATCATAAAAATGAAGAAAATTATCAATAAATGTTGTTTTTTTTTTGGGGGGGGGGGAGGGGGCTAAATATATGGGGTCGGGTTAGATGTATGGAAGCAGCATTATAAGGTTCTTATTAGCCTTAACATACCCTATCATACCCCATATTAAATCTACTTTTTTCTGCGGATTGCCCTTCCCCAATATGGGTATAAAATATGGACCCCCTCATTTAAAAATCCTAAATGCCTTTATAATAAACAAAATAAAGTTTTATTAAGTGAAATGTTGCTTATAATAATAATAATTATTAAAATAATTATCATTATTACTCTCCCAATCTCTTTTACTATCACAATCGTAACCACAATTCAAATAAAACTATTTCTTTTTTGATAAATTTACTACATTAAGTGAAAAAGAGAAGAAAAGCTAAAATGATTATTTAAAATAAATATTTACTTATTGCCATTGTATTAATTTTCTTTTTTTAAGGACATAAAGGAAGTTCCGACGCAAATGCGATAATTGTAAGCACAACAAAAGTGAGCTCGGACGAATCTATCAAAGGTTACTCAGTCCTTCCTGGCTCTCCATAGCTTATGGCGATACGTCCCACGTCCTTAATCATGAGGGAGAAAAGCGCTCTGCTTCTGTGCTTCAGTTTCGTCTGTCTTCTTGCATTTTGCTCCGGAGGTCAAGGTCAGTTATTTTCACTATAAAGTAAAACTTTTTCAAACTCTTTTCCGATTATTCCAAGAACTATTCTTTAGTGGTAAATAGTCTATATACATTATGGTTTGACTTCTCTACTAACGTTAAATAATCCTGATTTAGATAGTCTTAAACTACATATCGTTAGAAAAGTCCACCGAATTTTCCTATCCATAAAATTGAAAAAATAATCGCTTTATCTACTATATATCCTGTAGGTTTTATAGTTTAGCTTTGAGAAGATTTATAGGTTTCCTAGTGTTAAGTGGAATGGGGGATAGTTATATAAAATTTTGATTACTTCAAAGATTTTGGCCTTTAATCGTATTAATTTGAGACTATTGGATATTATGCCGGACTTTTATTTTTACCTTACCCATCGAGGGTATGTAGACGGTACCAGTAAGAGTTTGTACATGGCTCTTTAGACAAACCACACTTTTTAAATTTAAATTTGACAAATTATACAATGTGCTTGTATTTTACAATGTTTTTCCTTTTAAGATGTAAATAAATTTAGGCTTTAGTCATTAGAACCCTAAGCCGTCTTCCCTTTAACTTTTCGTTTATCGTACCCGCTTGTGATCCCTCTCTCCTATAGTTTCGTAGCTTAGATTTACGACCAAAAAGTTTAATGGTTCTAGCTAAAAAAACGTTGCTCTAAACATGCTATCTTCGTCTGTCTTGCTTAGATGGTTCTTCAACATGGTAAAGTCCCCTCCCGCCCTATCCCGGCAGTTGAAGCTTTAGGAGGGTAGAAAATCTTGGAATATTTAGTCCTAGTATCTGAAATCAGTCATTCACTGACTTAAATGAAAAAAACGTTTCGTTTAAATATCTTGGTGTGGGTAGGAATATAGGATGTGGGAATCTTGGTGTCTAGCTCGTTCTTCTGCTTAAAACTTCCATGCCCTTGACGCTTAACGCAGTTAATACAGTACTTTTCGACAAAATAAAAATTGGTGTATGCGCTAATCACCACTTAAAATCTAGCTGTTGGTTTAACACTTAATGCAAACTAGTTAGCCTGTCTACTTGCCTACCCTGACCAAGCTGCCAATAAAATCACTTGTATTTCTACCGTAATATTTATTTTTACTTTTAACTAGGCAAAACCTAGTTTAAAAGGTTCAATGAGCTTTGTAAAGAGAAGTGACATGACAAAATTTAAGGTTCATAAGCCACTTTTGTGAGCCGCTCGTACTTCGCTAACGTTCATCTCTAGAGAGAACGGATCTTGCATATAGAGTATTCTAGATGAGAATGGATCTAGCTTTAAAAATTTATAGCTTTAATTTTAACCCATTGATAACTCTCAATGATGCTGTTCAAACTACTTTCCCATTAGTACATTTCGTACCAAAAGATGGTCGCAAGGTTCCAGTAATGATATTTTGTAGATGGCAGCGGATTGGGCGAATATCTTAATTATAGCTATAAAATTACCCTAAGCTTAAGTATAACTCTTTTCCAGAATCCAACGAAAATGGACTAAAGCCTTGCGGAAAGTAAGTAACCTTATTAAGTTTACTACAGGTAACTGAACCATCTTTGATAGCTGTAGTGTTTGAGAACGGGGAATTTTTCTCAACGCTTTTCTCAATTTGGAACTGTAAGGGAACTAAAGATTAATCTTAATACTTTAAGGATTAAAGGCTACTGAGCCTGGCCTAGGCTCTTCCAAAGAATGCTGCTGGTCTATAGTATATCTGGCTAAACAAAAGAATCCTTGCCTTTAAAGGCATATAAATACTATATAGGGATCATAGAAAGGGTCTAGAGAAAATGTTTGATCTTTCCACTAGAATTGTGGGCATTGTTCTATTGGCATTGTCGTAATTGCTCTTTAACAATATTCACATTAAAAGCTTTTTAACTTGTCAACTTTATCACTGACAACTGGTACGGAATGTAGGTATGCTCCCCTCGCCTGCTCTTCCAGAGCCTGTCAATAACATGATTATCATATCTGCCTAAGATAAGATTAGAAATCTTTCTATTCTCTGTCGTAAGAAGAAATTTGCCAGAGATCTAAAACTTTAGTCATTATAACTAGTTAGATTTTTACTGGTAGTCCAAAATTTTCTTAACAAGAGTGCAAGGTGAAGTTCAAGTACAGAAATGACAAAAATGGTGACTATGAATAAAACTAGACCTGGGCTTTCTTTCCAAAGCCCACTGTGGGTCGAGTAACCACAGTTCATGGATTAACGTCTAAAGCCGCTAACGAAGTTTAACAAAGTGTGGGTTGACCACTTTAACCCTTTAGAACAATGTCTAATAGGGTATAATTAATTGCATACCCGATTTTTTCAGGTACAAATGGACTTGCGACGACGGCCAGTGCATCTCCGAATACCGCCATTGCGATCGCCACCCCGACTGTGACGACGGCTCCGATGAAAAAGACTGTAGTATGTCTATATCCTTTCACTCTGATTCTCTAGTCGTACCAAGCTACCAGTAGAATACTAGATTATAAACTTGCATAGTTGTTGGCGCACATCTTCTCTAATATATCCAAACTACCTTTTTTCAGTAAAAATTTCCCTCCATTCTCATAATGATGTAACCCTATATGCTGCATGTAGTGTAAGCGTTCATACCATGGCAGAAGCTCCCAACCGCTCCCTCTACTTTTCAAGTCTCTTGTATGCTACCGTAGGCCAACTCTCGAAGATGGCCCCAAGACTACTTGCTACCAGTGTGCATCACTGCAGTTTAGTTCTTCAGCGCCACTTCAATTTTTACCTTAGATAATGGAGGCATAGCATGTGGTTAAGAGTACACCATACTTCCCCTTAACCTCTCCAAAAGGGGCTACCCTTGAGTTACTCTATAACTAGTCTCTCTTGGCCATTGTGTCTCCGACAGAATCTCAAAAGATTGAAACTGCCCAGGCTATATTCCTTGCGACATTTCTTCAAACTATTGACTTTACAAACTATCGGGTTCCAATTGGCAGTTTTAACCTTGGCGGGTACATGTGGAAGGGGGAGGGGAAAGAACGGAAAGAAAGGATGGAGATAGTATGAACCCGCCCCGTTGCGGTTGACATGTGGAGGAATGCCCCCACCCCTTTTCCCGGTTCCAATGCCTGCAGTAGGATCTGACCTTATACTTTCACTTCCATCTACCACTTCACTCTGAATAACTACCAACGAGATGTCCTCTTTGGTATTGCGCTTTAAATTCTATAACTCTCCATACATGATTACCATATTTTATCTAGCTTTACTCTTGGTCCCTAAGACGTACCACGTCAAGCACTTCCAAATATCAAATCTACCTTGCCCTCATCTTCTAACAATATGGGTTTCACAACCTTCTTTCCTCGGCTTTATTTCAATACTCGTACACCCTGCCTCCCTAATATGTAAGCCAAGGCGAGAAGACTTTAAAGCCATTTGACCTTGGCCCAGATTTTACCGAAGGATTTTTAGACTACGAAAAATAAAAGTTTAGTGTTGTATTAACCCCCTCCACTGGGCCGGCCCAAGCCTTTATAGGGCCCTAAGCATAATTTAATTTGCCCCCACCACCATTACCACCACCACCACCACCACCACCACCACCACAACCACATTAGATTTATACTAATTGTATACGTTACTGTCAATATAACTCGTCGACCATCTGCATTATTCGTAGTTGGTGTACAAGGCTTTACAGCAGAATTGTCCACCTATCCGACTCCTGACCTTGAACTTCAACCACTTAAATGACGTTGAAGCTGGTTGCACAGTGGCAGGCAAGCTAAATCTATTGTAGCAACTATGCAAATGATGTTTTTATACAATACTTGTAATACCATTTCATTAATATTACTACTCATAGTTTCTTTTATTTAAATGTTGTAACTGTCTTGACATTTCAAGCACTGATGTGGGCCCCGTGGTGACTAAGCGACCGCTTATGCCTCTGGCTGTCCCTGCCCCTCTAATGCTCCCACACCTGCACTTCTCTAATTCATTAAACCTATCTTGCATTCTAGGCTTTCTAAACCAGTTGCTCCCGGTTGATCCGTCCCCTCTATAGCACCTAGGTGGCCTCCTCCACTTTATTTAATGTTTGTAAGTCGAATTTCCCTGCGCTGAGGGAGTGGGGCCTACCTCTGACGCAGAGCCCGCTTTTGCATTTTTTAGCCTGTCCTCGTTATTTAAAAGTTTGTAATGTAGCCTACTAGTAGGCTGTGCTGAGTACGGTGACTTGTCATCCAAGTAGGCAGTCGCCAGATGGGCTCCTAAAATGAAAAAACCATGCCTCCTAAGTCAGGTTAGTTAGCATTTTATCCTTCAAATGTCAATTCCCCCCCCCCCCCCAGTCTTTCCCACAGGTTCTACTTTTACAACTGAATTCACTTCCCTTGGATTCTCTAATTACACATTGGGCAATCTTTCACTTTAGCCTCCATTGCATGAAGAACTTCACATTATCCTTGATTTATAGCTTCGTTTTTTCTCGCTTTAGTATTGCATCCGCCTATATGATGCTTTATCTGCTCTACCTTGCTTTCTTCCTTGTGGCAATTCATGCTCTCTGTACAAGACGCTTAATTGCGTCGCAACACTTCTTCCACTTTCGATTTGGTTATAGCTTGGCCCACATGGTGTTCGTAAGCGCTTTCACACTGCGCTAGCCACTCGTCCCTTCGCTAATAGATTGCACCTGGGAGGAAAACTCCCTTCCCTTCTTACCCAAGGATTCCCAATAGGACTGATATTGAAACTCTCTAGAGTCCTACTTTGACTGCGGCTAATTTTCCAGGCTAGTCTTCCACCAGCTTCCCCTCCACTCTTCATCGTTAGAGGATGATCCCCCCCCCCCCCCCTCGCTGCTGCTGAAGGTGTGGGCGGGCTCAAGCTTTGAACAGGACTGCTTTGCCCCTTCTAAATCTTGTATCATTCCCTGTAACGATCTCCAGTATATCAACCATGCTGCCCATGACCTCCTGGAGATGGTGTGCCCTCAGATACTCGATGCATCTAAGATGTTCAGCGAATCTTTTTCTTTCAACTTCGCCACTTAAGCCTTTCCGATCGTATTTGCCTTTAATTCTCACTTTTCCTCTTCCAGAGTCTCCTCCGTATGTATTCTATTTAATCTTGTAGATTTTTAAGATTGTATTTCCTTTACTAATCAAGGACGTCTCCTTATTACTCTGAATGTACACTATTGGTGGTTGCCAAATAGGCACGGTAAAACTAGTGTTCAAACTAGTCTAACCTTACACATTACTGATCGGATGTGCTTCCTTCTCACCGTTTTAATCTTTCACTATAAACGGCTATAAACATTAGAATAACCTCTTTTCACCTGAACCCACTTTTTAATCTTCCTGGAAAAAAAGCGGTGCAAATCCTAACTCTGATTCGTTAATTCGTAGCCTCTGTAACCATCGATCAACTAGTCTAAATTCCAGCACGCCCTTTCCAGTTCGCGCCACTTTGCCAGTCGCTAAATTCAACCGCACTCTTCTCCCTAAGAGAACCTCTACTTTACCCCATAATTCCTAGGTTAACCTTCATTAACACTATATCCATTAAAAGGCAGTAGGCCCTCTTGTACCGGCCCAGTCTCGCATGATGCACTTCACTCTTACCCTTCACAAATTATAACCTAAGAAATACCCCATCCTAAACAACTTTACTACTCATCCATTACTTCTGTTGGCATCTTTCCTACCCGTATTAATCATGCTGGTTGTTCATCCCAACTTTCTATACCCTTGGAAGAAGCAGGAAAAAGACTGATTTCTACCCTAATCGCCCCTGGATGTTTACATTTTGGTCCAATTATAATAGAGCAGTGAAAGAGTAACCTGGAATCATTAGCCCTAAATATTTAGTAGATCAACTTGCATACTACAAATAGTTTGGCTTTCTACTATTTGGCGCTTGACAAATGCGCCTGCAACGTGTGGTTAAAAACCAAGGTGTGAATAGGCTGCCCGCTATAAATTTAGTTTTTATTGGTCGCTAATCTTCAATCTTAGATTACCGGGTATCTATTGGCTAATTTCTACCAATGTATTGGCAATTATTCGGTAACGGCAAAGGGTTGGTCTTAAACTCTATTCCTGCTAGATATGAGAGAAACTAAACCAGCGAACCTTGATTTAAATAAACGGATTGCAGTGTTTTAGAGCCTAAATACTCTTTAAAATGACTTGTATTCATCAGTCGGTACGTGATTGCTGTGGCATCCGAACTATTTCCCATAACTCGGTGTATGCCATTCCTAGTAATTATGCAATCGATTAAATTAAGAGTAATTTGTAACCGAATTATTGCGAAATTTGGTATCTACTCGAATCTAGTTCACGATTTAGACTAAATAGTTTAAATTAGGAGAGTACTGCTGGTGCTGTCAGTTACTAGAAATTTAATTTCAAACTGCCAGTCGGTTTAAACCCAAAGTACACTTTTCTGAAATTACTGCCTACTATAGCTTTTTATTTATATCTAAAGCTGGGGCAGAAATACCCACTATCAGACTTATCCATGTACTACTTATTTGTAGTTTTAAACTACTTATTTTTCAGGGAATAAATATTGTAATAGTAAAACACATCATTTCTGCCAAAGTGGAGAGTGCATAGATCAAAACGAATTATGCGACGGAGGCAGGGACTGCGCAAATGGGGAGGACGAAGAAGTCTGCCACACTAACGTAAGTTTATTTTCTCTAAGTGTTTTTAGCACAAGATTGAAAAAAATTCTGAAGAATGTTTCTTTGCAGAGTTGCCCTGTAGGCGAAAAGCTTTGTGATGACCAGTGTATTTCATCATCATTAAAGTGTCAAAAGTCCCTCTGTAGTAAAGAAGAAAGCGGTTGCGAGGCAAGTCTATAAAAAAAGAATTACAATGTCTATTCTAGACTAAGACTTAAGCTAGACATAAAGTTGATGGCCTTTGCAGAAGACGTGCCCAGAAGGCTATGCCCCGTGTAGTGACGGAAAATGCATCCCAAGTCATATGTTCTGCAACCAAAATCCTGACTGTGCAACCGGCGAAGACGAAGAACAGTGCGGTGAGTTAATTGTCACAACCAAATTAAATGCTCTAATCTTTAGTTTACTTGCCAACTTAACTTTTTTTTCTTTAGCTGTTGTGGAGAATTGCGGTGATAATGGTTCTTTCCTATGTCTAAACCACGAACGCTGCATTAAGAAAGATTGGGTTTGTGATAGATTTCCTCACTGCACGGACAAAAGTGACGAAGGTGGTCTTTGTGGTAAGTCTGTTAAGGCAGTTAAGTCGGGTAAGTCTGATATATCCTTTGAACTATCTAGAATTAAATGTTTACTTTCATCTATTTCTAGATGAAACTTGCAAACAAAGCAAAACACTATGTCAACAAGGATGTCAGCAAACTCCGGGTGGTTCGAAGTGCTATTGTCGCGATGGCTATGAAATAAATAGAGATAACAGAACGTGTCAAGGTACGTGATAGGATACATGTAAATTTGAGTAAAGTTGGTCAGAGTAGGTAGTAAAGTAGAGCTAGAATTCGAAGAAATTATTAGGTTTAACAAAGGTATATACACGATTTGATTTCTCCAGGAAAGTCTTCTTCATCTGGTAAGGTGTAGCGTCAAACTTGCCTTTATTCTTGTTGCACCAACGTATTTTTTGTGCTAGTACCCTAGTTTATTTTCATCGATTCTTAATCATTAGATGGCCATTACTTCCAGATTGCCTTCTTGGGTTCCTTTATGTAAATTTAAAAGCTTATTGACGTAACTCGAATCTTGTAGTTTAAATGGATCAAATTGTATCTGCTTAAATTCTCCAGATATAGACGAATGTTCAGGGGATCTACTTGTATGTGATCACTTCTGCCGTAACACACCAGGCAGCTTCGTATGTTCTTGCGCAGAAAAGTACCATCTTGAAGAAGGGGTTAATTGTAGAATAAAAAGTAAGTCTAGTGGTAGATAATTGCAATACCAACTACGTACAACTTAAGAATGTGAAAAGGAATAAATATTTTCAGAGTCTGCGATGCTTCTGTTTACTATCGGAAATTCTATCAAAGCCAAATTCTTGGATCAATCTGGCTCTCTGGTAATATGGAGAGGCGAAGTAGAGGTCAGTTAATCATAGATTCGATTAAACTCCTCCCCTCTTGACAAATATGGACCGTCTCTTAATTACCTTTTTCCTTTTCAGACGAGGGGTGTCACCTATGATCCAAAGGAAGAAGCGGTGTATTGGCTGTCTGGTAATGAAGTCCTCTACAAAAAGTTAAAACAAGATTCTCCCAAAGTTTTACTTAATAAAGGTAAGAAAGTGGAAGACGGTTAATTAAACTTTTCATCCTTTTACTTGGAGTAGATTTAAATAATTAGTTATTAGCAGGGCTTGGTAACGCGGAGAACTTGGCGATTGACTGGGTCAGGAGAAACTTGTATATATCGAACTACAAGGATGGATTTATACTGATATGCAGTCTTGAAACTAAAAGCTGCCTGCCAATTCTAAAGAACCTTCCAAACCCGAGGTCTCTTCAAATTGACATCGAAAATGGGTAAGAAAATAGTTTTAATTAGTACTAGTTTAATAGTTTTTATTGGACACTATCATTTATGTCGATAGAAAGACTAAACTTCTAGATTGTTGGTGTGCTTAATACTATGATAGGATCTATAGCCTATTCTAATCTTTGATGCCGCTTAAATTTTCTTAGACACTTGTACTGGGCCGAAATCAAATCTAGAGAAATAAAGAGGTCCAACCTAGATGGTTCTAACAAGCTTGCGATTGTGAAACGCCTCGGGATTCCGAATGGATTGGCCGTAGATCAGCCAGCGTCCAGAATTTACTGGATCGACGCTGGCCACGACATTGTTGCAAGCGCAGACTTTAACGGGAGAAACAGGGTTGGTTCTATTTAAAGTAGCCTTAAATGGAGCTAAAGTACAAAAGTAGTGCTTCAAGATTGTTTTAGGCTGAAAAGTCTAGGCTTAACTAGATTCTAGTGTACAATCACTTGAATGCGCTTGCTTACATCGGATCTCGCTAATTTTTTGCACGTACTATCTTGCCTGCCTGAATAACTTCAATATACAGAATCCCTTAGTCCTGTCGCCGTTAAAGCTTCTATATTATAAAAAAAACTACTTTTTTTTTCCTCAGACCCAGTTCAAAGGCGATGGCCATGCATATAGTTTAGCAGTGTGGCAGGACAAGATATACTGGACAGAATGGCAAAGTGGACTAAGAAAAAAGATCTACAGCGCACAGAAAAGGAATGGTGATAAATGGAGAGTCGAATATAGTGACAAGAGATCTGTAGGGAACCTAGCTATTTCGCACGAGTCTCTTTACAAAAGTGTAAGTGTAGATTCTTAATAGTTACTAATTTAAGCGGTTTACGACTTTGCTTTTACACTGAAACTTAAACTAAATGAAATATAAAACTTGCAAGAACACTGGCACAATGGATCCCTTAACTTGTTTAATAATCTGCAGTATAGTCTTAAATACAAACTTTAAACAAAATTGAGTCACCAGGACTACTTTGCCAGCTGAAGCAAAAATCTTCAATTGATAGACAATTTGGCTGAATAAATTATTTATTTTGCAGGTTGACAATCCGTGTGATCGCTACCCATCTTGTTCAGACATCTGTCTGTCAACTGAAGGTAAACAAAATTGCCTGTGCCCACAGGAAACTAGGATTTCCAATGATGGACTCAATTGTATTGGTAAGTGCGCTAAAGACTCCCCTATCCCCTCCTCACCAAGTATCTAGACTCTACTAAACTTGATGAAACTTGTACTTTCAGAAACTGGCGATAATCCCCTGATCTTCGTGAATTCCAAACTTTATTCGGTTCATCTACGAAAATATGGTAAAAGTACACTCACACTGATGAACCTGCCGAGTGCTGATATAGGGAGAGTAACAGATATGGATTACAACCCTATAACTGGTAAGAATAGCAACTTTTAAGGATAAAGACTTGAAAGGTAGATATTTTTCCAGACTACATTAAAAAAAAAAAAAAAAATTTCAGACGAAATCGTGTTTACGGATTCAGAAAAACTCAAGGTCTTCATCTTAAACCTGGCGCAAAATAGTTACAAGACTATAAACGGCATCGTAAAACCAATTGCCGTTGCCATAGGTAAGAAGTAGTTTACTTTGCCCCTTTTATTTCCATTTGACTTGTTATAATAATCCGTCTCCTTCAGATTGGCTGCGTGGTAATCTCTATTGGATCAATGGATTCCATGAAAGTATAGACGTGGCACAAATATCGGGACAACATAGGTTAACCATTATAAAATCCATGGTACAACCCACAGACTTGGCTTTGGATGTTCTCGAAGGGTAAGGCATACTTATGCTAGAATCTACCCAATACTACAAACTTGAGCAAAACTCCCAAAAAGTTGCTTTTCAGACTCATCTACGTGAGCAACGCCGGGAGTTCTCCTTCAATATTGCGGTGCAGAATTGATGGTACGGGGTGTGGAGAGATCTTGGGTACAGAAGTAGAAAACCCAAAGTCGATATCTCTAGACTTGACTAAGCAAAGTAAGTTACTTTATTCATCAAAGACTAATGAGAGCTGGTATCCATGGCAGAATTTGAAGTTAATAGCAGACTGTTTACTTTGCAGAGAGAATTTACTGGGTAGAAAAGACTAAAATTAAAAGTGCAAACTTGCTCGGAAACGACAGCAGAGTAGAACTTGCAGACCTTAAAAAACCGATAAAGTTGCTAGTTAACGAAAAGCATCTCGTGTGGACAGAAAAGCACTCTTTATCTTTGAATGTGGTTCTAAAGTCTTCTCTGAGAGAATGGGAAGAAATAACTATTGGTAATTTTTTAATAACTACTTGAAATTCTTTTCTTAGTACTTTTACTACTAAGAGATACTCATGAAAAACTGCTAATTCGTAAACGTCTCTCAGATTCTATCCACTCAGAATGGACGAATGCATTGACAATGAAAGAGAAGGTAGAAGGCTCTAGACTAAATATCTGTCAGGATAAGTGCGCCCACTTTTGCTTTTCAACCAAAGAAAGGAAGGTAACTTAGTTTTCACTTCGAACTAGCGTACTGTTAAAATAATTGTTCTAGACTGACTAGAAGTTGGGTCTAACAATAAAACTCATTTTTTTTTTAGACCTGTGGCTGCGGGCAAGGATACGCACTAGCTGATGACGGTTCTTCGTGCAAGAAGGAAGTGTGTAGAGCTCACGAATTAGAGTGTAGTGATGGAGAATGCATCCCCGCCTCTTTTTGGCAAGTATTTAACCTTTAAATCGGAGGGTAATTAAGTGTTAATAGATTAATTTAGTAGCCTTTGATAGGTTATTGAACTAAAGTTTTAGTAACCTAACAAAGGTGTAAAAAGTACATGGCCCATATTTCGTGTCTAGCGTTAGTACTAAACTTAATGATTCAAGTAAACGGTTCTTCGCTGGCTCGACACTCTGGCTCGACACTCTGGCTCTACACTCTGGGGTTCGTTAAATACTAATTCTTTAAATACTGTTAGCTTAGTAAGATTTCTAAAATTGCTATCAAGTGTAGATATCTATTCTAGTGAATAGATTCACGCAAATTCTACTATATCGATAGTCTTTATTCTTTATCATATTCATAAGTTTAAGCATCTTAATAATTTAATGTTATAGGTGTGATGGTAGCACAGATTGTGCTGATGAATCGGACGAAGTATGTCATCTGGAAAAATGTCTTGAAGACGAATTTAAATGTAAAAACGGAAAATGTATAGTATCGACCGAGACATGCGATGGTGCTAACGACTGCGGAGACTCTTCTGATGAACAAGAATCTCACTGCAAGAAAGAGTGTAGAAAGAGTAGGTATAGGCAAATTTACTAAGGCTTTGCTGCTACCCGAATCGGGGAATGGCTCTTCAAAGACTACCAATTTCAGATGAAGAATGGCAATGCGACTCTGGGGAATGTATTCCACGTATATGGCGATGCAACGGACATCAAAGTTGCAACGATGGCTCTGATGAGAAAAACTGCGGAAACGATACTTGTACAGCAAGCGAGATACGGTGTAACCATGGTACGCTTAAGAACTTTTAATGGTTAAGCTTCCAAGCTAGGATCTAAATTTAGAAACGCAGGGTTTATACCCTGTTGAGGCTAATGGCATGAAGTTAGTTAAATAAATCTTCCCCCAAGTTCTAGTCTGAACACTACTTGTAACTGCCTTTCTACCCCCCCCCCGCCTTTCTATCTCCTAAGAAATGAGTACAATATTGCAAAATCTAGGTTAAATCTAAAGCTTGATTTAAACGGGTCTAATGTACCCAAGTCTCCTCCCCACAACACTAATTAAAGAAACTTTTACACACAGGACAGTGTATACCTAAATATTGGAAGTGCGATGGTAGTAGAGACTGCCCGGAGGGGGAAGACGAACAGTCTTGCCGTAAGTATTGATGGTTAAAACTGCGCTACCTTACTAAACAGAACTCCTCCCCCTCCCTACTATATTTTTTCCTTTAGCATGTAAACTCGGAGAGTATCGATGCAAAAATGGTCTTTGCTTGGATATAAGAAAATTGTGCCTTAAAGAAATCTCTTGCGAAAGTGAAGAAGCCAACTTGACCTGCCCCTACAACCTCCATGCACTGCACTTAAACATGGTTTGTCCAGCTAACCAGATTCCATGTCATCACGACACTACACTGACACTGCAGTGTATACCACATAATGCCTGGTAAGACTTTCAAATGTCTATATAAAAGTGTAGTTCTAATCACGCGCGAAACTGAAATAAGAGTACCCCTTCATTCTCAGGTGTAATGGAACGGAAGAATGTGAAGGCGGAAATGACGAAAGGGAGTGTGCTTCCCTTTGCAGAACAAACGAAGTCATGTGTAAAGATGAGAAGCAGTGTATAGAAAAAAGGTAACATTAATTCTGTTTAAATAGTTGCTTAGTCATTTAGATGGAACTAAACTACCCGTTAACTGTACCCGTTTTATTTAGCTGGAGGTGTGATGGCGTAGAAGACTGTCAAGGTGGCTCTGACGAAAGGGGTTGTGGAGAAGAGCCAAAGATTGCAGGGACGTCGCAAGGCAGAGGTTAGTCGTTACTAAAGGTGCAAGTAGCTGCAATGGTGGCTCGTAAAGCTCTTAGAAATCTACAGCTTATTACTTTCAGATGGCTGTGGTAAAGACTTCTCCTGCTCCGAAGGAGACTGTGTGCCAGTGAAAAGTTTGTGTGATGGAGTTCCAGACTGTGATAATGGGTTCGACGAAACTGATAACTGCGGTGAGTGGTATACAAAGCCTTTACAAAATGCTTCATTTAAAGTTTCTATAATTTAAAGATCTGCATTTATTGCAGGAAAGTGCCTAGTCGACAATGGAGGATGTCAGCATACTTGTAACAATCATCCAGTACAAACAGTTTGTTCTTGTAACAAAGGTTATGAACTAGCAACAGATGGCTACTCGTGTTGGGTAAGATTTTGTACTGTGTAAAGTCTCTAAATGGACGTTTAGCATTTTGGGTCTGACTGTTCGAAAATTTTCTCAGGATTTGAATGAGTGCAAACTGGATAACCCATGCGACCACAACTGTAAGAACACAGAAGGCCACTACCTCTGCTCCTGTATAGAAGGTTACACTCTGACCGCTGACGGAGTCTCTTGTAAACCGACAGGCAAGTACAATGGATGCGCAAGTTTTAGTTTGACCATACATACTCGTAACCATTCCTAAAGAGAACTATCCTCGACAGATGGAACTCCATGGAGAGTTGGAGCGTTTAGCAAAAGACTCTTTTTCTATCTGGACGAAAACATTGATGTGGAAGAAGAAATGTCCCTCCCCTTAAGTGCCAAGCAGATTTGGTATGACCCAATCACAAAGGTCTTGATTGCACTTGACGGTTAGTATACTTTCTAACCCTTGTAGGCCACGCAAAAACTTGCTTCATCTACGCAGAATACAAGTCTTTATTCTTTCAGATAAAGGTTACTTGTTCAAATTAACTCCAACTAGCAGTTGGAGGAATGGCAAGTTAAATTCTAATGTGGTAGCGGCACCGGACTTTTTAAACCGAAACGTGTACTTTACGGAAGTTATTACTCGCCGCAATAAACGTTCATATGCGAATAGATTTGTTGGTTCAGATCTAAAGGTAAGTAAAGAAATTGACCGGGGGGGGGGGGGTATTCTCAAATATTTTTGCCAATTTCAAATATTTTTGCCAATTTCAAATATTTTTGCCAATTTCAAATATTTTTGCCAATTTCAAATATTTTTGCCAATTTCAAATATTTTTGCCAATTTCAAATATTTTTGCCAATTTCAAATATTTTTGCCAATTTCAAATATTTTTGCCAATTTCAAATATTTTTGCCAATTTCAAATATTTTTGCCAATTTCAAATATTTTTGCCAATTTCAAATATTTTTGCCAATTTCAAATATTTTTGCCAATTTCAAATATTTTTGCCAATTTCAAATATTTTTGCCAATTTCAAATATTTTTGCCAATTTCAAATATTTTTGCCAATTTCAAATATTTTTGCCAATTTCAAATATTTTTGCCAATTTCAAATATTTTTGCCAATTTCAAATATTTTTGCCAATTTCAAATATTTTTGCCAATTTCAAATATTTTTGCCAATTTCAAATATTTTTGCCAATTTCAAATATTTTTGCCAATTTCAAATATTTTTGCCAATTTCAAATATTTTTGCCAATTTCAAATATTTTTGCCAATTTCAAATATTTTTGCCAATTTCAAATATTTTTGCCAATTTCAAATATTTTTGCCAATTTCAAATATTTTTGCCAATTTCAAATATTTTTGCCAATTTCAAATATTTTTGCCAATTTCAAATATTTTTGCCAATTTCAAATATTTTTGCCAATTTCAAATATTTTTGCCAATTTCAAATATTTTTGCCAATTTCAAATATTTTTGCCAATTTCAAATATTTTTGCCAATTTCAAATATTTTTGCCAATTTCAAATATTTTTGCCAATTTCAAATATTTTTGCCAATTTCAAATATTTTTGCCAATTTCAAATATTTTTGCCAATTTCAAATATTTTTGCCAATTTCAAATATTTTTGCCAATTTCAAATATTTTTGCCAATTTCAAATATTTTTGCCAATTTCAAATGTTTAAAAATTAAATGGCAAGTAGTAAAGAATGAAGAGCCTAGATGAAGTTTCACTTTTAGTGAACAAATTACTAATGTTTTACTTATTCCTCAGCTCTACAACCTAGACACCAAATTATCTGGTCACTTGATACACATTCCCAAGAAAAAGATTTCCTCCTTGGTGGTCTTTGCGTCCTTGGGAAAATTATTAACATGTGAAAATAACGACTACAAGGGTGCCATAATCTTGCGAAATCTTGATGGCACATACTCAAGAGACCTTGTAACTCTGAAGGTACTTTGTTTTCTCGCCTGACAAACTCCGCTTCAAAGATATGCGCATATATGGACATGTTGGTATTTAACCTTTTCAGATAAGAATGTGCGGAAACTTGGTCGTTGATGAGGTCAGAAAGAGAGTATACTGGATTGATGGCTACCTCGACAGAATATATGGCGTAGATGCTTCGGGCTTGCAACGTCAAAGATACTTCGCAGGAGAGGTGGGTACTTGGTAGTATACGAAGGGTAATAACTTTCCCGTAAAATAGTAAAGGTCTATAGAATAATATTCTACGGCAGGTCAACGGTGCCACTAGCTTAGCACTGCTAAACGACCATTTGATTTGGGTGAACTCTAAGCAACTTTCGGTGGTGAAGTGTTCTACAAAGTCTTCCTCATGTTCCGAGAGGGCTTACAATACGTCCTTATCGCTATTCTCCATATCGCCGGTCTTCGATTTGTCTGGTATGCAGTAGGTAGACCTTTATAACCTAGTTTACTCTACCATACAGTTGCTAACGCTAGTCTCGCTTTCAGTCCCTACCCCGTGTTCTTCAAACCACTGTGAACAGCTTTGCATACCGCTCTCTTTCGGTCACGTAAAGTGCATTTGTGCATCTGGATATACGCCAGATCGAGAAAGATGTATAAAGGTAAGTTACGGTCAATTCTTTAGAGCACGGGAGGAGAAATGCTCAATTAAGACCATTTTTAAAGTGAAATTAAATTGTATGCATAATTTTAAAACTAAGTTTAGTAATGGGTTAAAGATAAATGCTATTTATGCAGGATAAATCCATCGGTGCTGAAAGTGTGAAATGCGACGAAAGCACGTGTCTGAATGGGAGATGCACCCAGTTATCTGGAGCCATGTATTGCAAGTTAGTAATTAAACTTTACTATGATGATGCATAGTAATATTTAAAAAAAAGTTTTAATATTCTAAAAATTTACAGGTGCGAGACTGGCTACAAAGGAAAGTTCTGCGAGGTCTACGTAGGCTCTTCGGGTTCTGCAAAGACTACCATACTTGTAATAGTAATAATAATCCTCATCCTGGCAAGTGGATTCTGTCTGGTTTATTTTTGTAAAAAGTACCCTTCAAAGCTATGGAGTCGGACAAGGTGAGTTTTAGTAAACTGACATAGTAGTCTCTCGATTTGACGAAACAAGATTCCTATTAACGTAGTTCTTCTCTACTTCAGTCCATTAGTCACCTTCCGTTTTATGACTTCGAACTTTGAATTAATGAAAGACTACGAGCGAACTGATGGTAGCTCGCCGCCGCCTTCATCTCTGGCAAGATCTTCTAGATCTGCAGCAGATAAAGTTCCCATAGCACCTCGTGGAAACTTAAGTGTACGATTGATCCCGATTCTTTGAGATAGAATTTAAATGTTAAGTTAAAGTACAATTGTGTGTATTGTAAATGTAGTCTGATTTACTATAATCTTTCCAGATTCCAGAAGACTCTTTGGCTTAGCATTTGATCTCTTGCAGATTACTCGAACTACTTCAGTTATAAATATATATATGTTTAAGTTTTAGCCTTTTCTAACCACTCTATTAACTGTAGTTCTACTCGAATGGTCTTGGATGATTTACCTAGATCCTTGATAAAAATCTAAAGCAAGTGCTAATTAAAATGGCAGCACAAGGCGAATAAGTTAATTAGAGTAAAGTAGTCTGTTAGAATTTGAGTCTAACGGGCAATACCTGGAAAGGACCCCTTAACAAAGACCTAACAAAGGTAAAAAAATGCTCAAATAATTTGAACACCCTTTAAAAGATTTTATAGTAGATATGTAAATTATAGAACGATGAAGCAGACAAACTAGTTGGCCCAGAGATGTATGCAAAATGCCATACATCTTGGTAGGTTAATATAGTAAATCAAATATAAACTAAAGTTTTAGTAGTTTTAGAAAGCTCTAAAACTTTCCAAAGGACAAAGGGTTCATGTCGCATCAAGTCAAACGACCGACGTGTAAGATGGAGTTTTGGCAAGCGAACAGGTAATAGAAATCAGAACGTCCGGACCAAGAGCGTCGTCGGGTGAGAGGGCCCAGACTAAGACGAAAGTAGAAATTGCTCTGAGCGGAACCTCTGCGTCGTTGCCGCCCCTTAAGAGAATACAGAAGTTTTCAAGCAGGATGGCTTAACTTATCTGTCATACGTTCTACTCCTGGCAGCATGTTGACAACGGGATACATCGGGAGAGCATTGGCCCTCTTGATTGATAGACGCAGTTTTTCCTAGGACTAGATCCTTCTGGAGAGTGCACAGTCTATTTTCTTTGCTTTAATGCTGCCTTGCGGATAATGAAATTGCAGTTGCATCTGGAAAAAGTGGTATACGGTTAGTTCTCCGTACATTACGCCATAAACCACCTACACCGTAGACTCTCTATATGATGCCCGGTTGCAGAGGGCACTTTTTTTTGCTCGGAGATTTGAACAGTAGACGTTCTCTTCTAGAGACTAGTCTATCAATCTCAGAGGTTGGGTCCTTACCGACCTGATCAATTAAAAAAACTTGCCTGCTTGATCGACGAGCTAAGTGTCCTAAATGTGGAAAAGTTTAAGTATCACTGCCAAAGAAAGGCTTCATTTTTCTCTCTGTGATCCCTTGGTGCAGACTGATTTCGGGTAGGAGGTAGTCGATGACCTCAAAGGTAGTTTTAAAATTTTTTGGGGAAAGCTGCCACCCGAGACCTCTCCTGGTGGTATTTGGCACCGGCGCCGTGTTCCGCATTAGAGGAACTGAATCTGTGTCCTGGCGAAGTCTAGATCGGTAGATGATGCCGTAGTGATCTTATCCGCCAACCTGTCCAAAATGTTCGGGTATTTAGCACGCTAACCGCTTTCTTCAAACTGGTATGCCTATAGGCACTAAAAGTCCTGCACGAAAGATTTCACGCTCTGTAAAGTACATAAACGTTGGAGCTAGGTTCCGGTATGTCTAGAAGCACTACCACCGTTCTTCCTAGCGGGCACAAGTGTCTTTACTTAACGGGAAAGAACCCGCTAACAGATGTGTGGAAGTCTAAAAGATTCGGGGAAAGTTCTTACAGGAGCCACTCTGTTCTTCAAGAGTGGGACCGCAATTTCAGACCCTGTCTGTAGCGAAATTCCTTCGCGATCGCTTTCTAAGCACTCTAGCTGGGATGCTTGTCCGCCAGCATTCTATACAGGTAGTGCTGCTGATGACCGCATACTGGACTATCCCTAGAAGCGGAGAACTCTTCAAAGACTTAACATTGAAAGAGTAGTTCCGCTCTCGCTTAGTGTGCGGAAGACTTTCCATAGCCAGGACGATGTCTCGTACGCCATGCTTAGAAACTTTCGGTGAGCGAAGCGTGTCCTTTTTACATATTTTCCAGAAAGATCTTGATGTAGGCTATCCTCTCATAATCCTTGCTACTTAGTACTGTGCTCGCTTTTATCAAATTCAAGAGATTTTGCTAGACATCGGCCGGTTTCCGCTAAATAGCTCTAATCTAAAGAGTGAAAGTTGATGGAGAATTAAAGTGTTAGAATGGCCTTTTCTTAGATATTGGACACCACCCGTCTTCCGCATAGTGCGGATTTGAACAAGTTATTCCACGTTGGATGCTCATACTTGATGGAAAATGAATTCTGCGACGCCACTAAGTATCTTTTTTTTCCCTCAAGAAAACCTATGATAGCATGGCGATAGCATTTGAAGACTCTCCACATGATTGAGGTGACAGAACCCCTCCTAAGCTTTATTTCAGTTTTTTGCGAAATAGTCTTACGTCGACAGGGGGGGGGGGACTTCTGGGGCAATAGTGGAAAGAGTCTCGCAGTAGTGTCCTAGGTAATCTTATCTTGAGCATTACCGGCATTACTTCGGTGCTGGCGGAAGTCTCAGCTACGCTATACGTGGGCGACATTTCGATCTATTTGTGCGAAACTCTGATTCTAACTCCGCAGCAGAGAATAAAACTTGCATTGAACCGCATCTTTCCTATGCCTCAGTGCACAAGTTTCGGCTTTCCTTTGCCAAGACTAAAGTCGCGCACTTCTACTGCAAACCAAGGCACAACCACAACCATGTCTCTTGTACCCATGCCATCTATCTTTGTCATTCCGTGACGTTCAGCACATGGGATGCTGATAGGGCTAATGCTTTGCTTGTCTATCGATCCTTTGTTCGTCAGAAGGTTGACTATGGATACGTTTTTGAATTTGTAGCAGAGCATGAATGGCTAAATGTAGACTAGATTCACCACTTCGGTCTTCGCCGTGCGACCGGTGCCTTCCGCACCTCTCATTTAAAGGTTACTCTTCGATGCTGGGGCGACGCTCGCTTTGCCCCGTGCACACACTTACGCGCCTGTACGCACGAGTCCGGCGCCTCCTGCAGTTGTCAACGGCTCTGGCTGCATCCATATCTGATCTCGACGGTGCCTATGCTCCCGAGAAATGTATCGTACCCTAGACCCTTTTTGTCTAGGAAACTCCTTTAAGAGCACGGTAATTCTTGGTCTGGTGTTGCCTCTGGTTCTGCCCAGAACGCTACCATGGAGGGTACTACCTGACTATTTGTCTCGTCTCTGCTTTCAAGGCTTCCAAAGCATGGTAAGTATTGCATACGGCCTTTTGGAGCACACTTCGTGTCACAGAACCGTGCCAGTTTATGCGGATGTCTCGGTCCTTAGAGGGGCTCGGTTTACACTATGTATTCTCTCTAGTCATCGGGGCTCTAGGCCACTAGGTACGGGAGAGAACTCGTCCTGCCCGGTTTGGATAACGGTGTCTTAGCTTTAGCGACTCGCAAAGCACCTTGTGTACTTTCGCAGATTTGGAGTCTCCACCATTTGGTTCGTAGTAGCCGTGACGCCACGGCTAGATTCTTGTTGGATTTCTGAACATGTGGGGAATGGACATGCCGATTAAGGCGCCAGTCAGCGATGACTGTGCGACCAGACAAGCACTTTGTTCGTCACCACACAGACTACATGGCAGGAATCAAGGCAACCCTCCGGGCTGCTTGGCAAAGAAGATGAGAGACGGCCCGGGAGAACTTAAAGTTGCTTGCCGTTGCGCTGCAAATGTTCCCATGGACTTACCTAAATGCCACGAAGGCTTCAGGTCTCTTTCTGTCGTCTCCGAATTGGGGACACACACTGAATGCACTGACATTTGATGGATTTTTTTTTGTAATTTTAGGAAACATTTGATGGAGAGCTCTCCTGCACCTTATTGCGACGACTGCGTTGTGTCTCGGATTGTTCGGTACATTCTTGTTGAATGTCCCATTCTGGGTGATATGCGTGCACCTTACCTGTCCCGGTATCGGGATGAGCGTGGTGAATACCGCTTTTCCCTAGCACTTATGATGGGTTCGTGTACACAGGCTTCTGGAATATCTGACTTTTTGGAGGAGGCTGACCTCTTCCATTTTTTTACCCTCTGTTGTAGGACATATGATCCTGCACAGAGTGGAGACGGGTCTCCCCTACCATGCCCTGAAGTGCTTGCTTCCTTGATTTTTCGTTTCTTGTTTGTTTTTTATTCTTTTTTGTGTTTTTTTAGGATGTTAGAATAGAAAAGAACCAGGGTAGTGTTATAATGACTGACTTATGCCTTTGATGAGCGAATTAAAAAGAAATCTGCATGAAAATTGCAGGTTTTGCTTCGGAAGTTCGCAGATAGGAGAAATAATGCTGCCGCAGCATTTCCTCTAACTTGTGTATTCACTGTCCCCCGTAAGTGAATAAGTACTCCAGTGCCTTCTACGGAAAACTTTTCCCAGAACACGACACTCGTCCGCAAAACTCATTCTCTTTTTGATCCAATTGACAATATTTCACCTGTTCTGCCATTAACTAACCCCCCAACTGCCATCGGATTCATACAAATTGAACTTTGAATCCTCACTGAAGTGGACTTGGCTGCATTGGTCATCCGGCCATGTAACGTGCTTAGTGGCCAATGCAAGACCAGCCTTCTTCTTCTACGTACTAACCAATAATATGACCGCGCGTTCGAGCGTGAAGATTGATGGCGAACACGTCTCGAGAAACTGCTGCAGCTGTCTTGCAACTATCGTTCTTCACAATTTTGGTAATGGCTCGGTCTTGCATTTTTGAGGTCATTCTCGAACCACCGGTTGATTCACCTGCCCTACATAAACCTGCTTTCCCATATATTACATTTTTTTGCCGCTAGGCAGTCTCTTCAATGGCTCTAGTTGACAGATAATCTTAATGAGGTAGCTTTACGATCAGCTCGTGGAGTGAGAGGAGTGAAAGATTTATCAACCATATTACCTGGACGACAGCCAGCAAGAGCTTGAACTGAAGTTAGTTGTTATGGAAATAATGCCGGTCCTTTCTATAAAAAACTAAGCGTTCGGATTGTTTTGTACACTTCAGTTTTTTCCTAGTAGATTGCTTATCTGCTTATTACTTCCGTTTGATTAATCTAAATTTGCATATTCTGTACCCATTAGTATATACACGTAATTTATCGTATGCCTACTCTTGAAATCTTGGATTTTCTCTGGCAAAATTTATGGAAGATGATGTAATAGTAATACAGGCGTTTTGATATTTTTTTAGGGTATTATATATTTTATTTCTTGGCTTGTGCAAACGGTATGTCAGGGAGGTGATAGACATTAAAATGACCTTAAACAAAATTGTATTGTTACTTTAACATTAGAATTTCCATAAGAGAAGCTTTATGACTTATTCTAAGTAGAGGCTTCCTCACTTATAATGTGGAGCTCTTGCAAAAGATTTTAAATGAACATTTTGTTGGTTGTTTTTACCCTTAATGTATTCTTCATGGCTAATCCCACGAATCAAACAGATCGAGTAAACGAAGGTGGTATCTGGGCATAACTGCGTTTACCAAACTCATCGAAATGAGTTAAAGAATGGATTAGTAAAACAGCACTCTTAAAAAAAGAGCTAAAGTCCTAAAAACTTTTAAAAAAAGGAGAGAAACCTCATCCGACTAACTATCGTCAGATTAGTTTATTTTCAATTATTAGTGAACTCTTATGATCGATAATTGGGAAGGCGAGTGCAGAGGATATCTAGAATCAAATAATCTAATTAAAGAGAGAATATAGATTTCGGAAAAGTCACTCGTGTTCAAACCTATCGCTTGGAACTTTTCATAAATTGATTTTTATTTACCGCAGTGGATATTGTTTTCTAATACTTGCTAAAGGATACCGTTCCGTTCCAAAGAAGATTCTCTTATAACGGAATAAGAAGGAAAATTCTTAACTAGATATCAAATTGGCTCGCAAATCGTTCCCTGCGGGAAGTTTTGTAGGAGGGGTGCGAAGATATATCAGAGAAAAGTTCCTTCCAAATCCATAATATAAATAGCCCATTAAATTACCAACTCAACTCAAGACGGACTAAGCTGTGGCGTAATGGCTAGAGTGACTAGCGTTTAAATCAAGAGGTACCGCGTTCGAAACTCAAAGTCCACAACCTTTTATGAAGAATTCTCAAGAAGAAAACGGAAATCAAGGAAAACGCTTCAAGGACTAACTCAAGATAAATGGATCGCCTCAAGAAAGAAAAACGGAAGAAAACGACTTCAAGGACCAACTCATCAGGAAACATCAACTGAAGAATAATTGGAAGAAATATGAAGATGCATCAAGAAAGGAAGGATACGAAGATCAAGAACTAACCCAGCCAACAAGAATATTAAGTCAAGATAAAATGGAAGACAATGTTTAAAGGGCCAACTTAAAGATAAAGGAAATTCAGAAAGTAAATAGATTCGATAAAGAGAAAATAAAGAATAATATTGATAAATAAATAAAGTTATAATAAGGAATGCCCCCCCCCCCCCATAGTTTAAATGGAGAAAGTTCGGAGTGTGCCCGCAACTATCTGAATGGCACACGGATTAACATATAAACTACTTTCGTTCATGTGTATATAAATACACTTGATAATGATTTAATTAGTAAAATCTCCAAATTGGAAGATAATACGAAGCTAGACCCGTTTTACATAAGATTTGGCGGACTTTCAGTGGGACCTGGTATAACTGTCGAGTGGGCAGATAAATGACGAATTTTAACATAAGTAAATACAAGGGCATGCACTTAAAATGTCGGAATTTAAAAACGGGGTAGCATTTTAACGGACAAATCCTAGAGCCGGTTATGTAAGAAAGAGCCCCTAAGGGTTTTAATTTTAGAAGACTTCAAACTATAGAAGCGATTTGTTGAAGCTATTAAAAAAAGTTAACGATGTTGAGATACATTGCCACAAATTTCACCTTTAAGTCGAAGGACATCACTATGCCTATATAGATATCCCTCATTCGTTTCCACCTCGATTACCCAGTGTAATTTCACTTCTTTACATAAATACAGACGTAGTGCTATTGGAACAGGTGCAACGTATATCAACTAAAATAATTCCCGAACTTTGAAATAAACCGTGCGAAGAATGACTTTGATCCTTATACCTAGTATCCCTCTCACGTAGGCGATCACGAGTACAACTGAGTTGTTTAAAATCTTAATGTTAATTACATTCTAATGTTAGAAGTGGACAAAATTATAAACACTCGTCAAAATGGATTGATATTGGTAAAGAAGCGCATCAAAAAGGCCATAGCTCAAAATTACTTTAGTTATAAAATCACACAAATTTGAAATAGTCTTCCCTGCTAGTTAGTAAAGAGCACTTCAGTTAATATGTTTAAAAATCGATTTGACGAATATTATCCATATGTAAATACAGGTTAACGTCGCAGTTCTGTATATATATATATATATATATATATATATATATATATATATATATATATATATATATCAAACACTTAAAAAGGAATCTATTAAAAGTCAACTTATTTTGCCCTTACACGATAAAAAAACATTATCAACAATGGGTTAAAATTATATTTTGTACAAATGGATTTTTCCAGTCTCCCTAATTCTGTATGCCAACCAGATCGTTCTATCGACCGTAGGTCTATTTTCTGGGTAACTGACCCGATTAAGGTTGCACACAGTAGAGGCGTCCCACACTAAAATGATTAAGGCCTTGTTTGCTTCATATGCAGTTTTCAGACATTTGGGATCTTCTTGCGATGAATCGAAGGTCTTGGCGTGAGAGGGCGGCCATTTGTTTTCAATTTCTTAATATACTTGTATGTAAAAGAATGCGCATGCATTTGCTGTTGTTTTGTTATTAATGATTTATATTTTAATGCTTAGTTTGTTCTTTTTTTGTAGTGTGTGTAATTTGTCTTTATGTTTTTTTATTTTTTCCGTTCTTCTTTTTTCTAGTCTGTTTGGTTAAATTGTCTGGTTCGGTAGATTTTTTCGCAATTAGTATTTGGTTCCATTTCGGTGTTAATGGTCTTATTCGGGTTTTTGGTTTCACTTCGGGATTAAAGGTCTTTTTATGGTTTTGCTTTTTTTGTTTGTTAATTTACTACTTTTCCTACATAGAGTGGCACTTCGTCTCTGCCGGCTATCTGGCTGACAGAGCTTGGAAATCTGTTCTGGAGGCAGGCAGAAGAGGATGAGGCCCGCGGCCGACTTGCTCCTGGAGAAACTCCCCACACTTCTGAAACTCAGTTCAAGTGAACCGATAGTGAAGTGCTTAATGGGAAGTCCGGAGCAAGCTTTAGAAGAGGGTTTATAGCTGTGGGAGACCGAAAGTTTTGAGTTAAAATAGCACAGATTGGTGAGGAGGCAGATTGAACAACCTCGGTAGTCAAAGATGGAAAGGGTGGAATACCCTTGCCCGAGGGACAAGGGGGACCTGCTGATTAACGTGGATTCCGAACAACCGTCATGCATTTACTCATCATTCTTACTTCCTTTCTTACACTTTTAGCACCTATGTTCCTCATGCAGAACCGGGAGGACCGCCTAATATCTGTTCCCTTATTCTCTTCATCTTTCATTCATGTGTTTATTGTACCATTCATGACGTTTTGAGTTATCTTAGCTCTGAACTTTGTAACTAACTCTATAATTTAAGAACGGGATTTTTTTAGTATTTGAATAATAATTTCATCTTGGTTTGGTTATGACATTTTTTTTATCAAAGTTATTTCTAATAATTCTTTTATAACATCAAAAACAAAATGGTGAAGTTCAGAAATAAATAAGTATAAGTATCGAATTTTGTGAATTATTTTAACCCAAAGAATTACAAATTGAAGTTCAGAAAATTTATTTTTATATATCTTCTTCTATAACTATATTTTAGCAACGTGATATTTTGAAAGGGGGGAAATTTAGTTTCGAGTTCCTTTTTAAAATTATTATAATTGGCGAAGTTCAGAAAATTGATAAAAAATGTAACCATGGCTGCTTTTTTTTCAGATTTAAAATTTTAATCTTAGTAGCGAAGCGCAAGCTCCCAACGTAGGGGGGGAGTGGCGAAACTAATGCCTGGTATATGTATTGTTATGCCCCGTAAGGGGCGCGGCGATTTGCCATCCTGGCCGCCGTGCTGACGGGATCCAGCGCCCCATCCGGCCCCAGCTTAGCCTCTCTTCCTTCCTTCAGATAGCCTGTATTTCTCCCCTACCTCGTCGCTTTTCATACAACCTCTCCCACAACTTTCTCTGGTCAGCCTCTAATTTCACAGGGTAGAAGCTGACCTTCTTCTCAGTCAATCGTCCCGGATCGGGGGTGAGGGGGGAGGGGACAATGTCCCCTAACCCCTGAGCTCCGGTCTGGAATGGTTGGCTTTTAACAACCTGCTTCATCCCCACCCATACCTTCCTCACACCCCTTTTCCTCTCGTCTTCAAAATCTATCTTTTTGACGCCGTGTTAAAGGTGGAGCCGCCATGCCGAAGGACTGCCAGGCCACCAGGCGGAAGGGGTAGTCCGAAATGGCGGCGCCTGGCTCTGCCGGGCCTGTAAGCACCTCTTGCAGTGCGGGCTACTGCAAGAGGTGGTGAGCGATTGCGTCCCTCATTCAGAGGTTACCTGGCGTTTTCGAGCCCACTGGCTTCAAACGCTTCCTCGTTATTCGCTCCACTGATAACACCATGTTGGCCGAGGGCAACATAATCCATCAGAGGAAAGGATTAGCTAGTGCAATTGGTAGAGAGCCGAAGGTGACCCGTTTCTCGGACGGGAGCCTTCTAGTGAATGCGGCGAATCCCGCCGAGGCGGCCAAGATAAGTGCTCTTCGGACACTTCATGGCACCCCGGTGAGTGTGACGCCGCACTTTACCATGAACTTTGTGAAAGGAGTAGTTTATGCGAGGGAACTCGTTGCCTACTCCATTGAGGACATCACCCTAGGCCTGGCCGACCATGGGGCAAGCAAGGTCGAACGTGTGATGAGAAAACAGGAAGGGGCCTCGAGACCCACCCCTACACTCTTCGTCACGTTCGACTGTGACAAGCTCCCTGAGTCGGTGCGTGCCGGTTGGTACCGCTACCGCGTGAAGGCATTCGTGCCACTGCCGCGGCGGTGCTTTTACTGTCACCACTTCGGCCATACGAATCGCTCATGTAGACGTGCAAAGTCGGGGTCACCCGAAGTCTGTGGAAATTGCTCCAAGGTCGCACACGATAAGTCGAAATCGTGTGTGGCCAAGTGTGTCAATTGCGGAGAGCCGCCTCCTGCTTCTTCAAAGCAATATGGTGCATATCTCATTGAGGAAGAAATCCTGGCCATTCAGGCCCAGGATCGTCTCTCATTCCGCGAGGCTAAGGACTTGGTCTTGGCGCGCCCGGCTCTGCCTGGGACGTCATATGCCTCAATAGTTAAAAAGGCACCCTCTGCTCCTGGCCCATCCAGGCCAACGAGCACGGTTGTTTCCGCGCCCATTCGCAGCCCTTCTGCGAACTCTACCCAACCCGGGTGCTCCCCTGGTAAAGCTAGCGGCTAAAAGGGTTCATACCCAGCCCAGCTAAAACCAGGGCTCCCTTCTCTTTCCCCAGCGTGACCGTTTCCCGTAAGGCGAAACGGGTACGCGCCTCCACCGAGTCGTTAGACTCACAGGAGGCAACACCCCTAAAGATGGTCGCTAGGCCATCTTCCGGGGTTCCTAAAGCTGTCCCCCGAAAGGAGGACAGCAACAAAGGAGCTTCAGCTCCTTTGCCCATGCCTCGAGGTGTAGCCGGTGGCTAGAAGACGGTGGTTCCTCGAAAAGAGGGCCCCCCGCCTGCGAAGCCGCAACGCCCGCCTAAGGTTTTGAGGCGGAGGAATGAAAAGACTCGCGTGGCGAGCCCAACCTCCCCCAATAAGTTATCGAAGGCGAAAGCGCCTTCAGCGCTTTGTCCGGCCAACAGCGCCCGGGGCTCTGCCCCCGGGAAGCGTATGGCCATTCCCGTGAGGGTCTTAAGTTCGAGGAGGGCCCCTGCGTCTCCTCCGAGCTAGGCCTGGAGGGCATATTCCTTCAATGGAATTGCCGTGGACTCCAAGCTAACTGGGAGGAGCTGCGAAGGCTCGTCTCGCCCCGTTACCCGTTAGCTATCTTTTTGCAGGAGACCATGCTAGGCGCGCGCCCCCTGCCCGCCCTCCCGGGGTATAAGGGTCTTGTGACTCCACCACCGCGGGATGGCCGGGCTGGGACATGCGCGGTTGACACCCGGCACGATGTCTCCGTTCTTTCTTTATCTTTAGATACCTCCTTTCAGGCAATGGCTGTGCAGCTGCACCTGAATAGAAGGTATACTCTAATTTCTGCGTACATTCCACCGTCAGCTGACTTCGACACCGGGGACTTCCGCCGCGTCGTGGCACGGTTGCCGAGGCCCTATCTCTTGCTTGGAGATCTGAACGGCAGGCATCCTCTCTGGGGAGATTACTCAATAAATCCCAGGGGAGAAGTCCTTGCTGATCTGATCGAAGAGCTTGAGATGGGTGTCCTAAACGTGGATGAGTTTACGTGTTACTGTCCGAGAACCGTTTCATTTTCTTGCCTTGACCTATCTTTGTGCTCTTCGGATGCACAGCCTAATTTTGATTGGGGGGTGGTCGATGACCTTCATGGTAGTGATCACTTTCCCATTCAAATATCATTTTCAGGGTAACTGCCGCCTGCGAGACCACCTCGGTGGTGCTTGGCGCGGCGCGGTGGCCTGCATTTCAGGAAATGACTGAATTCTCTATCTCAGTCGAGGAGTTTAGCTCGGTAGATGAGGCCGTTGAGTTCTTCTCCGGCAACCTCATCACCGTGGGCCTGACTACTACTCCTAAGACGTCTGGCCGTTTTGCACGCCGACCCCTTCCATGGTGGTCGGCCGAGTGTCAGACGGCCCTCAAACAGAAGCGTTATGCCTACATGCGCTATAAGCGCCGCCCGAACGATTTCACTGTCACTGAATTTTTTCGGGATAGGGCTAGGTTCTGGTGTATTTCGAAGCACGCCCACCGCTCTTCTTGGCGGGCATACGTGTCTTCACTTAACGGGATAACCTCTTCAGCTGAGGTGTGGAAGCGAGTCAAAAGGATTCGAGGCAAGTTCGCGCAGGACCCCCCTCCCATTCTCCAGGAGAATGGGACCGCAATCTCGGACCCCGCGTCCGTGGCGGAATCCTTAGCGACCGCTTTTTCCGCATTCTCTAGCCGTAATGCTGCTCCGCCAGCATTCAATGCACGTCGTGATGTCGCGGAAGGACACCGGCTGGACTTTACCTCCAGAGGCGGAGAAACCTTCAACGACAAGTTTCCTGTGAGTGAGTTGCGCTCCGCTCTCGCTTTGTGCGCGGAAACCGCCCATGGTCCTGGCGATGTCCCGTACGCCATGCTCCGACACCTGGGTGAGTAAGGCATGACCTTTCTGTTAGATTTGTTTAACAGGATCTGGGTGGAAGGTCTTCTCCCAGACTCTTTGCGAATCGCTTCTGTGCTGGCCTTTCGCAAACCGGGGAGAGATCACTCTACTCCGACCCGTTTCCGCCCAATCTCTCTAACCTCTTGCGTGTGCAAGTTGATGGAGAAATTGGTAAATGTTAGATTAGCCTTTTTCCTGGACAGCGGAGGCCACCTGTCTTCCGCACAGTGCAGCTTCCGCAAGTTCCATTCCACGTCGGATGCTCTGCTCCGACTGGAAAATGCCGTCTGCGAGGCTTTCCTTCGTAGACAGCACTACGCTACGGTGTTTTTCGATCTAGAGAAGGCCTATGATACCGTATGGCGATATGGTATCATGGAGAATCTCCACACGATGGGGGCGAGGGGACGCCTCCCAATGTTTATATCTGAATTTTTGCGAGATCGTCGATTCCGCGTACGGGTGGGGAGCGCCCTCTCCGGCCCAAAGGAGCAGGAAGAGGGTGTCCCGCAGGGAAGTGTCCTCAGTGTCACACTCTTTGCCCTGAGCATCAACGGCATCACCTGGGTGCTGCCGGAAGATGTTCTCGCTACGCTCTACGTGGACGACCTTTCGATCTCTTTAGGCACGGCCCAGATGCCAACTCTGGAGCGTCGACTCCAACAGGCATTGAACCGCGTCTTTCGCTATGCCGAAGCGCACAGGTTTCGGTTTTCTTTGGCCAAGACTAAGGTGGTGCACTTCTGCCACCATCCATGGCTTCACCCCGACCCAGATTTGTTTCTTAATGGGGTGCGCCTGGATTTGGTTGAGTCTTTTATTCGACCGACGCCTCACCTGGGAGGCTCATATTCGCAGCCTTAGGGTCTCTTGTACCCGCGCCATGGACATTCTCCGTTCCGTGACGTTTAGCGCTTGGGGCGCTGATTGTCTACTGCCTTACTTTTTTATCGATCCTTTATTCGCTCGAAGCTCGACTACGGATGCGAGTTTTATGCATCCGCACCCGAGCGTTTATTGCGGAAGGTGGATTCGATTCACCACACTGGCCTTCGCCTTGCGGCCGGTGCCTTCCGCACTTTCCTAATTGAGAGCCTTTTGGTCGATGCTGGGGAGATGCCACTCGCTTTGCGCCGCGTGCAGGGCATCACCTTCCTGTACGCGCGAGCCCGGCGCCTCTCTCAGTCGCCAACAGCTCTCACTGCATCCGCAGCTGATCTCGATGGTGCCTATGCCGCCGAGAAACGCCAGCCATAAAACTCCTTCGAGAGCTAGATATAGCTCTCGGGCCGGTGGCGCCCCTGGTTCTGCCCAGGACGCAACCCTGGAGGGTACCACATTTTGCTATTTGTCGCCACGCCTCTGCTCCCAAAGCTTATACTGCGCCGAGAGTATTGCGTTCGACCTTTTTGGAGCACACATCGTGTCACGCTGGAACCGTGCCAGTGTATACGGATGTCTCCAAGTCCCTAGAGGGGGTCGTCTTCCACGCCATATTCCCTCTGTTTGAAGTCAGCGGGGCTCTACCAGGCGCTGCGTCTGTCTTCACGGCCGAGCTGGTGGCAATACACCACTCGGTACGGGAGATTACGCGACGTGCCCGGTTCGGAGACCGGATTGTGATCTATAGCGACTCACAAAGCGCCCTGAGTACTCTCGGGGCATTGGAATCTCCGCATCCCCTGGTTCGCGATATCCGTGACACCACGGTTTTGGCGAGCTGGGTGGATGTCGAGATTATCTTCTGCTGGGTTCCTGGACATGTAGGAATTGCGGGGAATGAGCGCGCCAATGAGGGCGCCAAAGAGTCCGCGAGGACTCTGCGACCGGACCAGCGTTTCGCTCTTCCTCACACCGACTGCAGGCAGGAATACGGGCCTTCTTCGAACTGCTTGGCAAAGAAGATGGGAGACGGTCGAAGGGAACTTAAAGTTGCGTGCCATTGCGTCGCGACTGTTCCCATGGACCTATCCCCTAATGCCGCGACGGCTTCAGGTCGCTTTCTGTCGTCTTCGAATCGGACATACTCGTGTGACGCATCGCTATCTGATTGAGCGCTCGCCAGCGCCGTATTGCGACGACTGCGTCGTCCCCCAGACTGTTCGCCACATTCTTGTCGAATGTCCCAATCTGGGTGATCTTCGCGCACGACACCTGTCCCGGTACCGGGATGGGCGGGGTCGCTACCGCCTGTCCCTTGTACTCGGGATGAGTGCGTGCACATCGACTGGTGGACTTATTGACTTTTGGGTGGAGGCCGGCCTTCTCCCTATTATTTAAGCAGGGTTTGTTTTTTTGTTTTGTTTTTTGCATTTGTTTTTGTTTGTTTTTTTCCTTTAGGTTGCACGCTCCTGCGCCGGGGGGACCTCACCCCAACGCAGGAGCTTGCTTCCTTTCCCCCATTTAAGGTGGGGTTTTTTTTTCGTTTAATTTTATTTTAAAGTAGCCTAGAACTAGGCCAGTTTTCATACGGCGACTAATGCCCAAGTAGGCAGTCGCCAGATGAGCTCTAAAAAAAAAATGTATTGTTATGTTACTTGTTTGTTGTTTTTTCTTTCCTTAGTTTGTTTCACTTTTTACTTTCAAGGGTTTTCTTTTTTATTCCTTTTGCGGTTTTTCTTTTCACTACTCGTGTTGTTATCGCTTTTTTTTCTCTATTTCACTTTAGTTTCACTTTGTTAACTTGTTTTACTATTAACCTTTCACTTCACTATCATTTTTGTTAAACTTTTTAATACTATAGTTCACTTATTATACTTTTAGTTCATTTTGTTCGTATCATTTCTGTTTGCACTTTTGATCTGTTTTGTATTCTTAGTCGGTTGTTTCTTTCTATTTCAGTTGTTTAAATTCGGTTGTCTTGTTAGGTTATCAATTTGGTGTCTTGGTTGGTTAACTTTGTTGGTTGGGTTTGTATATAGTCGGGTAAATATCTTTATCGTTCTGCTTGTTCCTTCTCTCTTTTTGAATTTCTACTTAAGTAAACATGGGAACCTCCTCGATTCTCAGCTGTTGTCTGCCGCTGGGAAATCGAGTGTTAAAGGGGACTCCAGCTCTGGTGTTCGTGTGCTCTGCAAATATCGGAGGTAGATCGTATATCTTCCTCCATATTTTCTCCGCTCTGTTCCTGATGTTGATGTTGAGCGTTTCTAATCCTGCTTATTGGTTCATATCCTGTATTCTCCTCCTCTCTCTCCTACATGTGTTGGTAGAGAGCTTTATTTTGTATTCTCTGGGGTATCAATCTTTTGGTCCTTGATTCACCGTTGATAATGATTCCTAGTGCAAGATAGATTTTTCTTTTATTTTTCATGCCTAACCCTCTTAGATTGTACAGTAGGTTAAGCATCGGAATCGCTTTGTTATTCCTTTCCGTTATATGTTGTTTGTAGCCTCTATTATATTTGTAGTTCTGATCTTCGACTGCAATTTCTGCTGTTTTGTCCCTGAAGATTGGGATTATTGTAAATTTCCTCCTGTTCGTCCTTATCTTTCAATCTCTTTTGAGTTGTTGATGTTGACGATTTCTAAATCTGTTGTCCTTGCCTGAAAGTGTACGTTCCTGTACTAAGTGACGACAAGTTGGCCTATGTCGTCCGCGAACTGTATGTTTAGGCAATCAGGCATTATTGGTGGTGGCAGGTGTACTGTCTATATTGAATACAGTGTGGGGGCTGAGACAGCCCCCCTGCGGGAGTCAAGCTTCCAATTCAAATTCTGGTCCTGAATAACCGTTGATCTCCACATATGTTCTTCTGTCTGTAACATAATCGCAGAGAATTCTCTCCAGATTGCTATTCATCTGGAGATTTAATATCTTATATTGCATTCCTCTGACCCAGACTTTGTCGAATACTTTTTCTACATCTCCCAGAACCAGATCGATGTAGTTGGCCTTTACTATTTTCTCTGTTATTAGGCCTGTCGTAGAATTAGGCAGTTATCGCCTATTTCTCCATTCCTTCGTTTGTTCGGGGAAGGACTACGACAGCCCAAAATACTAATTGGAATTAAATTTCGTTGAGTGCACGGCTTTTTTGTTATTCGAATACTTTAAATATGGTTGGTCTGGATTAGTCTTATTTAATTAGGCTTTGGTGGTTGGAGGACCTAAACAAGAATTGCAAAAATAATCTTTAATTTCACAATAAAACATATAATACAAATAATTACAGTCTCTAGTTATTAATTAATTCAGCAATGGAAAAATTTCCAATAATTGCTCATGCCGAGAGGGCACAATACTCCGAGTACTAACCCGATATGGTTTAGGTTGAAACTACGAATGGAATCGTAGCCTTAGGGTCACAATATTTCACTTTAGTTACGCGAGATAACTCGGGAGGAGACTATGTGTCATCCTGAGGAAACGAAAAGTGTAAATACGTTACTATTTTTTGAAGGGGAGGGGGGAGAAACTCCTGTGGGGCTGATACTGTGCGTTGATTCTGGACAGGTCCTTCGATCCTGACGCCGTCGTTCCAAATAAGATCCTAGCTGCGGGCCGGCATGACTCCGTATGTTCTATCGCTCGAGGATATGCGCCTTCAGTGGATGATTCCGCAGCCGTCTTAAAAGAGGCCCCCGAATATCTTCTGTATTTTTCGGGCTTGGCTCACTCAGGAGCAACGTAGAGACAGCTCACCACCACGACCTGAGGTCTTCTCCAAGGGATAGGTGGAGGTGTTGCGTCTTCGGGATTCTTCTTTGGGCGGATTCTGACGGAATACTTCCACGATAAATTTTGTGACGGAGAATATATAGGCATTCGCCAGAACTCCTTTATTTGCTAACGGAAGCAATTAAGCCCTGCCTCACCATCCCGATGTTTATAGCTCGGCGGTGGGGTTTTGATGGTCCAACTGAAACGAAGAAATTCTCGGCTAATCTCGCCGGAAGTTTGCTGACGGGCGTAGGGCATTGCTCTTCCCGATAACTTTCGTTTCACACGACTCCTTTAAACAAATCTTACTCGAACTCTCTTTCTTTGACAATGTCAAGTGCCATTGTGGTGTCTCTGCCTATCCTGAATCCGAACTGATAATCATTATAAGGGTAATTTTCTTCAAGATATTCTTTTAGTTTTCTGTTAAGGATTTTCTCGAAGACTTTGCCCATGAAGTTTATAGTTATCAGGGAAATAGCCGTTATTTAAGCACGCGTTATATATATTCTTTAATGTTCTGATGATTATGTTCGGTGCCTTGGTAAGAATAATTCTGGTTCTTCCTGAGGGGCCTGGCGCTTTCTGTTTGAATTATTGTATTGCGCCTTTGATCTCTTCCGTTGTTATGTAGGTCCCTGTACCCAGAATTTCCTCCCCTTCTCGCTCTACACTTGGCGCTGGAGTGATTTTGTCTGTTTTTTCGCAAGAATGTGTGGACCATTTCGTCTCTCTCTGGATTGAAGACTTCGTCCTCCTCTGGTGTTATGGAGAACACTAATTTCCAGTGATTACGAAAAAGTTCTTCTGTGGTCTTCTCTTCTTGGATCTTCTTGCTTCGTCTATTTTCTCTATTAGGCTATCTCATATGTGTCTTTGCTATTCTTCTATGAGATGCCTCAGTTCTTCTCTCCGTCTTCTGATTTCTTCGTATCCTTCTCTATTTGGTCCGTGGAGAATTATTTAGTCTAGTAATCCTCTTAGTTTATTATTCTTTCTCTTCATTTCCTCTGTCCATCGAGGATGTGGAAGAGTACGGTATCTTGTCTTTGGTATATATCTTTGGTCCGTCTTAATGATCGTTCTTGTTAATCTTGAGTTGTCCTCGTCAATATCTTCCAGGTTAGCGTCAGTGAGATCCTTTGGGACGAGGTTACTAAGATCTTGTGTGTAACCTGCCCAGTTTTCTCTCCTGTAATCCTTCCTCGCCGGTACTGGTACCTGTATCGAGTATTGATTCATGAGCAAAGGTTTTCCAACATGGTCACTACATGCAAAGGTAACTGGTTGCATGTGGATGTTGAATGGCGTATTGAAGCTACTTAGCACGACGTCTGGCTTTGTAGTTGCATTGTCTGTGACATATGTTGTAAAGCAGGGTCCTAATCTCTTGAAAATGTTTCTTTATAACATCATTTCTAAGTTGGCTCCTCTGTTGTTTCTGGAGCGGTATCCATTTGCACTGCACCTGGCATTGAGATCTCCCATAAAGATGGTTGGGAAAAATGTGCCAAAGATTTTAAATAGGTTGTGGAGGGCAAGGTAATTTTCCCTTGGTGATTGGTATCCCCTGGCTACTATTATGGGCATTAATTCCGTTTTAATTTTTACGGCTGAAGGATTCGCATTTATGACGGTTTAATCGAACAATTTCATTGATTTTTTTTCTTCTGAATTCACTCCGTGTTCTGATATTAATATTCCTCGTATTTCTGGATCGATCTCTCTGAAGTTATTTTCTAATGTCGATGTTTTACCGATCCATCCGTGAGTGTTGATTTGCAGAATGCTGAGCTTTCTTCTTCTATCTGGTTTGGTCGTTTAGAGTTCTTTTGACTTTTGACAGGTCGATCTCTTGTTGGGTTCTGCTTTGTTGCCTTTAAACCTACCATTCTTCATACTTTGAAATGTAGAATGGCAGAGAGTAACGCAGTCGCCAGGGTAGATTCGAATTTTATCCTCCATTAAGAGATTTTGTACTTCTTCCTCGTATTTTTCTCCTGTCTTTCCTTTGAATGCCCATTTGCATTTTCCTTCTTTAATTGCCTTAATGATGTCTTCCTGTTTCTTGACTCTCAGGAGGGGGGAGAGCATTCATCGCTGTAGAATTTAAGTTTACTTTCCCGTGCTTCCATGCGTACTATTTTGTCTCTTTCATTACTTTGCACTGACATGTTTGAAATTGCGTTCTCTTTAGTAGTGTGTTCCTCGTTGCTCGTTGGTGCTGACGCTGAGGCGACGTTGATTTTAAGGATTTCAGATGAGGCGGGGGGATTGTCAGGGAACCAAATCTTCATTCTATTTTTTATAGCATTGTATTGAGTGTCGTAGCGAAGGTGCCCAGTTTCTCAATATTCATCACATGGGCATAGAGTATGTATGTGAGCCCTTCTGTTGATCCCCCTTGTATCACAGTTAGATGGGTATGTGCTTCCTGCATTTGTTTCACAGTTGTTTTAGCCACTCTTGCGTATGCTGCATTTTTTCTAGTTTCTTATATCTTTCTCGCTTCTCTTTCCTTTCGTTCTATTATCTCCTTTCTTTTGGGGAATGTCATTCCCATAGTCCTATGCGAACCATGCCAGTTCACGCATTTCTTAGTACTTTCCTTGCACTGTCTCCATTCGTGGTTCTTCTGTCCGCACTCAGAACATATTGTATCTTTCTCAGTGCAGTCACGCGTCAAGTAGTCCTCCATCTTATATAAAGCGGAAGCATATTTGAATATTAATATGATACTCGCACTCCATGTTCTCTGGTGGAATTCTCATGTTAAACATGAGCAGTCCTCGTTGGTATATCTTTTTTGCTATATCTGTTGTTGCACACAGACTTTTAAAGACATGTGTGTGGTGACCAAATTTAATTATTTCCTTTATATTTATGTCTTAATGATTTTTTTCTATTTCTTCTTTCATTTTTTCTTTGTCATGGGAACTCACCCAAACGTCGACTTTCATGCAAATGATACTTCTGTTTACATTTATCTGGGGTGAGATTTGGGGCGTTATATAAAAGGGGACTGAGACAGCTCCCCTGAGGAACCCCTGCTTCGAGTTCGGATTCGGGCCCTTTATGTTATCTGATTTGTATTTATTCTCTCCTCTCCATTATGTAGTCGCAAAAATACTCTCAAGAATGGGGTTAAAGCCTACTTGAAGGATCTTGAATTGTAGTCCTCTCTTCCAAACCTTGTCAAAAGCTTTTTTGACATCGCGGAGCACCAGGTCGGCATGCTTTTTGTCTGCCTTGATTTTCGCAAGTTTTTCGGTAACGACTGCTAGTGCTCTTTCAGTCCCTTTTTTCTTTCTGAAGCCATGTTGCTTCTCATTATAAAAGTTGGCTTCATCGAGAAAAGAGTTAACTCTGTTAGCCAACATCTTCTCGAAGACTTTGCCAGCAAAGTATAAGAGAGATATCGTTCGAAATCTGGCAGGGCAGTTCGGAGGCCTCCCCGCTTTAGGGATGAAGATCATCTTGGCCACTTTCCACTGATCAGGAAAATAGCCGATGCTCAGAGTGGCGTTCATGATGTTGAGAAAACCACTCCAAACGTTAGGCGGGGCCTGGATAAAATTCTCGCGGATCAGCAAAGGAATACCCGGAGCTCTTTGAAGAAAGGATTTTAGAGTAACGGAGAGTTCTAGGCCAGTTATTTTACTGCCATAGCCCTCCATCAATCTTTCCTGCTGTACATAGTGATGAGGAGAGGTTTTGTGTATTTGTGTTTAACTATTGGATTACGTCAGTTTCAAATTCTAGTCGTAATTGTCATTTTCTTCCGGGTTAATTTTGAAGATTGAATACCAGAAAATTCTAAACTTCTCTTCAATCTCTTCAATCTCAGTAATTATTTAGCCGTTATGAGTAGTTTTGATTTTTGTTTGTGGAGGTTTTCCTTTAAGACGTTTAACCGTCTGCCAGAACGTGTCTTTTTCTATGTCGAGTCTGTCTATTAAACTGTCCCAGAGTAGCATTTGCTGATCCGTAATTAGTCTCTGGAGTTCGTCCTTAATTTGTCTTAGTCTTCTGTAGGCATTTTAGTTGGAGCCTATCAGCTTTATTACATTGGACAGGTCCCTATATTCTTAGGCCAGGGCTCTCATGGGAGTGGTCCAGGGGGGAGCTGGAAGGGTTTTATTATTGATACTGGGAATACTATTTTGATCGGCTTTGATATGGTAATTAGTAAGTTTATCCAGCTCCTCATCTATTTCTTCTAGATTAGCATCATATAATGGGTAGGGGAAATAATTTAAGAGGTAATTTCTGTAATTTTTCCAGTTCGCTTGCTTGTAACTTTTGCGTTCTGGGATTTAAATTTGAATGGGGTTTATTCCTATTGTAATTTTAATAGCCTGGTGGTCGCTCGGAATGATGGGGCCCGGTTCAATGTAGTAATTGCAAGGAAACCTGATACTAGGTAGAAATATATCGGGTTTCGTGGCTGCTGTCCCAGATATCTACGTCGGGAATACTGGTGTCCGATCCTTGTCATGTATTGTCTGTCGAGTAGTAGGTCGATGTTTCTACCTGCATTGTTTAGTGTGTGGGATTAAAGTAGACGTTTATTTGCGTTCTAATTTAGCCCCGTGTGGTGTAGTTGGCGGGGTGCGCTCTTCTGGTTTCATTTTTTCCTATATTCTGTGTCCGTGATCGTGTGGAAGCAGTCCGGGTTCAGTTTAACCATATTTTAAGCGGGAACATCTTCAATCTGCCGCTCGGGAACTTCATCTAAATATTCCCACTTCTACCTTCCGGTCCTAAGATCTTTAGCTACTTCGCGGGAATCTAACTCCATTGGGAAGGTAGCTGATTCGGGGGCAAATATGTTAAGGCCGAATCCCCTCGCGTGGTATTTGAGCTGGTGCTCTCTACCTCGCGATGAGGAGGAGGTTGATCTTGGGCGGCATGTTTTGGAGATTTTCCTTGATATACGAGACCTGGTCTCCTTGGGTCACACTGCTTCCTTGTTGGATGTGTGCGTGTATATTTCTTTTGTTTCGGCGGTCTTATTCTCGGATGTTTCGGGCGCTTGTTCTGGTGTCTGTGATTTTATTTACCTATTTAGACGCGGGTTGCGTGCACTAGCTGTGTTTGGGGGCGTGGGAAGTTTTTATACGAATCTTCGCACTGAGGGGCTACACTAATGCACATAACCTCTTCCAATAGCGAGTTTTCAGGAAACCACATCTCTTGTAAGCTGTTTTAAGCAGCATGCGGTTTACTCCTGTGGCGAGGGTACCGGGACTTGTAATGCTTGCAATGTGTGCATAATAAATGCAACGCATTATTTTTTGTAGACTGTTAGTTTTCTATGTGTAGGTATGTTCGTTGGTTATTACTTTCGGCGATAGTGGCTTTTGCAACTTTGGCATGAGTCGTATTGGCTTTATTCTCCTCGTTATCGCGCTTTTTTCGTGTCTGCTTTTGTATCACTCTTTTTTTTAACCGGACATGCCATAGACATAGTCCGGTGATTTCCGTCCCAATTAAGGCATTTTGGGGTGCTGCTTTTGCAATCCTGACAAAAATGATCGCCGCTGGCGCAGATAGAACACAGTGTAAGTTCTTTGTCCAGGCAGGTGGCCGAACAGAGTCCACAGAATGCTACACTATGTATATGCCTATGTTTTGAACGTTAGTTTGTCATAAACTGTGATGGCTCAATTTTGCATCCCTTATGTTTAAGTAAGAAAGTATACAAAATGTAGCATTCTGTAAGTCATTCTGAGCAAATTGAAAAGGAAGAGTATATAAACCCATCGACTACTGCTACAAATGCTATGCAGTCGAAAAGCATCAAAGAATGATTACAAGGCGACGGAAATTGCATGCTCTAACTGCGCCAAAACTGGGCACGGTTGGAAAGATTGTAAGGAAGAAAACCAGAAGTGCGTCAACTGTGGAGGGGACCACATGGCCTTGGCCAGGAGGTGTCCCATCTGCAAAGAAGCCATTCGCACCAAAACGGAGAACATTAAAAAAGAAAAAAAGAGTCGAAAATTAGGAATACCCAGGTACGCAGATACAGCGGCCTCGAGGAACTTCAACAAGAGTGCAAGTACTCCGAAATTAATAATGCCAAGTGAAGGAAGAGAAATAATGGCTATGGTCCTTTTCGCTCATCTGACAAACATGGCTAACCCCTGCTCTTCCTCTGATGAACTTAAATGTCTTCTGAAGAAGAACGCAGCAAGAAGAAAGTTTGGTTCCCTGAAAATCCGGACTCGGCGGGGCTTTTGAACATCGAGTTGATTGACGAGCAGCAACAACCGTCAAACAACAAGTCTAAGGTGACTCCAACAGAAGAACCAAAACCGAACCAAACGGAAAAAGAAGAAACTTCAGGAGGAGAGGTAGAAACGAAGAAGGGTGCGAAGAAGAAAAAGGAGAAAGGGAGGAAGAAAAATAAAACGGAAAAGAGCAACATAGATCAAAATTCATCGGATGAAGAAGAAGGACACGGAGAAAATGCATGCCATCCCCCACCCCCCTCACCGATAAGCAGGATATTCTCGAGAAGGGATACTTCTTCGATGGTGAGGACGTGGGCCTCAGGGTATTTGGTTCGCCCCTGTGTCCGCCACCGAAAGAAGACCTGGAACTACTCCTTCATGGCATCGCCGAAGAGGAGTTCAAGTGGACCTTCGTGGGACCTTTTTTAGCTGAGGAAGTCACAGCACTGGTGCTGAAGCGCACGGTGTACATACCGACCAAGTGTGTGCACACCGTCAATATGACTATCTATGAAAGAATAAAAAGTGGGCAAAAGACCTCGGAAATAAAGTGAAGGGTTAGATAATAATAAGCTCAACAGTGAATAATAATAATGATATGTGTCGAAATCATAATTTAAGCAGGGAATGTGAAAAGATATACAAAGTGGGATTAGACAATTAGAAACAACCAATTTTCAATATATTGTAATTGAATAGGAAAACATTGTGTCTTGAAATTGGATTAATATAAACAGCTGAACTAACAATGTATATAAAAATTATTCATCAGCAAAGCATTTAATGTTTAAATAATGTACAACTAAAATAATGTTTTATAAATAATTAACTCTAATCTTTTAACTATGCGTATGTAAATTCCTTTTAAGTATAAACAATTAACTCCTACGAGTAAAAAAATATAAATATAATTTTTGGATTGTATAGTAATAGTTAACTGGTTTCCATGTTTCCTGGAACCTTTATCTTCCTACTTGTGCTAATGACTTTCTCTTCTCTGCTTAATTCTATTTTCCTCACTATTTGCTATTCATTTTTAAATGTATTAGGTTGAGGAATAAGTTCTTGCGTTTTGTTTAATGTTGTGTTGATTTAAGTTTTGTTGATGTCATTTGTGCACATATTAAGAAACAATAATAAATAATGAGAGCAAAATTTGCAAAGGTTGGGCTACGTCTCTTAACAGCGTAGACTATTAGGCTTTTGCTTAGGCTACGTCTTGAAGTTGAGTAATAAGTCATTGCGGTTTATTTAAGAATTGTGTTAATTTAATTTTTGTTCTGTACCCTCAAAATGGAATGTCAAGTTGAAAGAAAGGCGTATTTTCGACACTTGTTGTTATTCATTTTCAATCGAGACGGGAACAAAGCAAACGAGGCCAAAGCTCGTCGCGATATTTGTGCTGTGTACGAAGAAAATGCTTTATCAGAAAGAACAGTTCAATGATGGTTTTAACGTTTCAAAAACGGTCATTTCAATCTTAATGGCGAAGAACGTTCTGGTTGCCCCATTAAGTTGGATGAAGATCGATTGAACGACCTGCCTTATGAAAATTCTTGTCAATCGACTAGAGAATTGGCCTTACAATTGTCGTATGATCAGAAAACTGTAGTGAATCACCTTCATTCGATGGGGAAAGTTCAAACCTCAGTGCATGGGTTTCGCACGCTTTGAGCGAAAGCAACAAACTTCAACGCTCCACGATTGCCGCAGGTTTGCTTGCTCGTCACAACGCTACCCGTGGATATAAGGACAGATTTCTTCACCGCATCATCACTGGCGACGAAAAGTGGTGTGTTTATGTAACATGAACCATCGAAAACAATGTCTTAGCCCCAATAAAAAACCACTTCCGTGATTAAAGCAAGGACTTCATCCACGAAAGACGATGTTCTGTGTGTGGTGGGATTGTGAAGGCATCATTCTTTATGAGCTCCTTGCGAACAACGAGATTGTCAATGCAGAACTCTACGTTTAACAATGCTTGTCCTCACATTTCCAATATGACAAAAGATGCCATCCAAACGCTTAATTGGGAAATTCTGCAGCATCCTCTATATTCGCCAGACTTGGCTCCATCGGATTTCCATATATTCTGATCGCTTTCAAACAATTTGAGCGGAGTTTCGTTCAATACTGATGTGGAATTAAGAACCTGGTTAGACGAATTTTTTGAGTCAGAATTCAGAGATTTTTATTGCAAAGGCATGGAAAAACTAGTTGAACGTTGGGAAGAAGTCGTAAATAACAACGGAGAATACATTATTGATTAAATTGCATATTGGTATCAATTAAAAATGAAGTTTTTTTAAAATTGTTAATGGTAATGAATAAATTTGATAAAACGGCAAAAACATATTCCTCAACCCAATATGTAAAATCTCTTTTGTAATTCACCTCTTAATAGACCTTGAAACCTTGTCATTCCATTTCTGTTCATTCCCTGAAGATGACCGACCACGGTCGAAAAAGGTCTCAGATTAAAATATGTTTTTTGCGAATGTTTTTTCGCCTACAAGACACAGACAAAAAGATAATTCAAGTTAAAATCAATAATACTATCACTGTTGTGGACTTTGTGGACTTCAAAGGTGCATATTTATTTATATATATATATATATATATATATATATATATATATATATATATATATATATATATATATATATATATATATATATATATATATTCTTACGCTCCTCTCCTTTTCTCCCCAGTTATCCTCTAACGGCTGATTGTTTAAGGTTGGTTTATCCTGATGTATTTCCTGTGTTTCCACAATCGTTAATTTTTAACTAGCAACATAATAATCCAAAAATATCAATTACCTGTAAATTTATCGCTATCCCCCCTCCTTAATAAACATTAAATGCTTTCCATAAATTCGTCATTTTAATTATCTGTTTGACTCTTAACTTATATTTTTTTCCACGAATTGTATTTCCAGTACCCGAAGATGGCTGTAAAGTTCACCCGAAACGTTCTATCAAGAAAATGAAATGATTTTCCTTTCGTTCATCCTTCAAATTAAATTGAAGCCCTAACCAATATATATATATATATATATATATATATATATATATATATATATATATATATATATATATATATATTCAGAGATAGATAGCATAACTTAGGGATTATGTTCCCTATTTCTAAAAATAGTTCTCATGAACATATGTCCAGAAATGCTTGGTTTCTCAGTTATAGGTTATTAAAACACATGCTGATAAAATATCCTTTATCTCCCACAGGTGGCGTCTTTTAGCACAGGATTCCTTTAAACGATCAAATAATTGTCTGGATAGTGATGCATCGTGAGTGGACATGTACTCCAATCAAGAGAGAGTAGATATGCGCTTCGTGTATGGTTTGGCGAACGGTAATGCTGTAGAAGCTCGTCTCTGTACCAAGAAATGTTCGCAAACAGAATATGCCCAAATAGGAAAATATTTGTGAATATCCATCGCCAACTCTATGAATATGGACCTTCGAATCTCGTGGTGGAGACAGAGAACGACCAAGTTCTACGACGCCTGAGGAAGAAGAGGAGATGCTGTATATCGTGAATGATACTCCTGAAATCAGCACATAACAGTTGGCAAAGCAAGTGGATATTCCTCATTTGATTGTCGAGAGAGTGTTACGAGAACAACAGTTTTATCCATATCATTTGCATCGTGTAAGGGCGTTTTCACCAACAGATTACCTTGCAAGAGTTACGTTTTGTCAATGGTTCTTGGAGCAGTGCGCTAGAAATCCAAACTTTTCCAGTTTCGTTTTCTTGACTGACAAAGCACAGTTCACTCGAGGTGGAATAGTCAACTTCCACAATCAGCATGTATGGGCAGAGGAAAATCCACATGCAATTGTATCAACACGTCACCAACAGCGGTTCTCACTCAACATCTGGACCGGTGTTGTTGGTGATACGTTATTTGGGCCCCATGTACTTCCAAACAGGCCCATAGGTGAGACATACCAGCGCTTTGTGGAAGACAAAATGCCTGATTTCTTGAACGACGTTCCACTTATCACTCATCGTCAACTGCATTTCATGCATGATGGTGCTATCGCACACTTCAGTCTTAACCCGTAGGTACCTTAATAGAAATTTCCATGGTCGGTGGATAGGAAGAGGCTCTTACATGGCCTCCAAGCTCACCTTATTTGATTTCCTTGGATTTCTACCTGTGGAGCCATTTAAATTCACTCGTGTATTCATCTCCGGTAGATGATGACGACTCTCTCCGCAACCGAATTGTAGCAGAGTGCGAGACAATATGAAACATGCCAGGAATTTGGGAGCTTATTCGTGAGTCCATGAGACGTCATGTGGGGCCTGCCTTACTGCATGGAGGGCACATTTTGAACAGTTTCTTTAGGGCACTCAAAAACATTGTGTATGTGCCACCTGTGGGAAGTAAAAGAATTCTGATTAGCATGTGTTTTAATAGTCTATAACCCGGAACCCAATCATTTCCGGACATATGTTCATGGGAACTATTTTTATTATTTAGACATAGGGAACTTAATCCCGAAGTTATGCCATTTACTTTTGAAACACCCTGTATATATACTACCGAGCAAAATATGAGAACGACTTTCCTCTATTAAAATATTTTCAAAAATATGATGATTAGGTAAAAAAGTTCATGGCACATAAAAGCATGGAGTTAATATATTTTATGAAGATTTCCTATGATACAATCGTATATTGAAGAAATTATACGAAATAAACTAACAAAATAAAATATAGACACTTGCAAAATAAGAGATCGATCATTCACAGAATTACTTACTTAAAATATACAAGAAACAAAACAAGATTTGACAACGATCAACCTTAAAGCCCTAAAAATATGCGGTGTTGAAGCTTTTGTTTTTGATTACTTCGGTGCAAAGACAACCAGGACCTCACCAGTTTTTTGCAAAGTTCTGGTGTTTTTTTCATTCTTGCTTAATTTTCGTCCATAAATTCGTCACTCTTTTAGCCGAAAACATCTACCTTACCATGACGCTGCTTCCTCCGAGCTCGGCAGACTTGTTCACACATTTAAGAAGCCTCTAAAACGCCGTCTTCTCGGAAGGTGGTTATGCGGGGTCGAGCGACTTTTGCAGGAGATTTTTAGGGGTTTTTTATTGTATAACTTCAGAATGCGCCAAATCCCCTCTCGGACCTTTCTGCCTCCCCTGAACTCGTCGAAAGATTCGTCCTCGAAGTCTTCAAGAGAACAATTCTCTGGCTGAACTCAGGAATCGCTTTCAAGTGTGGTGGCATCTCTGCAGAGTGAGTACGGCAACAATAGCGGTTGGTTGTACAGTTCTTACCTACTGAGCAAAATATTGACAGATGATTTCAAGAAACTTCCAGAATTTTCGTGAGAAATATTTTTGTTTTGTTAATTTATTTAGTATAATTTCTTAAATATACGATTGTATAATATGAAATCTTAAAAAAATATATATTAACTTCATACTTTTATGTATATGAAAATTTCATATATTATTCATGAAATTTTATAAATTACATATTTAAAAAGGGAAAGTCGTTGTCTTATTTTGGTCGGTAGCATATACTAGTATATATATATATATATATATATATATATATATATATATATATATATATATATATATATATATATATATATATATATATATATATATATAACATTTTACACCCACGCGTTGATTAAAAGTTCCATAGGTTTGCCCTCTTGCTTTCATGACTTGTTTTTACATTCTTAACGACACTTTCTTTTTTGTACATTCCACTTGCTGCGATTGAGCTCACGTTAAGTGAGGCCGGATTAAAAACGAGTGCACATCTGTTGAATGCCAGCACAGCAAAGCCCCTCAACCCTTAAAAATTGGAGACTGCAACCCATATCTAAAATAGAGATCTCTCTTTCAAAGGGAGTCAAGCACCGTCGAACATTGATATCGGCTTGTCTGTAGCGTTTGCAGAATTCAATGTCACCTGGAATTCAAGTTATGGGTTCCTGGGATCATTTGGGTTTGTTGTGAAGAGCGTGGCAGCAGGTTGGTCAATGGTCTCAGCAACCTAGAAGAGCTACCGCGCGGTGCAGGAGACTGCAGTCCATAACCAATTTGAAGCCTGCTTTGGAAAGTTGACTACCTTAGATACATTGGTAGTACACTGCGTCTCCTCATTCATTCCACAGATGACCTTTGCTTATTTTGTTTATTATCCCATTATAAATTGGTGGTTGCTCTATTGAAATGCGTTTAATTATCGGGAATTAAGTACTGGCCAGGGAAAAAGAAATATGGCATAGCGTCACCCACTCATTTTACACAGCGTATTTGCCTGTTTGATCAGTTATTGCCGTCTTTAAAGGTGTTTTCGATCAAGGTAGCGTCAGAATAAAAGTAACTGATGAAGTGAAAGTGTAGAATGGCGTTTTGTCGACCGCCATCCCTGTTTACCCCTTTGTGTGGTCCTATTTGAAATTACCCCGCGTAACATTAGGGGTTATATTAAAATGTCTTTTTTATGTCATGTGACCAAGTAAGGTGAAGTTTCGAACATTAAACAGGTAGAATGACGTTAATTTGCAAGCACTCACCCATCTACCTCTTTTTGGTAATCTGAATGGGTGATAATTCAATTGTAATGTGCTACCAAACTGGCGCTCTCTTCTCCTCTCTATTGCATAGCAGGGATTATAAGTGTCATTTGAATTATCTGACTTAGATGATCGGTGACACCTCTTTGTAATAGGAACAAGTACATCCTTCAATTGTCACTATGGGATAAACCACCCTCAATGTACTGAAATAGCCCTTTTGTATCTCGGAATCAGCATACTCGTGGGAGACGCAGTAGATAAAGCGGTCTCCGAGACCTTTCATGAAGGTTCTTTGACCTCCCATCCAGTACGAAACTTCCTGATGCAGTGCTCAAGTCTTTGGAACTATGACTTCCCTGCCGTTACTAAACTTCCTGATGCAGTGCTTGAGTCTTTGGAACTATTTCCTGCCTGCCAGTACTAAACTTCCTGATGGAGTCTTTTAGTCTTTGGAACTATGACCTCCCTGCCAGTACTAAACTTCCTGATGTGGTGCTCAAGTCTTTGGAACTATGACCTCCCTGCCAGTACTAAACTTCCTGGAGTGTTTGAGTCTTTGTAACTATGACCTCAATGCCAGTACTAAACTTCCTGATGGAGTGTTTGAGTCTGGAACTATGACCTCCCTGCCAGTATAGCAATGCCTCTGGGCATTCCTATAATAAAAACCTCCTGGGAAACTTAAATATGTATAATCATCCATTATTATGTAAAATTCATTATGCATTACTTTAACTTGTCAATTTAATCATTTAATTATTTTACTTTAACTGTTAATTTAATCTTTCAATTAATGTACTTCAACTTTTGCAAATTAAATCATTTTATGTTAAACTTAATAATTAATTAATTCATTTATTTTACTTGCCAATTTATTTAACGTATACTGTTCCAAACAACATCTCTTAAATTTCACACACAAACAAACAAACACACGTTCCCAGCTCGATCAAAAGAGCATGCTTTCTGCCCACTCGACTCCCTCTTTCTTCGTATAAAGCCCCAATTCAGTCCATTATAGATACTACATAGATACTCCATATTATATACTCTAAATTACTACACTAGATCAAAGATACTCTATCAAAGATACTCTATATTGTTCACTACATTACTACACTATATTATATATTATTCACCATATTTACTTAACCTACTTATCTCTGTACATTCGTTAATTTTATGAATATATTTATATTTGTGTAATTGTCTTTCTTAAAGCCCAAGTCATTATTCCAAAATTTACTTCTCTGTCGCATTAGGCCTAAAGCTAACGGCAGACCTTTTCGATTAAACAAAATTTATGGTTATGGTTTTCGAAAAGCTATCTAGGCTGATTTATTAACCGAAGATAAATAACATTGATAACCATACACTATATCAGTACTAAACTTCCTGATGGAGTATTTGAGTCTTTGAAACTATGACCTCCTTGCCAGTACTAAACTTACTGATGTAGTGTTTGAGTCTTTGAAACTATGATTTCCCTGCCATTATTAAGCTTCCTGATAGAGTGTTTGAGTGTTTGGAACTACGACCTCCCTGCCAGTTCTAAACTTCCTGATGGAGTGTTTGAGTCTTTGGAACTACGACTTCACTGCCATTTCTAAACTTCCTGATGCAGTGCTCGAGTCTTTGGAACTATGACCTTCCTACCAGTACTAAACTTTCAGATGGAGTGTTCGAGTATTTGAAACTTTGTACATAGTACTCGGGCCATTTTCAGGACTCCGGAGGACGCTAAATACTGTCCTTGGAGTTGAAGAGAGGGTCTTTTTTGTTGGTGCGCGGGATCTGAATTTATACCCAAGAATATTGACGTTTTTGACTAGTACTTTGTTTTTTATTGTGACTAGTTTAAAAAAAAAATTTTTATCTTTCGTTCTTTATTTATGAGAGCTTATTCTTTTAAGCTTTAAGTTCCGAAGTTAGGAATATTTTAACTTTGGTACCCAAGTCATCGGTGGGTACCGTGAAAGAGGTGGGAACCATGGAGACCACCAAAATCTTCCTGGCCAAATAGCCTTGATTTCACGACTTCTTTCTTTCTTTATTCCTTCCTTCCTTTCGTTTTCTTATTACTTTTTTTACTTTCGTTTTCTTCTTACTTTATTTGCTTCTTTTTCTTCCTACTTTCTTTTATTTCTTCTTCGCTTATTTCCTTTCATGTGTTCCATTTTCCCATTCTTTCGTTTTCTTCCTCCCTTTTGTTTTCTTACTGCCTTCTATTTTATTCTTCCTTCTTCCCCTTTTTCGTTTATTCTTTCCTTTCTTTAATTCTCTCCCTTCCTTCTTTCGTTCTCTCCCTTCTCTCTTTCTATCGTCATTCTTTTTTCTTTCTTTCTTTTATTCATTTTCTATTTTTTCTCTTTCTAGTCTGCTCTCACTTATGTATTTACCTTCTAGTAAATGCTGAGGCAAAGCGCACTTTACGCTCCAGATTTCAATTTTCTGTCCTTCTATAAGTTCGAATTTGAACCCCACGAAGCAGGGGAAAGGTGAGGGAGGGGGGTACTCAATTCGAACCTGTTTGTTCGTCTTCCACGTCGATTCTGCTCCAGAATCCGCCATCAGTGTGTTCAAACGACGCCAGGTTCTAGCCGTCCATTTGGCACACACAACTAGGGACGAATAAACAGATACTCAGAATCACCGACAGGCAGACGAAGAATATTGATCAATCAATTACTTTGGCTTTGAAACGTACAATAAATAATATTTTATTTCTCGGCGCATGTAACTGCGCGAATGATGGTTGCAAACATTAATTGGCTTATGCCAAATAACCTAAAGTTGAAATACAGAGATTGCAAACACCACTTACGTGTCAGAATGTCACGAAATATTCACGTTTGATAAACATGTCTTTTGTCTGGCACCATTTGGCACTTTCAAGTTTCCATAACAACGTCAGCGATAGCTTCTCCATTCAGTGGAGGGCTTCTTTGCTAGTGCCACGAGTGAGTCTTGTTACATGAATCAGTAGTGTTCCTTTGGCCGTTCTCGAGTGTGTTTGTTGTGTTGGCACTGAGTGCCACGGGAAGTTATAGCTAAATGGCAGTCGCATGGCATATGTGTTAAATATAGCCCGTACTCATTTATAATAGCAAAATACTGTAATTTTTAGAAACGTTTTGAGTATTGGTGATAATAAGAGAGAATTTAATGGGCTTTTTTAGCAAATTAATTAATTTTTTAGAAATTATACATCGGAAGCCAGACGCAATATTTTGTCGAAAGATTGACATGTGATCTCATTTAATTGTAAGTATTATTAATAGTCATCATACCATACATCAGGAAAGTAAATAATCAAAATACTCGTATTTATCTGTAGAAAAAGAGAAATCACTACAATCATTTTCATCTTCATTTTTGAGTTATCAACGGGATATAATTTTCACTCATCCGGTAATTTATCATTTTTCTTATAATCCATTTTACTTCCCTTGTCAAGGCTGGATAAAAATGCAAACGTGTTTGTAACTTGATAAATTTATTTTAATAGCTTAATTAATACATACAGAACAATATAAAGCTAGTATGCATATTTATCTACCATCTAGAGCAATTTATGTTCATATAGATTCCTTACTATCTACATAACGAAATGTGTTAATAACACTTCAATATTTAGGATTTTAATAGACTGTAATTTCGAGATTTGAAATAAAAGCTTTGATCAAAATTTCTACGATAGAAATTTGGGAAGAAAATAGCAATTTCCATGAGGTTTGTCACCATTTATTTTGTTTTCTTGTGTGACCCTCTTTATAAAAAGATGTTGGCCCATTCATTTGTTTACTTCTCTGTCGATGCCAAAAAAAAGGTCAAAAATCTAAAGTTTACTAATGCCCTCAAAATCATATTGGAGCACTAATAAATAGTCTATAACCCTTTTTACTGACTTTTTCTTCCATAAAACTAGTATAATTTTCGATTAAATAATCTTAGGGTTAAAGATACGCTTGTTTTTTATATGAAATAATTCAAACAACTATTTTCCTTTTTTCCTTTCTCCCAAACGTGTAAAAATACAGTCTTATAATTGAATAAGTGATTAACGGTCCAAATAAAGCTGAAAAGTTCTAACTGTAACAAACACTATAGTGTCTACTCATTGATGGTCGTCGAAACTTATAAAATAATAACAAACAAATTTTATTTGTTTGTTTACCCCTAAGATAAATTGCGCTGGGAGGGAACGTGTCCTACAGCCGCAATCCCCCAGCGAGTTTGCCATTCTGTTGATATAAATGCTGCCAACAAGGAACCTATCGTTGATATAAATGCTGCCAACAAGGAACCTATCGTTGATATGAATGCTGCCAACAAGGAACCTAACGTTGATATAAATGCTGCCAACAAGGAGGCTAGCGTTGATATAAATGCTGTCAACAATGAATCTAGCGGTGATATAAATGCTGCCAACAAGGAACTCAGCGTTGATATAAATGCTTCTAACAAGGAACCTAGCGTTGGTATAAATGCTACCAACAAGGAACCCAGCGTTAATATAAATGCTGCCAACAAGGAACCTAGCGTTGATATAAATGCTGCCAACAAGGAACCTAGCGTTGATATAAAAGCTGCCAACAAGGAATCCACCGTGGACGTAAAACCTCCAAGGAACCCACCGTTGATATAAGTGCTGCCAACAATGAACTCAGCATCATTGGTATAAATGCTGCCAACAAGGAAGCTAGCGTTGATATAAATGCTGCCAACAAGGAACCTAGCATTGATATAAATGCCACTAACAAGGAACCTAGCGTTGATATAAATGCTGCCAACAAGGAAACTCCTGTTGATATAAATGCTGCCAACAAGGAAACTACCGTTGATATAAATGCTGCCAACAAGGAACTCACAGTTGATATAAGTGCTGCCAACAAGGAACCTTCCATTGATTCAGAAAGCTGCAGGTTACGGAAATTTGCGAGGTATCTCCTTAGCACATACAATGGTCTCTTCTTTTCCCCATTCTGGTTCTGTATAGTTTTTCACAAATTAATCATGTCACATTTATCATAGTATTTTTGAGAAAGCTAGGTTAGCTATGATATAATTATTTATATATTATATAAATCCTCAAATAATTTGGGATGACTGCTTGTGTTGCCAATTAATAGTAATTCTCATAACAATTTAGTTTGGAAAATTGATTATAAGGATAAAAAATAGCCAAATGTTAATGCGAATATTTTTTTTCATCGACGATTAAAAATTAAATAATAAATATATAAAATTAATTAGATTGGAAAATGAAAAAATTAGGGGAAATTTAGCAAACCTGTTTTGAAACAAAACTGCTTCAAAATGTTTCGACATTACTGCTTGAAATACCGCAATAACGTATTTTATTTTACTAAAATTAATTTATTTTATTGGGAAATAAAATAATACATTAAATTGTCACTAAAGGAAATTCAGGGTAAAGTGTGACATCACTATTTGGTAGAAATGTAGCTCGTAGTTATGAAGCTTCCAAAACTGTGCTTCGTATCCAAGGCAAATTCCAAGCTGACAATTGTTGAGGAGACTTGAGAGTGTCTTGTTATGGAAGGGCGGGAATATTCACAACGTTCAGCTCCTTGAAGCGTTAGTGAGAAGGGGACAAGAGAAGACAAGAGAAGACAAGAGAAGACGAGAGGGAAAAACAAGAGGCAAAGTCCCTCCAATGACCTGCGGCGTTTTGTGATAAGATGATAGAAGGGTACGAGACAACCCACACCCATAAAGGTGTATGAGAGAACCAACGCCCATAAAGGTGTATGAGAGAACCCACACCCATAAAGGTGTACGAGAGAACACACACTCATAAAGGTTCAAAGGGCTCAGCGGGATAAATAGGACACGGACTAAAATCAATAGGAGAAATTGAAGAAATATCAGCTGATGGAAAGAAAGAAAACTTATCGAGGTAACTTCCAGGACCGTAAATTTATTTTTTTTTCTCATTTGAGGGACTATTCAGGGGCGTAGTCAGGTTTTAAAGCTCGGGGGGGCGAGCACATAAAAAGACGACATAGCACGTATCGAATAATTTTAGATTCATTAGAATTTTTTATTATGTATTTGAAATTATAAAAGGGGAGATACACTTTTAAAAGAAGGTTGTAGCTTTATTTTTTATATAAATCAAGAGAAAATAAATTGCTTTGCACTAAATTCCTAAAGTTAAAACATGTGCTATCCAGGCAATGGCTTCGCCACTTCTCCCTACGGGGGGAGCTTGCGCTTCGCTACTAAGATTCAAATTTAAAATCTTTAAAAAAGCAGCCATGGTTAAATTTTTATAAATTTTCTGAACTTCGCCAATTATAATAATTTTAAAAAGGAACTCTAAACTAAATTTCCCCCCTTTCAAAATATCACGTTGCTAAAATATAGTTATAGAAGAAGATATATAAAAATAAATTTTCTGAACTTTACCGTTTGTAATTCTTGGGGTTTTAAAAAATTCACAAAATTTCGATACTTATATTTATTTCTGAACTTCACCATTTTGTCTTTTGATATTATAAAAAAATTATTAGAAATACCTTTGATAAAAAACATAAGTCATAACCAAACTAAGATGAAATTATTATTCAAATACTCAAAAATCCTGTTTTTGAATTATAGAGTTAGTGATTAATTATTTTAGTTTTAAACATAAAATATAAACAAAAAGAAGCAATAAGAAAAGTGTCTGAAGCACCTACAATATTTTCACCTAGGTTTCATTCTAACAAAGTTATTTATTACTTTATTATAATCCACCTTAGTATCTATTTCACATGAAACAGCAAAGCAAACCCAGTTAATCTATTTACATTAATTATCAAAGGACTTTTCTTTGTGACATGCGCCTTAAAATGAATAAATAAATTTCTATTCTAAATTTTTATTCACCCATTAAAGAAAGTAGGACTTTATGTGTTTCAAGAATCAAAGGATCGTTCCGCAACACCCCTCTAAAAATACAGTACAATGTAGACAGGTTAGCATAAATGCAACTAAGGAGACCTTTTTCAAATCTCACAAAGGACACAAGATAAAACAGCTAAATGGCGTTTATTCTAAGCCTTCAGACCGGACCTATATTAAGGTCATTATTTAGATGTGTTGTAGTTGTAATGTGTAAAATGAGAGGGATTTATGTTTATTTATGAGCCGAAGTGCCTACCAGAAATATTGGTGTAAGACAGTCATAAATAATATTTTTACAAAGCTCTGTGTTTTACCTTACCTTATCATTAACTAGCGTATTCCGCTTTTGTATTTCCCTAGAATTATCCCTAGTTTTATTACACTTTTTCCTGTCCTTTGCCATCTTTACCCATCCCGATATTTTTGAAAGATCAGATTGGGTTGATACTTAACCAGCCACACCTTGGCGAAAAGATATACGACATTCCCAGCTAAATCATAAACTAAATACATAAACAAACACCAACAGACATAACATAAAGACGCGAAACTAAAAACAAATCAACATAAGCTGGGACACGTTAAGAAGTCATAACGATCTGAACACCAAAATGAAATATGAACTGCAAAAGCGAACATAAATTAAGCGGTTCTCTCTCTCGGGATCTGTATGGAGTTGAGCGAAAGAATGAGAAATAAAAGAGCTAAAAGCGATGGAATGGAATGATAAATTGAAGGATGCGTGGTTCGGAATCCACGATAAACAGTAACCCACCAAAATGTAGTTCCATTCTATCCATCTATCCACTATAAGAAGGTCAACTTGGATAAATTGTATTCTCTTACTCTCTTTTCTCATTTCAAATCTTTTAATACTCATCCTTCTTCTCCTCTCCACCATTATCGGCTCTTATCAACCCTTCCTTAGCTGGGTCCACTTGGATTCTTTGGGGAGAGGCAAACTAGCAGGAGAAAGAGGGGGCCTATACTGGCGATGAATCTTTCTCTACTCCTATCCAATTCCACCCCTACCCCCGAACCCCACATGGATTATTATTGATGACTAATTAGCTTCATCGATTGGACGCTCTTGCTCGAAGTCGTTCAAGTGTAAAGGAAGAAAGAGTGGCGGAAAGCCGAAAGTCGCGTGGCAACGCTTCTCAACGCAATTTTACTTACTTATCATTCATTATTTCTCCTCATCTATCCATTTCCTTTCATCTGTGACTGCTCACCCACTAACTGCACCAACGAAGGCTTTTTCACAAGAGATTTTACACGGGGTGACTATTGTCAAAAGTCCGCCATGAATCATCCCTCGACAGGGTTCATTTACTCATCCATTCATACCATCATCCAATGCAGAGTTCACGCGGGGCGGGGGGCGGGGCCAAAACTGGAAAGCGACACCTCACCCGCCCGTCACAGAAACCCAGCTAAGTTATGCTAAATTTATTTCACACATATATATATATATATATATATATATATATATATATATATATATATATATATATATACATATATATATATATATATATATATATATATATATATATATATATATATATATATATATATACATATATATATATATATATATATATATATATATATATATATATATATATATATATATATATATATATATATATATATATGCAGATACACTCACAAAGGAAAAGTGAAAAACGATTCCGAGTGCTTTCGTCTTTATACTTAAAAACGAAAGCGCTCGGAATCGTTTTTCACTTCTCCTTTGTGGGTGTACTTTGTGAGCTTTTTTCTTATATATATATATATATATATATATATATATATATATATATATATATATATATATATATATATATATATATGTGAGAATGGATGGGGAGAAAGAAAAGTCCAGACACTACACAGAGCTCTTTATTGACGTTTCGCTTCTTGCCTTCCTCAGAATGGAACTGACAAGAGAGATGGAAGATCGCCGCTCGACCATTCGTAGAGTTAGTCTGGGTCGCGGTCAATTGCTCTTCCCCGGCCGTTTCCCCCTCGTCTCGACCCTTTCGCCTCTTCATTAATGAGCCTTGCCGCACCTGTCACCAGCTTGAAGAAACCGTCCCGGTGATTTGTCGACCTATAGGAGAGAATATATGTAGCTTCAATAATCCTACGCTCACGTTTTGATAAACCTTTTTGAACTATACTCACCCCATCCCATTTGGGTAAATGCCCACATTCATCTATATGCACCACTAACGAGTTTGAAGTTCTATGTGCCCGGACGTCCCTCTTGTGCTCACTAAGTCTAGTTTTGATGTCCCTACCAGTCTCTCCGTAATAACTCTTGTCGCACCCTTCACACGGAATCTGATAGATTATGCCCCTATCCGTTTGGGCCCTAAACTTTTTGTGCGAAACCAATTCCTTGATCTTTGTCCCAGCATGATCGGCAACTAGCAAACCCGTTTTCCTGAGGGCCACATTTATGCTCTGCGCATCCTTGCAGTAAGGCGCTGAAAGGTACCTGACTCCATCCAATGTGCCTATCAAGGCCTCATTACCCGCGGTCCCATTTGTCGTGCTACTCATTTTGCCTCTTTCCGATATCCCGACCGCTTTATACCTCAACTTTATTAAGAGACCCTCCGGATATTTTAGTTTAATAAAAGCATTCTTAATGTAGTTATACTCATCAGTTAAAAACTGTTGGCTACAAATCCGGATGGCCCTGAGGTAGAATCCTATACCTACCCCAGTCTTCGTTCTATCGCTGTGTCCCGATAAATAATGGATGAAGTCATCCATATTAGTGGGTTTCCTGTAAACGGAAAATTCAGTTGCACTCCCAACCCTATGTATAAGTGTGTCCAGAAAAGGAATCCTGTTATTAACTTCTTCCTCTACAGTAAACTGTATGCTACCGTTTATCTCATTCAACCGCTCTATTTTTTTCATTGATGTCAGTACTTTCAGGAATTATGGCCAGAACATCGTCTACATATCTCAACCACAAGGAGTCACCCTCCCCGAATACCCTCATCAATTTCTCCGTTTCAAGGACCTCCATGAATAGGCATGCCATGACAGCGCTAAGTGGAGATCCCATCGCCAGTCCCCTGTATTGTCGAAATTCTTCCCCTTCAAAGGTGAACGCACCAAAGCTCACGCATAGCGAAACTAACTTTATATAGTCCCTTTTACTAACGGGTAGGTCAGCGTCATTTAAGACGAGTAACAATTTTGCCACTGCCTCCAAAGCACCGTCAACAGGGACATTGGTGAACAGCGATTTTACATCAAAGCTTACCATTTTCTTTCCCTGTAAGTTGACCCCATTTAACCTAGCACAATCACTAAAAGGTTTATCTTGGGTACTTAGCTGTTTGGGGGACGATCTAGGTAGAACCTGCTCCTCCAAGCACTCCCGGAGAAACCATCTACGAGGAAATATTTAATAGAGAGTTGTCAGGTTTTGACTAATGAGATAGACGTGTTAGTAGATGAGACTGAGAAGCCAGTATCATTGCCAAGGCCCGTGATCACTGAGTTACTGGAGGCAAGCTTCAAACAAAGGATGGACCATGAAAAGCAATTGAAAACACTTTGTGACAATAGCATGTGGAACGAAAGGGGAACCCCAGGGCTGGTTAATAATTTGTCAAGCAGAGAACTTTCGCATAATGAGACCATTGCTCTTTCATTGGGCTTAAAATTTGACATAGGTGTAGGTAAACGAGGTTATTTGAATCATATATCCAAAAACTATAGGCATGGTGACAGTGATGTTGACAAGGGTTTCATCCAGGGGGTCCTCTTTTGTTACAATGCTTTGGCCAAGGAACGTGAGGTTTCCCTACCGAAAAGATTTAAGCACGCGTTAGAGCAGCTAGGTCGGTGTGAGGACATTATCATAACACAAGCGGACAAGGGGGGAGGGGTGGTAATATTAGATAAAGTAACCTACATTGACAAAATGAATGATTTGCTTAAAGATGGGGATACGTATGAGAAAGTTTCCCATGGAAGCGCGGCAAAAGAGGCCGCAGCTTTCGAACAACAGGTGCGAAAAATACTCAGGAGAGCGGAAAGGGGTAAGAAAATGACCTACCTCATTGAGGAAATCCCCAGACCCCCCCAAAATGAGGAAGCTCCCAAAAACCCACCAACAAGGGGTTCCTCTTAGACCTATCACATCGGGAGTGGGAATCGCTCCCCACAGAATTGCAAAGCCACTGGCCAGACCATTGTCTCAGAGACTGGGAAAAATTAGCAAAGCGCATTTAAAGAATTCGACCGATTTAAAGGAGAGGTTAAATGGGGTTTACCTACACCTATGTCAAATTTTAAGCCCAATGAAAGAGCAATGGTCTCATTATGCGAAAGTTCTCTGCTTGACAAATTATTAACCAGCCCTGGGGTTCCCCTTTCGTTCCACATGCTATTGTCACAAAGTGTTTTCAATTGCTTTTCATGGTCCATCCTTTGTTTGAAGCTTGCCTCCAGTAACTCAGTGATCACGGGCCTTGGCAATGATACTGGCTTCTCAGTCTCATCTACTAACACGTCTATCTCATTAGTCAAAACCTGACAACTCTCTATTAAATATTTCCTCGTAGATGGTTTCTCCGGGAGTGCTTGGAGGAGCAGGTTCTACCTAGATCGTCCCCCAAACAGCGAAGTACCCAAGATAAACCTTTTAGTGATTGTGCTAGGTTAAATGGGGTCAACTTACAGGGAAAGAAAATGGTAAGCTTTGATGTAAAATCGCTGTTCACCAATGTTCCTGTTGACGGTGCTTTGGAGGCAGTGGCAAAATTGTTACTCGTCTTAAATGACGCTGACCTACCCGTTAGTAAAAGGGACTATATAAAGTTAGTTTCGCTATGCGTGAGCTTTGGTGCGTTCACCTTTGAAGGGGAAGAATTTCGACAATACAGGGGACTGGCGATGGGATCTCCACTTAGTGCTGTCATGGCATGCCTATTCATGGAGGTCCTTGAAACGGAGAAATTGATGAGGGTATTCGGGGAGGGTGACTCCTTGTGGTTGAGATATGTAGACGATGTTCTGGCCATAATTCCTGAAAGTACTGACATCAATGAGAAATTAGGGCGGTTGAATGAGATAAACGGTAGCATACAGTTTACTGTAGAGGAAGAAGTTAATAACAGGATTCCTTTTCTGGACACACTTATACATAGGGTTGGGAGTGCAACTGAATTTTCCGTTTACAGGAAACCCACTAATATGGATGACTTCATCCATTATTTATCGGGACACAGCGATAGAACGAAGACTGGGGTAGGTATAGGATTCTACCTCAGGGCCATCCGGATTTGTAGCCAACAGTTTTCAACTGATGAGTATAACTACATTAAGAATGCTTTTATTAAACTAAAATATCCGGAGGGTCTCTTAATAAAGTTGAGGTATAAAGCGGTCGGGATATCGGAAAGAGGCAAAATGAGTAGCACGACAAATGGGACCGCGGGTAATGAGGCCTTGACAGGCACATTGGATGGAGTCAGGTACCTTTCAGCGCCTTACTGCAAGGATGCGCAGAGCATAAATGTGGCCCTCAGGAAAACGGGTTTGCTAGTTGCCGATCATGCTGGGACAAAGATCAAGGAATTGGTTTCGCACAAAAAGTTTAGGGCCCAAACGGATAGGGGCATAATCTATCAGATTCCGTGTGAAGGGTGCGACAAGAGTTATTACGGAGAGACTGGTAGGGACATCAAAACTAGACTTAGTGAGCACAAGAGGGACGTCCGGGCACATAGAACTTCAAACTCGTTAGTGGTGCATATAGATGAATGTGGGCATTTACCCAAATGGGATGGGGTGAGCATAGTTCAAAAAGGTTTATCAAAACGTGAGCGTAGGATTATTGAAGCTACATATATTCTCTCCTATAGGTCGACAAATCACCGGGACGGTTTCTTCAAGCTGGCGACAGGTGCGGCAAGGCTCATTAATGAAAAGGCGAAAGGGTCGAGACGAGGGGGAAACGGCCGGGGGAGAGCAATTGACCGCGACCCAGACTAACTCTACGAATGGTTGAGCGGCGATCTTCCATCTCTCTTGTCAGTTCCATTCTGAGGAAGCCAAGAGGCGAAACGTCAATAAAGAGCTCTGTGTAGTGTCTGGACTTTTCTTTCTTCCCATCCATTCTCACCTATACGTCGAGTCTTTCATGCAATATATATATATATATATATATATATATATATATATATATATATATATATATATATATATATATATATATACACACAAGGTGCCCCAGAAAAAAGTTAACGTACTTTGAATTAGTATAACTCAAAACCTATTCGAGTTTTTTAGTCTTTTAAAACAAAAGAAATTAACAACTATTTATCTGTCGATTCTGGAAATTTCACTAAATTCCCTTTTACGATATTGATACACTAATGGATTTAGTGGAGGTTATCAAAATTATGTTTGCGCAAGGAAGTAAAATAATGAAACTTCGAAGTTTAAAATCAACAAATATATTTAAATCCATTTTTAACAAAAACACCTCTTCATATGAGTAATACAAATTCATTTTTTAATTTTCTAAGCACCGTTTCCTTCCACATGTCCTCTATTTCTTTCCAAGCACAGTTGCGTCTTTGATCGCATTGATTGAACAACTTTTTTGATTAACTTGTGATTTTCCTTAAGTCTTTTGACTTCATGTGTGATACAATCTCTTAAATGGTTGATGCTTTGTGGTGGAGTAGAATACACTTTATTCTTTAGATATCCCCATAAGAAATAATCAGGGGATCTTGGTGGCCATTCAATTGCATGATTTAGCGCGACAATGAGGTTGTCAAACGTTTCTCTTAGTTTTGTTCTAACAGCAAGGTGTCTATTTGCTGGTGCGCCGACCTGAATCCAACAAAGTCTATTGAATTGATTGCCGTAAATCTGGCGGAGTTCCCGGAAGATCCTTTCGTTAATCATGCTTAGGTAGGCAGCACCATTTAAGTTATTCTCGTAAAATAATGGGCCGACAAGATAGCTATTCCCGCATATTCCGATCCACAGAGACACTTTCTGCTGACAAACACGTGTGTCAAAGTTGAATGCTGGGGGGAGGGGGACAGCGGCGCATATTACCGAATGTTATGGCTATTTACCTTTCCATTCATGAAAAAGGCTGCCTCGTCACCAATTACAATGTTTTCCAAGAAACGAGCAGGTTTATGGAGAAGTCATTTGACCAATTGTCTACGACGAGCGAGGAAAATCAGTTTAAAAAAGGTGATTTCTTGCATGCATCTTATAGGGATACCATTTTAAATCATGTTTAATGATGCGGTTAAATGGTGACTTTGACAATTGTAACCCATTCTTTCTGACTGATACATGTGGATTTTGAAGAAGTGTCATCTGAATATTTTCGATATTTTCTGTTGTTCTTATGGTTTTCATACGACCCGAACAACCTTTATTTAGATTTAATCATGTTCCTTCATGTTTGTATTTGCGAACATTTTTCCAAATTGTGGGCTTGCTTGGTGGGTGCCTACCTGGAAAACGTTGTTCAAATGAATCTTGTACTTGTTTAATACTGCCAGTCTTAATAAAGTTTGTGACTACAAATACGTGTTGATCTTTTTTTTTTTACTGCATGATTAAAAAGGGTTTATGGAAGTAAACTTTTACACAGAAACGCTTTGATTTGCTTATTAAGCAATAATTAAGAGACCATAGCACAGCGTGGCTGAAAAACCACTGTAAAATGGCCTAGGCTTTGCTTGAAGAATCGCACAGTGACCTAGGCTACCTACGCTTCCTACGCTTCTCTTGAAAGTGCACAATGGCCTAGCCTTCCTAGGCTTCGTTTCATTATTTTACTTCTTTGCGCAAACATACTTTTGATAGCCTCCACTAAACTCATTAGTGTATCAATAACATAAAAGAGAATTTAATGAAATTTCCAGAATCGACAAATAAATAGTTGTTAAATAAAACACTTTATATTAATTCAAAGTACGTTAACTTTTTTCTGGGACCCCCGGTGTATATATATATATATATATATATATATATATATATATATATATATACATTAAGAGAGCAGAGGGGTTGCGCTTTGCTAGGCGTATACACAATAACTACCGTATCTCTTGGAGAAAATACATGGGAGATATATAGTTACAGATCCTCTTTGAGTCATTGGGGGCGGGGGAAAAACTACGGGTGTGGGAGCCGGGATAGCATGCGATCCTACAGGTGTCAACCCCAGTAAGGCTTCTCATGGTGCTCATAATATGCAGGAATAGGGGGCGTCCACCACGATACTATGGACCTATCCCATGAGTTTTGGCACCTTAATGTATTATAAAACCTATGGGGTAGCGAGTAAATATGCGCGGGGTGAAGGGGGGGCGGGGTAGGGGAATTACTCTTAAAAGGATAATTATGCTAAAAATCAATTGATCAGCTCTTGCAGGTGTTTCGTTAGCTTTATCAATCCACAATAGAGATAAATGATCGCTATGAGGCTATTGTAATCTTGGTGAACTTTCACTTGTTTGCCTTTTGTGTAAAGTTGTCCCAAGGGTCTTCAACCAGTCTGTAGACGATGCAAGATAAACTCCTATAACGAATTAATAATGTGAGTAATTAAAACTGATTTAAGAGAGTACAGGGATGAATTAGCAGTTTAGAAATAACTCCCATTTGAGGAATATAAATAATATTTAATTTAAAGCAAGTATAAATAATGAATTCTTGAAGTTTGGATGTGAGAGTGAAATAACGGATTTTTTAGGGAAAGTAAAACCGACGATTCCATTCTTTCCCTACCTAAACTTACCTTTAAATTGGTTTGTTTTTTGCTTCAATCTTAATAAAGAACCATCTTGATAAAATGGTTGGTGGCTTTATTTACACAAGCCAATTCAGTTCTTGCTAATACAAATTATAACCTGTTAATAGTAGTTTAAATGACTGGGGCACAAATTGAAATTTAAAGCTTGTTAAATTTTAATTCGTATTTTATATGAACATAAGAGGAGCTTGCGTTTCACATAAGACCTTCGGTCTGTAGCCTACCGTCTATCCGGGTCTGGCAACGGAGTTTTGGTCTAAAAAAATGTTAAAGATTTTCAGAACATTTCTCTTGGTCTGTCTTTTTTCCCATCGCTGCTTTTTTTCTAAGTATAAAGGTAAGAATTTTTTCTCGGAATTCTTTTGAAATGCGGAAATTAATACGATTCTTTTTTTCTCCATCTAAATTTGCTCACATAATTTCATTTTGCTTTACTCGTTTTTAGGGGCACGTAGCTATTTCTTCTTGCTAAAGATTAAAAGTGAAAATCTATTTTAGAATTAACTTCAATCAAACCTTTGAATATACGACCCCCCTAAACCCCCCCCCCAAACACAAAACAAAACAAAAACAAACAAACAACAACAAAACAGCCATGCCGAAATTTTGATAAATTTTCTGAACTGCACCATTTGTAATTCTTTGTCTTTTAAAAAATCCAAATTCAATAATCATATTATTTTTTCTGAACTTCACCATTTTGTTTTTTAAAAATCCGAAGTTAAAATATCATCGTTGTCGCTCGTGTCCGAGCATCGGTTTCGTCGTCAGTGATCCGGTCTCCTCGGCTGATGTTTGTGCCGGATATGACTTAGGAGACCCACTCTATAAAGGGAGAGGGTCCAGGCCGAGAAATAAAGATGACCTGAGAGAAAACAGAGACGAATGGCAGTCGCTGAGGAATTTGTTTCGGGCGATTGTGGCTGCGCGATGCCACGCGCGCGCACTTGGCCAGTAGCGCGTCCACTGCGGCTCAAAACATTGTGACATGTGGGTTCAGCGAGGCCGGTTGCTTCGGGCTTCCGAGTTTTTGGTCTATCAAGGCCCGCCTTTGTCGTGCCTGCCCGCTGGGCGCTGCCCTCCTCCACCGGAGCCAGACATGGGAATCTTATATGGCCCATATCTGTGTGGTCTGCCGTTGGGGTCTTGCTGTTGGTTGCGTTTAGTCTTGAACCTCATCTACGACCTTACCGACTTGGGTGACTCTGCAAGGAGTTTGAAACTCTCGACGGCATTGCTCTTGGAATCATTGGAACACTCTAGCCCTTCCACCACTTGAGGCTTTGGTAAAGGTTCAATGAATAAGTGATTCACATAATCAATATCTTCGATTTCAGGAACCTTCCATAAGGTTGAGCAGGTCTAGTTTTGCTATTTATTCCCGCATTTTTTTTTTCCTTCTTAATCTTTTCGGCGCTCCGAATTCCCCCATTAAGACGGACGGAATCGTTCATCGCAGTGCATGGAGGAAATTTGACCCCCCATCCCCCCTAAAAAAAAATTCATCGCGAACAAAAGACCTGTGAAGTCAGGTGAACCCCAAAAGTTTTATTTTACCCTTCCTCTACCTTCCCACGAGCGAAGGCACAACCGCCGTGGCGAACTAAAAAGTACATCTGAGCTTTAAATGGTTGTTTAGTCATAGGCGAATTCATCAAACCTAGTTTCCAATTACCAGGTGTCGTGTTCATAGAAAACGACTTCGAAAACCTTAAAATGCAAAGGTTATCGACAAAAACATGTCTTTAAACAGATAAAAAATAGACAAATATTTAATGAACCGCCTTAAAATAAGCAATAATTCTACGGGGGCTTTTTTTCGTAGACATAAAAATCTACTTTCCTCTAAATTCAGTTTTGTCGATACAAAGAATTCTGGTCTTTATCGACCGGCGGCCCGCGGCCCGCGAGGTCATTCCGTGTGGCCCGCAGCCACTTGTCAAAATTAACATTGCATGCGGCCCGTCAGATCATTTCCTGGGCCATCGGTGTGGCCCTCCATCATTCCAAACGTGTGTTGAAACATCCTTTTTCTCAGGAACGTGTTTTAGGATAGGTTAATTATGGTTAGGTTAGGTTAATTGATTAGTTCAGGTTAATTGGTTCGTTCATGTTAATTGGTTCGTTCAGGTTAATTGGTTCGTTCAGGTTAATTGGTTCGTTCAGGTTAATTGGTTCGTTCAGGTGTCTCATTAATAAATTCTTTAATTTTTTTGGTTCTGTATAATGTGATTTTCAGTTTTTTTTTATTGGTGCCGCCCGCGGTACTCTGCAGGTTGGGGACCCCTGTTCTAATTATACCCCTCAAGGGGTTGGATGGTGTAAGAGGGGGGCAATCCCCCTGCTAAAACTGAATCTTGCAGGAATAACAGGCCCTCTGGACTCTTGTGCCTCTTTTAAATCTCCCACTATCTTTTTTCATCCATGATTAGACCCAGCAAAGGGCGTAAGAGGGAGTTAAACGTTCTAGAAACCCCCCGAAAACCCTCTAATTATATTTGGATTGGATACTAACTTTATTAATATGCATTGATTTATCGGTCGCGGTACTTTGTATGCAAATTAACGGGATTATTTTTTTTAATTAGCTGGCACTAGCGATAGTTCCTTCACACTCGACCTATTAATTACTATCGACAAGTAACATAACGCCTTCCAGTTTAACCTAGGTCACATAATAAGAAATTATAAACTTAAGATTTCTAAATAATCTATAGATATATTTAATATAGGGGTAGTGACTTATTTAAAACATTTTTTTCATAAATTATGGGTGGAGAGAGGAGTGAGGATCAATTTTGTATCTCTTTTTTCACGAAGCTTTTCCGTTAGGTGTAAAAATTTGAGTAATTTGATAACAATGACCAGGTTGCGAAATATTTTCTTGTATATTCCTGTTTTATAAATTTATTATTCATATTGATGCTTCGTTATTCTAGAAAATAACATCTTTAGTGTCACGCGCAAGTACAACCTGTCATTTATAGGTAGGATACTTCAGCTGTAGTGGGTTTGGGCAAACTTCCGCCGACCTCCAAATTTGATAAGCGTTATCGCTTTCTCTTCCTCTGAAAAAAAGAATCACGGTGATAATTTGCCTACTCGAAGTAAACTTTGATTAAGTGATCTTTAATAATGATAAACTTCATGATATATGCAGATATAACTATTAACATAACGCGAAAAACACCACCAGGGCCTGTCAAACGTCATCTGAGTTGATCAACCAGACACCTCTTGGCCTCCAACATTCCTCTTTATACTGCATCCATACCATTTTGATAAGAATACTACTAAAAACTTATCACCAATCAAGGCTTATTGTGTCACAGAACACATGTGGATTATGTTACCATTGATAGATATTATTATTATTATTATTAAGAAATAACAACAGGCTTGTATGCAAATTTTTGACCGATAAATTACATTTATTGAAGAAAAACAATCAAAAGTAATTAATTTTTAGGGGTATAAAGTCGATATACTCAGAGCCTCGCCTACGCATAGCGTTAAATGAATCAACCGAATTTCCAAGCAAAAAAACAAACCAAAACATATGGCTTTATACAGGGTGTCCCAAATGTCTAGCCCCATAGAAATATACAGTAAATTAAAGGTTTAAAAATGATTTATTAATGTATATTAAAGAAATCAAGCGAATTTCCGTAGTTGAAGATTTCATAGTTGGAATAAATTCAGTGTTTATTCACTCTATTATCAAGAGTTCAATTTAGATGCAAATTTACAAGTTTGATTTAAGGTTTCTTTTAATAAATCTTTAACATTTTCGTTTTTAAAGAAATCGCTAACTTGGTAAATTTTAAGATTAAAAAGAAACATTATTATAATTATTGTATAACTTTTAAATTTAATTATGCAGTGTAACGAGTTTAACAAGGGTCAAAGTGAGGAGGCAAATTAACGTCTTAAATCATTTACAAACGTGGTGGAATAGCAGGATATATGACGAGGAATAAGATAATAAAATGCGAACAGATAAAATTATATGATATACTATGATTGAAGCACAATAAATACGTATGAACATATACAAATATACAGTCATAGACAAAAGTTTTGGGATTTATATTAATATTAATTTTTAGTCGCGGGTGACTCTACCTCACTGTCGGTCGGTCCCCGTTTTGCTCTTTCTTGTTTTAACAATAACATCATAACTATTGGGCCGATTCAAACGAAATTTGAAATCCTTATGCTGTTTTACATTCTCTTTCGAATTATATAATTGTCAAGATCCCCCCATGGTTAGCCCGGGAATAATTTGGTTTTGACAATAACATCATAACTATTCTGCTGATTCTAACAAAATTTGAAACCCTTATGTTGTTTTACATTTTCTTTCGAATAAGTGAGAGCACCTGACCTTTGGTCAGCAGACCTTGCTTTATTTCCATTTACAATTTATGTGATAGGAATAATTATTCTAAAATTTAAATTATTGTAGGTTTATTTAAAAAATCCGCATTTAAAAACAAAACAAAAAAACAGTGCATTCATTCACTGAATAAAAAAAACGCGCACTGCTCCGGTTCTTAGGAGGTTAGTGTCATTCACTGAAGCATTGCTATTCGATCATTAAGGTAAAATGATGAGACAAATATTGGTTGAATGAATGATGATGTGTAATTATCATCTATTTAGTAATATTTTTCTAAAAATAGATGTTTAAATCTTTTTCAAGGCCAAAAATGTGGGGGAGGGGGGCAAGAAGAACCTTATGGATATGCTCCACTTTTCTAGGAAATATAAAGAATGGACTGTTGAAGAGTGGGGCAAAGTGATATTCTCTGATGAAGCTTCCTTCGGCTTGTTTAGACTTATGGAAAATATCTCGTTAGGAGGAGAAATGGGACGCGCTCTCACCAGTCCTATGTCGCGCCAACGGTGAAGATCAGTGTACTTTCTTTGTCTGGGTCTACTTCTCTTCTACGAAAACTAGAGCACTAACAATTTTTCCCAAGAACACTGCCATGAACTCAAAATGGTATCAAAACGTGCTTTATCAGCACCCTTTCCCAACAGTTCAAGCTCATTTGGGGGATGATAATTGTATTTTCAATATGTTAGCGCACCATGTCACACAACATAATCAATAACAAATTGCTTGGCTGAATAAACACCGACCCTTTGCGATCTTAGCCGGAAATTCGCAAAATTTGAACCCAATCGAAAGTTGTAAAGAATCAAACTGGCGTTTGATGAACAGAAGCCATCGTATTGTGAGCAATTGCGGCTGGTTATTGAACAAGAATAGAACAATATCAGTCAAAATATCAGCACAAGTTCGGTCTCCAGCCTGCTAAAACTAGTTAAAGATGTACTGAAGCACAAGCGATTTTATTGTAAACATTGACTGTGTGCATCAATGCATTGTATTTACTAATGAAATGTGTTTGGGCTCTAAATGTTTGTATATTTCACCTTCAAATTATGATACAAACCTACTATAATAATGCAACATTTGATTATTTCTATTAATTTTCTTAAATGAAAAAAAATGGGCCATGACTATACTATACATAGAGTAACTTAGCCAACGTTATATTATCGCAAGGCTATTCCTAATTGCTTAAAATATATTAATCACTTTAGTTTTCATTTTCTTGAATATTATTTATTTTTAATGCTGAACGTGGAGCTTTCTAACCCTTGTCCATCCATCGTCAGTATTAATATTACAAGAGTTTTCGAGGTCTCTGTTCAATATATTTAATGCTCGATGTTCATTTTATTACCCCAATTTACACCTCAAATCCTTACAGTTTTTTTGCGTTATTTTTAAAGCAATTATTCAGGTTATCCTTTGCTATTCCTATAATTCCAATTATAGGAATGATTCTTATATTTCATTCTGCTACCTGCCATCCATTTAGAAGGTCATTTCCAGCGAGATCTCTAGAAAGAATCGCGGAATATCGTCATTGCGTTTGCTTGTTTAGTTGGAAAAGTGTTTCGTTTGTGTACATATGTATAGGATTAACAAATATATCGTGTTCGCATAAGTTTAGCAGATATATTTATTTTATGACTGGGTGTAGTGTTCAATGTGAGAGTACTAAAATAACTGAATTCATCACAAGCTCAGTTTTATTTCTGCATTGAATGCTAACCTTTTCTACGTTTCATCCCATCTGTGGTCTGTCTTTTTACTTGCGTGAGCGTTTTTGAACTTAATTTTTTGCATTGTGAGTTTCTCGGAACAGGTTCGTTTAACGTATGGTCACTCTTATTATTGCAGAAAACAAAGTGTTGTAATTTCTTTTTATTTCCCCACCTCCTAAGACCGTACTTTGGGAGAGAAAGCGAGCCGTTACTCTCCCCCCTCCCTTCCGACCTCACCCTTTTTTGACTCGCCGCCAGGCCTCCGCGAAATTCACACCGGGGCTACCTCCCGGCCGTCTCAATCTTTCCTCCCCCCTCCCTCGGGTTGAGGGATTACTTTGTAGATTCACCGTGAACCGCGTTTATGGCTCCCACCTCTGTCGCCCGTCTTGCCCGCTGTTCCCTGCCTTTGACACCTACACGTAAGGAGACGCTCGGTTCGTCTCGCCCGATAACGAAGGTTAAGTAGGTCTCAATCACTCTCCCTTTTCTGAAGAACTCTGGGTATATATATGTACAGCTGCTCCAGGCTGACAGACAGATTTGGTTAGACGCGACTTCCCCGAAAGGAGTGTAATTCAACGAACTCTCTCCCAAGAAGTGTGAGTGACGGTCGCAAGCCACGGAATAGCTTGACATCACACCCGTGTCTTCGGGTCAGGGAGAAGAGTCTCGTGAGGCAACGTCAGCCTTTTTCATCCGCCTTCGGATCAAGGATTGGAGAAGCCGTCCTCCCAAGTTCTTCTGGTGACCTCTTAGGACAAGAGGCCCGTTAGCTCGCTTAAACCGAGTGTGGAGAAGTCATCTACCCCCTCCCCCTTCGAAGTTCGTTCAGTGACCCCTGAGGACAGGAGGCCCGCATCTTGCAAACACGAGTTCAAGAAAAGTAGCCCCAACCTGCTGTGGGTTTTGATTACCCGTGCGTAATCAAGGTCACCAAGACCTTCCCCAAGTTTGCCCCACCTTACCCTCGAGTTTCAAAGGAAGTAAATCATTCATTACCCTCAATCTCCTATTATAACCATTCCCTAACCATGGTTATCTGATTAGTATTCGGAGCTTAAGTCCGTCTCATTTATGTACCTTTTATATATTCATATTAATTGTTGTGCCTTTTTAGTTTATGTGCATTTAAATCTATTTTTGTCATTGTGTTTGTTATATTCCTTGGTCACGCAACTGCCTCTATCCATTCAAATCCCACTCTTAGAAACAATAACAGTTGTCGCCTTGCTTGGTCTACCTTAGAGCCTGTGTGCGCATATTCACGTAAACTTGGCTATACCTCAACAATATATATATATATATATATATATATATATATATATATATATATATATATATATATATATATATATATATATATATATATATATGGGTGTGTTTCAAGGGATATTAGATAACTCTTTCTCTACAAACTGTGTTCATAAGTTTACCTAATTCTAGCGAATCTACTCCCTACTCATTTTATAATTACTGATCTCACGACGAATTCTTAAATAATCTTAAATAAGAACCATTAAAACAGAATAGCTACCAAGAAATGACGCTACAGGTCTGCGCCTGGAATGTTTTTTGGTTCCTTTCCAAGGGAGTTTTGAGGTGTGTCTTTGCTGCTCGATCGCTCGTCAGCTAGGCGGCGAAATCATCTGTTTAAAGCAGAAAGTACTGCACCTCACAGCAATGTTGTACTAGGCGTTAGGAAGCCATACTGTTGTTCGTGATTTGGGGCCTTCTTTCTAGGTGCACAGAAGAAACCCACGAATATCTTCCGCTTTGTCCAGAGTTCCTTCCTAGCCTATTTGTCAAAGCGCCCCTCCCAAGGCTCTCAAGAAGAGACTTTCGGTCGTGATGACTAATAGGTTTTCCGATTTGAATTCTATGCTGGATGATCAAGAACCGGAAATTCGGTAGGTTGGCGACTCAATTGTGAAGGAACAACTGGAAGAATTATGCAGTAGGTGCTCGAAGAAGAAAAGCCGAAAGTGTTACTCAGGAGAAAAGGTCGAGGACATGGTGGATTCTCAAGATGACGTAACGACTGGAGCCAATGTGGCTACTGCGTTCATAGCTCATGTTGTGACTAACAATACTATTATTTTGCTTCACCGATGTGTGAAATCCGTTGAAAACCTATTTGAACGACTTTCTTGTTGTCATAGTGACAAATAAAAAAAAACGCGTTTTTTACTATGTCTAAGGAACTCCCGGTAAAAGCTACTACTAAGGAAACTTAAGAAGTAATAACGATATTTTAATACTATACCACGGAAACACAAATGTGTTAGCAGCTTTCTAAGAACGGCCCCATACATATTAATGATATTTTGAGAACCTTTTTTGCAGGATAAAAGACTTCATTTTGAAAAGGGTTGGGTTCACTTCTTTGAGGTACTTGATCTGCACCAACCAGGAGTCAATTTAGACGGGCTGTGAGCGGCGAGGTTTCGTAAACTCTCAAGTAATTTTGTTGTTTCTTTCAGAGGCTTCATACCAACCTTGAAAGCACAGATAGAGGACTTTCAATTTAATAATTCATCACAGCTCTTCCGACCAGTGCCGGCTCAAAGTACCGGCAATTCGGGCAGTTACCCGGGGCACGCCATGTGCTTAGGAGCGCCATCAAAGACCTTCCAAAAATAGAAAAAGTAAAAATAATTATTAAATAAATATGAAAAAGATTTATCTAAGGAATTAGATGTAAAGCCCATTTTTAGAAGTAAAAGAATAAGCAGAAGAAAGATGCTGTTTGAAAGTAAGTGCACTGAAGAGGTTCCAAATGCAAGTGACTCAGAAACAAATTAAAAATCATGTGTTCAATGTAATATTGGACATAGCTATTAATCTTTATCAGAAAGATTTGAACAACTACAAAGTTTCAATAACAAATCAAGATTTTAAATTACTTAAAAGATCTGCCAGATAAAATTAAACTCAAAGTACCATGTCAAAGTTTGGAGAATAAGTTAAGGTACAAAGTTAATAGGGTTATTAATGGATGTGATCTCTTAACTGAACTAGATATAGCCATGAAACTATTCCCTGGTGATGTAAAGCTTCAAATAGAAGCCGCTAGTTTGATAAACACTAATAAGTTACATTTTGTCATCCCAAATATGTGGGTGGCATTAAGAATTATGCTTACAATACCTATTATTGTGGCCACTGGCGAGAGAAGCTTTAGTAAACTAAAGCTTATAAAAATATGCTTACGGTCATCCATGTTTCAAGACAGAATGAATTCTTTGGCAATTTTGTCTATACGAAATGATATTCAAAAAATATAAATATAGAAAGTGCTATGAACAGATTTGCTGATCTAAAGGCTAGGAAAAAAAATTCAGGTAGGCTAATTGTTCATACTGTCCAAAATCCAGGTTGACAAAAAACAATATTATTGTCTATTGTTTGTTAAAAAAACAACCCAGGTAATAAACTAATTTCTATTATTCTATATTTCAAGTTTTTTTCTTATGAATATTTTTTGAATTATACATAAAAATGGCGCCGAACATCTGATTGCCCAGGGCGCCAGAAACCATAAGGCCGGCCTTGCCCCCGACCATCCATAAACCGAAAAATAAATTTCTATGCCTCATACAAACACGTAGAGTTTGCCAAATAAGATCAACGAACTAAGTAAGAGATTTAGTTACAATGGAAGACTCTGATGTTATTGCTGTCACTGAAGCATAGATCGAAAGCTGTAGAAGGAGTTTATCGGGAAGTTTAAGTTCCGGGCTATAAACTACGTAATAAAAATAAAATTACAAGAAATGGTAGGGTTTTAGTATATTTCAAGCATTAAATAAATACGACTATGAAGGATATATATATATATATATATATTAGTAAAAAAACTCAATGGCGAGTTATGGTATATGATAATGAAACCACTGTATAGGAGTCAAAAGTTTAATTTACGAAACTAGTTTCAGTATATAGTTTATCATACCCTCTTCAGTCGTATATTGAGAATGCGATTGTTACAAAAGTCTATAAATAGCGTACGGATCAGAAAAAAACAAAAACAAAAACACAAAGAAACACAAAACAAGGGGAAAAGGTCATTAATCAGGGGGGTGCGAGTCTAAGATCGTTGACTAAGCTGTTTACGATGAGGTTACGAGAATGGGGGCTGCATTTCAATTGCCCATCTGACAAATTCAAATTAGGAATTTCTCCTATTAATATCGATTCTACTATTTTTCTTTTACGGAAATCTTTACAATTATATATGATTTGTGCCTTTGAATAGTCAATTTGGTGGTTGAAATTGCTAATATGATTAAAAATACTGGATGTGGTACTGCCTCGTCTGACATCACCTTTATGTTTATAAATTCGTTTTGTTAAGGTTCTTCCGCTCTCTCCTATGTAAAATGAGGGACAGTGAATCGGTGTTGAATATGGTACAGAACCTGGTTCGGTAACCTGGTTGAATCAGCCACACTGTTTGCCATTGCTTTTAATATTTGTTAACCCACAGTGTAGTGAACATCCTGTGTAGTGTCGTCGGCGGTCTTAAAGCTTGAGTATACCTGCGCTTTATCCATAAATATAGACATTTCCATTTTTACCTTTTTTTTGCCACTTTGAAATCCCCTTTGTATCTATTCCTTTGACCTACGGTTAATATCGGGATCTAGTCGGCGACCGGCTTTCGTCCTTTCATCCGAGGTTAGGGACGGGGTGGAAGAGGGCCCACCCCGCTGCCATGGCTCCGGTTGGGGGGGTGGGCATGTCTACATTCTAACCCCCTTTTCTCTTTTTAGGGCTCCCCTCATCTTTATTTTCCTTATCTATCCATTTAGGCAGCGCAGGAGGTCTTCAGGTTGTATAAGTGGCAACTTTGCTGCTACTGTTGACACCTGGAAGATTATGCCAACTGGAGGATCTGTGGCTATCTATCCTCCACTTTCCTTGCAGATTTGTCCAAAATTACTTTCTGCGTGATGCAGTCTCGTTGTCATTGCTCTCTAAATTCGAGGAAAAGGAATTGTAATATTCGTGTTGTATGATTGTATCCCTATAGTGTAATGTCTGGGTGTTGTGTATAATTTTTTAGCAAATCAGAGAAACAAAAACTCTGCGAGAACGATTTTTATTCAATGTTTTGGACTAATTTCGATTCCCTGAGATCCGCCTTCTTCAGATGTTAAATAAATTATAACAAATATGATAATCAACATCATTATCAATAACAATAGCAACATCAACACCAACAATATCAACATTAATATCAATACCAACATCAAAATCAACATCAATATCAACATAAATATCAACTCCAGCATCAATATCAATATTAATAAAAGAAGTTCAGAAAGCATATGCATATTCTTAATTGTTTGGGAGAGTAATTTAGTTTGGGATGAGCTACGGACGTGACGTGATGCCGGTGTGTGAGGAGAGCGAGTCGCTGTCATCCTCCTCACTCCACATTCCTGCGCCCGATTTTGTCATTTAAGCGACAGACAATTTTTGCTTGATCGAAATCTGAAATATTTTCAGGATATGTGATGAAATACAGCATTGGAAGTGTTGACTGTGCGTATGTGGTGTCTGTGTTCTGTGTTGGCGTAAATTTCTGCCAGTTTTAAAGAAAAATTGCAATGTACGCAGTAATGGCATTGAGTTAGTATAGCAAGGAGTAGCCACCTTTTTACACTCCATGGTGCCCCAACGGGGGGAGGGGGGCAATCCCGTGCACTGCGAAGGAAACTGGAGGTTAAAATACACACTCGATACATTTAATTTTTTGGTTGTTGGATTGGTCTGTTGGATACAGTCACATGGTTGGCGTGGGTGAAGATCGTTGCCCAGGGCTGCCCGACGCGGTGTGAAAATGGCTCCCCGTTGCTATAGCAACTGCGTTTTGTCGGTTGGTTAAATGTAGGAGTGGTTGCAATTTGCGCAAGTTAGTTGGTAGATGCCGTTAGATGTCTGCGAAGAGGGTTGATTTATTATTAATTTATTAAAGTGTTGTGAAAACTAAATAGTAGTTTAGTGTTGGTAGAGATATAGCTGGAGTCCGATAAGTTGAAATTTGGGAAGGAGGGACTATTACTTCAAGGCGAGCTCTGTTAATGAAATGAGTAGTTCTGAGATCGACATAAAAGATCGTTCAGCGTTTCAGAACGTCTTATTCGGTTATCCGGAAAGTTCGTGTCACTTTGGACGAACATTTTTGGAAAAAAATACGAATTATTATGAAAAATATTTTGTAACTACAAACGTATCTCTCCTACTAAGCGGCAAATGAAGACTAGGCTATCCTAATTAGGCGATTAACTAGGACCATGCTAGCCTATTACCCGAAATAAATAAGCGAATCAGGAACGAATAAGTTAGAACTCGTTAAATAGTGCTTGTCTTACTAGGCATTCCTAGTCCTCATTTGTCGTTCGTCAGAGAGAAAGGCGTCGTTAGCTCTTTGGGGCGGGGGAGGACATAACAACATAACAATTATTTTTTCAAATAATTTTGTTGTGTTTTTCAAACCAATAAGATATGAAAAGTTCTACAACAAATTGATAATTAGTTATTAATTAGAATTATTTAAAAATATATATATTTTTGTAATTGTTCCTAAAACGGCGCGAACTTTCCGGATGACCTAACATATTTCCCTAATAACAAAGGAGATGACCTGATTTTTTTTTTTAACGTATGGGCGTTTTAGGGTGGGTTGGGGATAAATTTTAAATTGGGAGGTAATGGCTAAGTGGTTGCGATGAACGAGAGGGGGTGTTTATAGAAGGAGGGGATTATTAGTAATAATAATGGCAAAGATTTTGTATGCAGAAAATGTCATCAGAAAAATATGGAGTGCACAGATATTTGTTTTATGTGCTTATGCTCCCCCAACTCCTTAGTGGGTGCTGTAATGATTTTAAGGGAGGGTGTTATTATCTCATTCAAAATATTTCATAAAATGACTACACAAATTAAAAGGGAATAAAGAACTACCTATTAAAAAAAAACAACATACTTTTGTCTGTGTTTTTCTTTGAACGTTTATTAGTTTAATGAAAAAATTAGTGGCTACAGACGAGACAATGTTGAGTTTAGTAGGGTGTTTGTCTAGGTATGACTGGTTTCATTTACCATTACTCTTGTGAATAGCGAATTAACATCTAAACAGAGGGTTTGATATTTATTCATGTTGTAATTGATGACTTTAATTTATCGATGAAATCTTCCTAGTTTATGAGGTGCATGCTTTATATTAGGCCTAGAATTGGGCTTAAAAATGAAGCGAGCCATTTTTTCTATGTTTATACTGGGATAGAGAATTTGTGAGACCCGTTTCCTCGATGAAGAAATTCGGAATAATGAATGAATTTTCACATCGCTGTTATACCATACACATTTCAACGACATCCCCATGTAAGAAAGTGAAAATTTAAGCCACTTCAAAAAGCCAAATAAGACAAATTTCAATACACCCAATTACTGTTATATCTCTATGACCTCTAAGCTAAAATTGAAAGATTTAGAAAACATAAACAAGAGGGAAAGTCCTTCGAATGACATGTGGCGTTTAGTGTTAAGATGATAAATGGTTATTGCATTGATGGTTTCCCATGGTTCAAACCTCTTGCGAGTGCCTTTGACTGGATAAATGAGGCTTCTGCCACTAGATGGCGTCACCCAGTGCCAAATCCGATTGAAGATTTGAAATCTCTAGGGTGAATAACAACCATATGTCCCATGTTCATATGGGTCATTTTTTCATGGCTCTAAATGTGTACAAGTGATCTTTATTCCTTTTAAGAAAAAAAGACGCCTTGACCTGTCGCTTCCCCCCAAGTAAAAATGCCAAACACTAAAATAGCTTAATATCCTCACACGCCGATATCAGGTAGGTCATCTAAACCCTAACTGCCGTCCTTCAAAGTGGGGAATGGGAGAAGGGTTGCACGGATGGCTGCCATTATTTTCCATCTTTATATGCAAACGAGAGGGAAGAGCAAGCTCGGTAAAGGAAGAAAGGTGAATGGAAGGCAGACTTATTAGGCAGCGCGGTGGACGTTAAGACCTCGAATGTCAGGAAAGGTGGTTTCCGATGTTAATTGCCGGTCTTTGTTGTCATTTGGGAACCACTTGACGTCCGAGTGAGGTTTTGCGGTTTGACCCCAAATACACCATCAAAAGCATTAAGCAACCACGACAGTGTTATGGTATGGGTTTTTTTTAGTGGAAACATGGGCAGGGGGGGACTGTTTTTCCTTCCCCAAAATGAAACCATGAAAAGTGCCAATTATGTGGAAGTGTTACGTGATCATTAGCTTCCTCTCTGGAAAATATATGAGTGTAGCACATATCAGCATGATAGCGCCCGTGTCCACGGCTCCATGGCATTTAAAAAAATCTTAAAGACAATAATATTAGTGTTTTAGAGTGGCCTAATAACTCCCCGACTTGAATCCCAATGAAGACACGTGGAGCATCATAAAAGCCGAGATTGCGAAGGAACGTGCGTCAAACATCCAAGTAATGAAGGAGACACTGAGGAAGTTGTGGGCCGGTATGGACACCCAATACTTCAGTAACCTGGCCAGTTCTATGCTCGGAGGCTGGAGATGGTCATCAAACATAAGGGAAATATGACAAAATACCAATAGGTGAAAATAAAAGCCTCTAAGTTGACTTTACTTGTTTTATTAACCGAAAATTGTAGATGTATATATTTCCAATGCGGCCAGTGTATATATATATATATATATATATATATATATATATATATATATATATATATATATATATATATATGATGAAAATTAATGCAATATCGCAAGAAAAGATGAGGAATTAAACCACATTCTCCGAAGATAATTTAATTATGAACAGTTTCGGTGTATCTCACACCCTTTTTCAACTGACACTTGGTAGAAAATATAAGAGAAGTGTATATAAGCATAACAAAGGGTCAGGTCGTGAAAGATCCCCTCTTTTACCCCCCCCCCAATCCCCTACTTGTTAAAAGTATAAAGCCACTTACTCAAACATTCATATAAAGTAATTAGACATTTTTGGTAAATGAATTCAACCCCGCACGGGGTTGGTTCTAAACAAACCAGACCCTTCTTGCCCATACAAGATCACATCAAAATAGCCGACATGCGCTTAATCGAATTCATTGCGCCGTGCCTCAGCCTATCGAGTCTCCGTCAATAAAGAGTCCTCGAGTCCTCTAATGAAGGAGCTTCGACACGACCTGCTTGAGGAGAGTGATCTACAACATTATGCGTTAGATCGAGTCATTACAGCAAGTTCTTATTTATAAGGAAAATAACGTTTATCTGAGAAACATGCATTCAAAACTAGAGAACGACAGGTATATATGCTCCCATAACCAGAAACCAAAAAGTTCTTTAATATAAAATTGAACAAAATATTAATAATATTTGTCTAGGCTCTTAATCTGAATGTCTTGAGCACTTGGGCGTAGGACTATGCCAATTTGTCGCACTGTTCGGCCATGATTTGATTCCATAACACAATAATAAAAAAGTAAACGGCTAACAAGTTAGCACAAAAATAATTGAAAGGCTTGAATGCCAACGACAGAGGAAATAGATACATATACAACAAAACAACAACAAAAAACAGCAATGCGGGACACGCACGCAAATACAAATTTTCTAACTTTATCACGCTAGTTATAACTACCTATAATAGACAGAGATAAGCTTGACCTCCAGGCAACTAGCATCTCTTTGCAAACCTCTTAGTTCCTTCAGCCTTCAGCATCTATTATTTTTTACTATCACATTCGCACAGAGGAGTCACAGTGATACATGGGACAGGGGTCACGATAAACTGTTAGAGTTATAGTTAGACACAAGCGACACATCGTGGTTCGGATTCCACGTTAAACTGTAGGTCCCATGACTAAGTCCACTTTTGTCTCCTACTATTTTCTTCGCTGTCCTATCCTAAAACCTTCTTCTTCCTCTCTCTCTCTCTCTCTCTCTCTCTCTCTCACTCCTAACCGCCGTACTCACAGTGCTTGGAGCCTACTTTGGCTCTAGACAGTGTGACTATGGAGGATCTACAAAGGAGTACCGGGCCTCCCCCCCCCCTCATTCCTCGGCCGTTCCATGAGGGCCAAGGGGGTCGGGGAAGGGTTGGAAGAGCTGTTCTTTGTTTCCCACGTCTCTTTTCATTTCATTTCAAATAAAATAAAATATAATAATAATATAATAATAATAATAGGTATTTATAATGCGCCCTTCAGGGCTGTTAGCCCTCCCAGAGCGCAGGTTGTGTAGGGAGTGTAGAGAAAGTTTACAGGGAGAGAAGGCAATTCTGAAGAGATGAGTCTTCAGGAGACGTTTAAAAGTAGCGAGGGAGGGAGAGGATCGGACTTGGGCAGGAAGAACATTTCAGAGTCTAGGAGCACAAACTGAGAAGGAGCGGTCACCCATCGAGCAGAGGACAGAACGAGGAGTGTTCAGGATGGGAGCGAGGTTAGACCGGAGTGCCTGAGGAGTTTAACGACGGGAGAGGGCAGACGAGAGATAAGGTGGAGCCTCGAGCTTTAGGGACTTGTAAGTGATGAGAAGAATTTTATAGTGGGTACGGAAGCGAATAGGTAACCAGGGTAGCTCCTGTAACAGAGGCATCGAAGGAGAGAACCGGGGGCGGCGAAGGAGGAGCCGGGCTGCATAGTTTTGAAATAGTTGTAGGGGGCGAAGTGACGAAGAAGGAAGATTCACTAAAAGAGAATTGCACTAGACTAAGCGTGAGGTGACGAAGGCATGAATAGCAGCCTCAAGGCTTCGTCGATCAAAATGGGATCAAACACGTGAAAAATTGCGGAGGAAACAGAGGGAAAACTTACAGATACGATGGATGTGCGGTTTAAACGAGAGTTGCTCGTCGAAAATAACACCAAGATTCCTGACGGTATCAGAGAAGGCGACATTGGTTTCCCCAAGGTTAAGGGAGGGCAAGAGCGCTTTAGATTTCTCCGCCATCGTAGCGGTACCAACAAGGAGGACTTCAGTTGTATTGTGGTTAAGTTTCAGAATGTTGGCAGTTAGCCATTCGTTTATGGAGGTGTAGCCTGAAAAATATTAAAAGAAGATAACGTGTGCTGCCCTCTACACCAGGGCAAACCCTACAATAACTCTTTTCACACATATCGAACCTCTAACTAATTTCTCATCTTTTTCATTAAAATCAAGATCAAGAAGCAGCGACGAGTGCGAGGAACCGAAAGCAGAAGGGCTCTTTGTTGTAGGGACTTAGCCAGTGTGGAGGCAAGGTAAGGGAGAGTTGCGGGGTTTAAGATTTTAAATAATGTCAGCCATTCGAATAGCAAATGCGATGTCATTCAGTACAAGTTAGCACCAAACCTTCTAATAGTATTCAGAACAACGCAAGACAAATTCTTTTAATAGTGGTCAGAACAAAGCAAGACAAAATTATGTAATAGTGTCCAGAACAAGGCAAGACAAAATCTTATAATAGTCTTCAGACAATGGCAGAATTTTTTTTTTATAACAGATTCCAGAACAAGAGAAGACAAAAGGGCAAGCCAAAATCTTATAATATTGTTTAGAACAAGGCAAGACCAAATCATATGATATGTTGTTAGAAGTCATAATTTGTTTATCTTTAGGTATTTTCAATTTGATTAGCCCCATATTGTTATGATATCGGTAAAAATGACAGAAACTGCCCAATGTTAAGGAAAACGATCTAAACCTCGGATCTAAATCTATCCCAAATCAAACCCGCTTTTTCTTCGCCTAATTTCCTCCCATCCACACAATTTCATCAAAATCCATTAATAAATTTTTGAAGTACCTTGTACAAAACCTGACAAACAAACATAAGAGGGTTATCACATAACCTCAGCCAAACTGCTGTGGAGGTAACATCAGTTCAGTTAATGTGAACGTGAACGCTTCAAGGACGCTTTTAGTAATGTGGACTGTAGCTAGAAGGAAGAGTAATGATGTGAACGCTAGGAAGCTTTTAATAATGTGAATGTGCTGTTTGGAGGACGCTTTTATTACTATCGATACGCAACAACGGGTTTTCTTTTAATGTGTACGCGCAAAAGTCTCTGGTTGCCTTTCTCACTTTTTTTCTCGACATTTTACATAATTTCGAACAATGAAAAACCCTAAGTTCCACTCAAGACTATTTCTTTGGAATTAAAGAAGGGAAAGTCAGAGGTGAAAGATTGGTAAAAGGAAGAGAACATATATACGGTTGGCCAGAAAGGTTCACACCTTTATAAGATATATTTTAAAGTAGTATTTTTATATTCTGTTCTGAAAGATACTTACTGAAGTCTTTTAAGTGCTCTATATAAAAGGAAGCATTATTTATCTTATTTAAACACAAAATGTATATATATGTATCCTATAACCCTATTACCTTTTGGAAAGCTACAGTGCATTGTTTTAAAAGTTTTAGATCGCTCTAGATTAAGACCCCTAAATCCCTTTCCATGTCGACTGTATTTATATTTTAATTAATCATATTTTAATCTACTCGGGGATTATCATGACCTTATACTTGTCTACGTTGAATTGCATCTGTCATCTTTTCGGTCACTCGACTAATCAATACAAGTATTTTGTGTAAATCTTTACAATCACTATTGCATTGTAGGCCAATGAAAAGAGAAACAAATCTCTCGCTATTGGCGCAGCCCAAATTTTCCAGGACCAATCCGCATTGGCTTAGTTCTTAGAGATTGGACATGGGTTGGGATATTGCAATCAACTTTTGTCAAAGCTAATCTTATCTTGAATGTGAAAATCAAGATGGATAAATGATCACATTCTGGATGTCTTTGATCTTATGGGGGAGTTTTCCCTTAACCTCCCAAAGTACATGTAAGGAGATCATAGTATCTACTTTCCATGCGCCTATTTTCTTACAAAATTTGATCATTACAACAACTGAAAGGAAAAGTGGGATTCTGCAGATCCATGAAGAGCCGCATCCATGCCTAACCTCGTCCCAACCACTCCGCCCCCATCCCCCCAAGAGTTGCCTTTTGTTTAGTTGTTTGTTTTTAGTCGCGTACACACAAATCTACAAGTTCTATGTCGGTTCGTAGGTGGACGGTCGAATGGTAACTGTTTTACTTTTCAATGAGTTTTTTTGCCAATAACATCGTAACTATTCGGTTTAGTCTAACGAAATTTGAAACCCTTTATTTTGTTTACATTCTCATTCGAATGATATAATTGGCAAGGTCCTTTCAAGGTTAGTCTCGGAATTATTTGGTAATAACATTGTAAATATTCAGCCGATTTTAACGAAATTTGAAACCCTTATGATATTTTACATTTTCTTTCGAATAATATAATTCCCGATGTCCTCCCAAGGTTAGTCCATGAAATAAATGGTAATAACATCGTAACTATTTGGCCGATTCTGATAAAATTTAAATCCCTTATGTTATTTTACATTTTTAGTTCGAATAATATAATTGCTAATGTCGTCCCAAGGTTAGTGCGGGAATTATTTTGCAATAACATCATAACTATACGGCTGATTCTGACGAAATTTGAATCCCCTATGTTTTATATTTTCATTAGACTGATATAACTACCAATGTCCTCTTGAGGTTAGTCCAAAAATTATTAAAAGAAAACTAACTATGGGTCATATAACCCCACATGTTGAAAGCCTTGAATGTCGTAAGTTCATATGGTCTATAAGGTCATAAGTCAGAATAATTAAGAGCAAGCGTCTTTGGTCTGTTGACCTTGGTAATGTATCGTAGCATTAAACTATAATATAATTACGGTGACTTATACCCTTGTAGGCAGTCGCCAGATAAATGCTAACACCCCGCCCCCTAATAAAAAGTCCCCATAGATACCAGGACGGGTGAAGATACCATATGTATTACTTCTACCGGTGGAGGGGCTCCTCTCCAGCCATCAACCTGAGGTAAATGGGTTTCCCAGTTGCTATCTCCACCTATCTCCTAGGGGAGTCGGAGTTTCCACCTCTCTAATTTTACATGTTGGGGGTTTCTTATTTTCTCCTTTCTACAGTAACCTCCGGACAAGTGTCTACAAGTCAGATAGTGTCGTCCAGGATCAAACCTCTGATGGAGTTAGTAGACGAGGCAAACCTCTCATCTACTAGATTCGAGATTCGTGACGTTCCTATGTTGGCCGTCATGCCCACCTCCCTACTTGTCCTGACGGAGATCGTACTCGACCAGGTTCTATAAAGCTCACAGACCTATTGAGTACTTGGTCGGGCCCACCAATACTTTAGGGGTGGTCATTTGGACGCTCTTCTCCAGGTGGAAATGCACCCGTAGGTGCCTTCGCCCCAGATGGCAAGCTTTTCTATAGATGTGAGCAATGACTCGGTGGGAGACACTCGCAAACCAAAATCCGCCCAGGTTCAAGATATTTCTACAGCAACATGGGCCCCGAAGACTAAAGATGAGTCGATAGCCGAATCTTTCCATATTTTGGAGAAGGCTAAGGCTGAAGCTGGCTCATACGGCCTTTGCGCCCCTCCCGAGGGCGGACAGAAGAGGGTTCACTCACCCTTATCCTGTCCAAAAGAAGAAAAATCCAAAAGTAAAAAGAAAAACACTAGAGATTCCTCTACTTCCAGTGTGTGTTCTGGATTACCTTATGTATTAGCAGGTGGCTCGGCCAAGGATGTTACGGCCGGCCCCTGGTGGCCTTCGGCTATGGAAGGCGAGAGTAACACCCAAAGAAACAAGGTTTCAAGTAAAGTGAGCGGAGCCTCAAAGACGCCGGTGTACCACATCAACTTCGCAGGCGTTTTCGAGCCTGCTAGGTTCTGGTGATCGCGTCTGACCGTGTAAAGACGGATAGCATAAGTTCTATCTGGACAAGTAATGGCTGGCCGGTGTAAGTATCACCGCATTTTACCATGAATTTGGGAAAAGGAGTAATTTATGGGAGTGAAATGAACATGTAGATAACTCCGTATAAGACATTACTGAAGAAGTGGTTGAACAAAGAGCGGTCAAGGTCTAATCCACTCCTACTACACTATTCTTGCTGTTAGAGCGTGGCGGATTTCTTGATGTGGTGCGAGATGGTTTGTATCGTTACTACATCGTCTTTCTTTCCACTGCCGCGAAGGTGTTATACTGCCAACGCTTCGGCCACAGGAATCACTTTTGAAGACGCGTCGGGTCGGCTCTAACCGAAATCTGTGCCATTTGCGCAAAGACCATGCATGAAAAGTATCATGTAAGGCTAAGTGTATGAATTGTGATGAGCTACATTCTTCTCCCGGGAAACAATGTAGTTTGTGTTTGCTATGAAATAGATCATAGTCTTTTCAGACTGCGGACCAAATCTCTTTCCGAGAGACTAAGGATTTAGTCCTTCGGTACTCTGGCCGACCTAAGACTGACTACCTTTCAGATTTTAAGAAAGCGCATTCTATTCCTGGCCACTCCAGACTTACGAGCACGCTAACTCCCGCCCTCATTCAGAATCTTACTACGGGCTCTATCCCACAACGTGCTTCCCTAGTAGAGCTGCTGGATTAACTGCCTCACGCCTGGCGCCGACTAAAACCTTGGCTTCTCCTCCCCCCCCCCTTACGCAAACCCTTCTTGTAAGACGAAATAGCTGCGTCTCTCCACAAAGTCGTTAAAATGAATAGAGACAAACACCAAAAAGGTGGTCGTGAGACCATCTCCGAGGAGTTCTAAGACTCCAATGAAAAAACGCCAACAACAAGGGATCCTCGCCTCCCTCGTACTTGTCAAATTTTAGACAAGGCCCGTTCTGAGAGGGAAGAGACGAGGGTTCAGTCTCAGCCATCCTCTTTAAAAGAAGAAAAAACAAAGAATATAAGGACAAAGACTAGTGGTTCTTTTATTTTCGGTCAGGCTAAGGATAGCACGTCCGATTCCGGGGCGCCAGGTAATGATTTCGAGGAAGAATGAGAGAAAAACTCGCAGGCTGAGCCAAACATCTCCCGGTAAATCATAGAAGGCGACAGTGCCCTTAGCGTTTTCTGATGCCAATAAGCCCTGAACTTTTGCCTCCTAGAAGAATATGCCAATGCCTGTCATGCTATTTAACTCAGAGCGTGCCCAAGCTTCTTTCCTGAGCTAGGTATAAAGAGTTTTTTCCTTCAAATGGAATTCCCGTCGATATAGAATAACGGTGAATAGCTCTGGCAGCTCGTCTCCTCCCTTTCTAATTTTGCTATGTCTCCAGGAGAGCATATTGAGCCCGTGCCACCCGCCCATCCTTACGTCGTGTAAGGTTATTGTGACCCCATAACCATGGGATGACGGCAGGTTAAGCGCTACGTAATTTACACCCAATATGATGACGGCGTGCTGCTCGATTAAAATACCTCCTAGCAAGCAATGGCAGTGCAGCTACAGGTGGATATTACGTATGTTTAATTTCAGCGTACATACCCCATCAGTTAACTTCGATGCGAGGGACTTTTGCCGCGTTTTTGCAATTTTGCCGTGTCGCTTCCTCATACTCGGGAATTTGAACCGTAGGCACCCTTTCTAAGGGGACTACAGAAGCTGAGAACCCTTTAAAGATAGGTTTATACTGAGTTAGTTGCGTTCCTCTCTCGCTTCATGCGCGAGTATCGCTCCCGCTCCGAACGATATCCCGCAATCCATGCTACGACACTTAGCTAAGCGAGGCATGGCCTTTCTGTTATATATGTTAAACAGTTTCTGGATGAAGAGTATTTTCCCTGATTCATAAAGAATGGCTACTGTGCTCGCTTTTCGCAAGCCAGAGAGAGATCATTCAACCCTGGTCTATTTCCTCCTAAATTCTCTAACTTCCAGCGTGTGCAAGTTGATAGAGAAATTGGTTAACATTAGATAAGTTTTTGACTCGACAACAAGGGTCACCCTTCTCTTGCACAATGTGGCTTCCGCACGTTATATTTCGCGTTGGATGCTCTTCCCCGGCTGAGAAAGGCTTGCTACGAAGCATTTCTTCTTAAACAACATTTTGCTACGGTATTATTTGATCTGGAGAAGGCCTATGATACAGCATGGCGATATGATCAAATGAAGATCCTCCACAGCATGGGAGAGAGGGGGAGCCTACTAATATTTATATCTAAGTACTTGCAAAGTCGTCGATTCTGCGTATAAGTGGAGAGGGAAAACTCTCTCAACCCAAATATACCAGGGAGAGGGTGTCCTTCAGGGAAGTGTCCTTAAAGATCAATGGTACCCCTTCGGTGCTAACGAAAATATTCTCGCTACGGTCTACCTAGACTACTTTTTGACCTTTTTACAGTCAAATGCCAACTCTGGAACGTCGGAGCCAACGAGCATTAAACCGCATCTTTCGTTATGCTGAAGTGTATAGGTTTCGGTTATATTTTGCCAAGACTAAGGTACCACAGTTCCACCTCGAACCCTACATGTTGCTAAACGGCTCCCATGCATGTAGTAGAGTTTCACCTTATCCTTGGTCTTGTTTTGGACATCATCCCATATAAAAGGCCCATATTCGTAACCTTATTGTCTATTGTATGTGCGCTATGGACATTATGTGTTCTGTGACATTTAAAACGGGGTGCTGATATGCCTACTGCTTTGATTTTTTACTGTTCCTGTCTTCGTTCGAAGATAGACAACGGATGCCAATTTTACGTAACCACAACTGAGCGTGAATTTCGGAAGTTTGACTCTATCCAGCACACCGATCTCCGTTTGACTAACGGTCTCTTCTGCTGGTCCAATATTGAGTGTTTCTTTTTCGATGTTGAGGAGATGTCATTCATTATCCACCGTATACAGTTCATTATGTGATTGTACGCACGAACCTTGCATCTCCCTCAGTTGCCAACGGCTGTCTTTCCTTCCGTAACTGATCTTAACGATTCTTATGACGCTGAGAAACGCCAAACATACCCTAAACCGTTAGGAATTAGGATTTGGCAACTTCTTCGAGAGCGCAATGTAGCTCTCAAGTCGGTCGCGCTTCTTGTTCTGTCCAGGACGCCAGCCTGGAAACTATCAAGTTTGAATAACGGTCGTCACCCCTATACTCTCAAAGCTTTCACAGCGGCAGGAGTATTGCGTTCGATTTTTTAGGAGCACACTTCGTTTCACGGTTAAACCGTGCCGATATATGTTGATGGCTTCAAATCCGACGAAATGATAAGTTTTCATGCCATGCCTGCTCTGTTTGAAAGCAGCGAGGTTCTATCAAGCGATGCGTCTGTCTTCATGGTCGAGCTGGTTTTAATACACCGTTCGGTTCGGTAAATTACACGTCGTGCCCGGTTCGGAGACCAAATTGGAATTTAAAACGACTCATAGAGTGCTCCACGTGCTCTCGAGGTATTTAGACCTCCACCCTTAACTCTTGTTTTGCAGTATCTGTAACACCATTGCTGCCGCTAGCATGGTCGATGACAAAGTTTTCTCCTGATGGGGTCCTGGAGATGTAGAAATTGTGGGAAATGAGCGCATTGATGAAGGTGCCAAACAGTTGGTGAGGACAGAAAGACTAATCCAACATTTCGCTCTTTCCCATAGTGACTATACGGCAGGAATCAGGTCAGCCATTTGGGCTGTCCGGCAAATAAGCTAGGAGATGCCAACAAGAATGTCAAGTTAAGCGCCAGAGCACTGCGACTGTTCCCTTCGACCTATCACTTAACCTACGTCTTCAGGCCGTTTGATCTCATCTTCGAATCGCGCACATTCTCCGAACGCACCACTCTTGGATTGAACCCTCCATTGTGCCTGACTGCCACGACAACGTGGTCTCCTAGACTGTACAGGACATTTTTATTGAGTGTTCCAGCCTGAGGTGTCTTTGCGAACGTTACCTCTCCAGGTACCGAGATGATTGGGGTTGCTACCGCTTGTCCCTTGTCCTCGGAACGGCTTCGTGCACACCGAATTGTTGTCTTGTATATTTTTTTGGAAGAGGCTGGCCTCTTATACTATATTTTTGTTGGGTCTTGCTCGTGATTTTAAGTAACCTAAGAGTAGGCTAACATATAATTGCATCGTATATGCTCCTGGCAATAGCAACCAGATGTGCTTCTTAAAAAAATAGGGAGATCCTGCGACATATAAACCCCTATGTACTTTTCTAAGGTAACCGACTCTAGAATTTGGCGAAGCGCCAGGTCAAGGCGTCGCTTTTTTTCAAAAGGAGTAAAGTTCAACTGTACCCATTTAGAGCCATGAAATGACCCATATGACCAAGGGATATATTATTCACCCTGGAGACTTTAGATCTGCCATCAGATTTGGCGCTAGGTGGCGTCATCTAGTGGCAGAAGCCTCATTTAGCCATTCAAAGGCCCTTGTAAGTTATTTGAACCATGGGAAACCATCAATGCAATAACCATTTATCATCTTATCACAAAACACCGCAGGTCATTGAAAGGAATTTCCCTCGTGTTAAATTACGAGGGGCGGTCAATAAGTTTTGCAATTCGGATATAAGGAAACGAGATTCGAGGAAAAGTGTTTTATTATTTTTCAATATAACTACCTTCGACTTTAATGCACTTGCGCCACTTGTTTCTCTGGTCTTATGGACTTTGAGGACGTTGAAGTCGATCATGGGGCGTGAGGTTTCTAGGGACACAACGGGCACAGACCTTGGTCATGGCCAATTTGTCGTGGATGATGTTGATAACACTTCCATGTGATATTCCAAGTTCTCGCTCGATTTCTTCGACCTTCAGCCGTCGATTTTCGAGGATCATCTACTCCACACGGGCCACATTGTTCTCGTTGGTTACGTCTGACGGGCGTCCTGGACGGGGGTCATCTTCAAGGGACTCACGATCATGGCGGAACTCCCTATTCCAGCGAGAAATGGTTGCATAGGAAGGGGCGGTGTCGGTGTACACTGCAACCATGCGTTCATGGATCTCTTTTGCATTCTTGTCTTCCTTGGTCAAAAATTTGATCACTGCGCGGTGCTCAACCTTCTCCATTGTTGAAAAATTTGTGACTGACGATCGGCGATCAGCTACTGCTTCTTAAATAGACGAGGCAGGAGCGTGCAGCTGCAGGTTCTGACGTGTCATAACTTTTCCTAACACCCCCACAAACAGCCATTCCCCTTCCTCTGTTTTGCCCTACTGATTCGCAAAATTTATTGACAGCCCCTCGTAACTGTACGACCTTGCATTTAAGTGTGTTAAAATTCATCTGATATTTATCCGCCCACTCACAATTTTATCGAGCTTTCGCTGCAGTTCCGCAACATCGCATCTAAACATGGCTGTTTCCTTGTTGCATATCATCTGTGAATTTGTAAATTTGACTAAGTACTCCATTATTAAGGAGTTTAATACATACATTAACAACACTTGGTCCAGTACAGATACCTGATGTACTTTGCTAGTGAATGTGCCCCAATCCGAGCTTTCCCCATTTATGACAACCCGTTGTGAACTATTTGAGAACCAATTTTCTAGCCGCGTAAAAATTTTCTTTCTTATTTCGAGCGCTTTAGTTTTCAGTAATAGCCTCTTAAGCGGAACGGTATAAAAGCTTTTTGGAAGTCTACATAAATTAAATCCATCAGTTTGTTGTCATAGTGGATGGAAACCCTTCTATGAAAAAATTCCAGGGATAGGTAAACACGAGCGTCCTCACCCATATCCGTGTTATGTGTCCATGATTAGTTTATTTGACTCAAAATGCTCCACTATTATAGTTATAATTATCAATTCTAAGAGTTTACAAACTATGAAGTTAAATTAATAGGACAGAAGTTAATAGGATCGGATTTCTCTCCTTTTTGAAGATCGGCATGACATTAGATTTAAACAATTTTATTGTGACTACCTTATCCCTAAGAGACTGGTTAAAAACTGCGGTTTGATAATTCGTTTTTTAACTCCTATAGATGATTTAAGTGCACACGTCAGGCGCCAGTGTATTCTATATTTTCATCTTGCTAATATCTGTAATAATTCTTCCTCATTTATTCGCGTATCGGAGAGAAACGTGTTCTTGCAACTGGATTCATTTCAAGGTTCGAACCTGTGAATCCCCTTAGCGCCCACAACTGTTACGATTGCAGGGCTTGAACTCGAATTCGCGGATTTCTTGCTTAAAATTCGTTATCCTGATTTTTAAGTAAAACATCCCCATTTATAATCGTCTGTTTCTCTTTTAAGTGAGACCAATTTTTATAACCCACCACGACACCACCTCAAAGGGAAAAAGATATTTTGGTCGAGCAGATACCCTCCTGCATTGTGCCAGTATGTTAGCTGACGACCTCTAGCTACGCTCCTGCATTGGGCCAGCATGGTAGCTGAAGGCCTTTCGATACCAACCTGCATTAGACCAGCATAGTAACTGACGACTCTTCGCTACCAACCTGCATTACATCAACATTACAGTCGACGACCAATCGCTACCAACCCTTATTAGCCAGCATGGTGGCTGACGACCCCTCGCTACAAACCTGCATTGTATCAGCTTGGTAGCTGACGACATCTAGCTACCGTCCTGCATTTGGGCAGATGCTGGCTGGCGACCCCTCGCTACCAACCTTAATTGGGACAGTTTGGTAGCTGACGACCTGTAGCTACGCTACTACATTGGGCCAGCATGGTAGCTGACGACCCCTCGCTAGCAACCTGCATTAGACCAGCATGGTATCTGACGCCTCCAGCTACCAAACAGCAGGGGACCAGCATGGTAGGCGACCACCCCTAGCACCCTCCTGTATTGGGACGGTATGGTTGCTGCTGACCTCTAGCTACCCTTCTGCATTGGACCAGCATGGTAGCTTACAACCCCTAGCTACCCTCCTGCATTGGACCAGTATGATAGCTGCCGACCTCTAGCTATCCGCCTGTATTGGGCCAGCATGGTAGCTGATGGCCCCTAGCTACTCTTCTGCATTGAGCCAGCATGGTACTGACGACCCCCAGCTACCCTCATGAATTGGGTCATTATGGTACCTGACAACAGCTAGCTACCATGCTAAATTGAGCCAGCATGGTAGCTTACGACCCCTAGCTACCATCCTGTATTGGAGCAGCATGGTAGCTAACGGACCCTCGCTATAAACCTGCATTGGGCCAACATGGTGGCTGACAATCCCTCGCTACAAACCTGCATTGTATCAGCATGGTAGCTGACGACATCTAGCTACCCTCCTACATTTGGGCCGATGCTGGCTGGCGACCCCTCACTACCAACCTTAATTGGACGAGTTTGGTAGCTGACGACCTGTAGCTACGCTACTACATTGGGCCAGCATGGTAGCTGACGACCCCTAGCAACCCTCCTGCATTGGGACGGTATGGTATCTGACGACTCCTAGTTACCAAACAGCAGGGGACCAGCATGATAGCTGTCGAACCCTAGCAACAATCCTGCATTGGGACGGTATGGTTTCTGCTGACCTCTAGCTACCCTTCTGCATTGGACCAGCATGGTAGCTTACGACCCCTAGCTACCCACTTCTTTGGACACCAATATGATAGCTGACGACCTCTAGCTATCCGCCTGTATTGGGCCAGCATGGTAGCTGACGGCCCCTAGCTACTCTCCTGCATTGAGCCAGCATGGTACTGACGACCCCCAGCTACCCTCATGAATTGGGTCATTATGGTACCTGACAACAGCAAGCTACCATGCTAAATTAAGCCAGCATGGTAGCTTACGACCCCTAGCTACCATCCTGTATTGAAGCAGCATGGTAGCTAATGGCCCCTCGCTATAAACCTGCATTGGGCCAGCATGGTGGCTGACAACCCCTCGCTACAAACCTGCATTGTATCAGCATGGTAGCTGACGACATCTAGCTACCGTCCTGCATTTGGGCAGATGCTGGCTGGCGACCCCTCGCTACCAACCTTAATTGGACGAGTTTGGTAGCTGACGACCTGTAGCTACGCTACTACATTGGGCCAGCATGGTAGCTGACGACCCCTAGCAACCCTCCTACATTGGGACGGTATGGTTTCTGCTGACCTCTCGCTACCAACTTGCATTGGACCAGAATAGTAGCCGAGGACCCTTCGCTACAAGCCTACATTAGACCAGCATGATAGTCGACGATCCATCGCTACCAACCTGCATTGGAGCAGTATGGTAGCTGAAAACCCAGCACTACCAACCTACATTAGCCAGCATGGTAACTGACGACCCCTCGCTACCAACCTGCATTGGACCAGCATGGTAGCTGACGACCTCTAGCTACCCTCCTACATTGGGCAAGCATGGTAACTGACGACCCCTCGCTACCAACCTGCATTGGGCCATCATGGTATCTGACGACCCCTAGCTACCAACCTGCAGTGGATAAGCATGGCAGATGACGACCCCTAGCTACCTTTCTGCATTGGTCCAACATGGTAGCTGACGACCTCTAGCTATCATCCTGCATTGGGAAAGCATGGTACCGTCGACCCCTATCTACTCTCCTGCATTGCGTCATTATGGTACCTTGCGACTCCTCGCTACCAACCTGCATTGGGACAGCCTGGTAGCTGACGACCTCTCTCTACCAACTTGCATTAGATCAGCATGGTAGCTGACGACCCCTCGCTAACAACCTGCATTGGACCAGCATGGTAGCTGATGACCCCTTGCTTTCAACTTGCATTGGACCAGCATGGTAGTTGACGACCCCTCGCTAACAACCTGCATTGGACCAGCATGGTAGCTGACGACCCCTCGCCAACAACCTGCATTTGGCCAGCATGGTAGCTGACGACCCCTTGCTAACAAGCTGTATTGGACCAGAATGGTAGCTGACGACCCTTCGCTAACAACCTGCATTGGACCAGCATTGTAGCTGACGACCCCTTGCTACCAACCTGCATTTGGCCAGCATAGTAGTTTATGGCTCAAATCTTCTAATGATAAAACAAATACCACAGAGAGAGGAGAAAGGGCTTCTTTCAGCAGTGGGAGGCAAATGCTTGAAATGATGATGATGTTAAATGTTGATGATGATAACCTTACTCATCATTATGCGCGTCAATCTGTCAGTCATTTATTTTTTCCTTTTCACAAACATCTCTTATTTTTTGCAGATTCAGCGGCATTGCGTGTGTTTCCTCCCCCCTCCCCACACCTTTCTTGGGGGTAAGCGATTACAGTTGTGATATCTGCGGAGTTAGGTCGATTCGGGAAAACAACGCTCCTCTTTCGGTTCTCAGCGTCTCAGGTCCTTTTCTCTTTTAGCCACTCGAACTACAAGCCATTCCTTCATTGATGCCCCGCCCATACTTACTCATTTTTATGGGCCTCTTTTCTCAAACTTCCTTGTTGCTATTTCCTTGATACTTTTCGCTTTATTAAAAAAAAGGATGACAATATTCCGACTGCCATGGTTTTATGGGCCATAAAACCTCGCGTCGTGTAAAGGTTGATTTATATTTACCATTTTATAAACATGAGGAATCGGAAAGGGGGGGAAGGCAGGAGTGTGGGGCCTTGTAACGAATGGTGACGATTTAAATAACACCGAGTGGTTCTAAAAACTCTCATCCTACCCACCACCCCTACTCTTCTGAAGCAAATACTTTGACCACTTAAGAAATTTTTACGAATATACTCGGGAATCGAATGCAAGAGAGGAAATATTTACCCGAGTAAATTTGAGCGCACCAAAAGATAGGTGTATTTTAACAAGAGGGAAAGTCCTTTCAATGACCTGCGGCATTTTGTGGTAAGATGATAAATGGTTATTGCATTGATGGTTTCCCATGGTTCAAACCACTTACAAGTGCTTTTGAATGGCTAAATGAGGCTTCTGCCACTAAATGGTGCCACCCAGCGCCAAATCCGGTGGAAGATTTGAAATCTCCAGGGTGAATAACCATATATCCCATGGTCATATGGGTCATTTCATGGCACTAAATGGGTACAATTGAACTTTAGTCCTTTTGAAAATAAAAGCGAGGCCTTGATCTGGAGCTTCGCCGCAGGTAAAAATTATCCCGAGTTATTACGTTTGTCAATTCACCTTCTCTGAGGTCACCATAATCACCATGGAAAAGTGCCCTTTCCCCCGCTATCTCTTAGTCAAAAAGATAGAATATATACGGGTACATCAAAAGATCGATGTATTATAAAATTTTTCCCCGAGATATTACGTGTTTTGTCCTATTCTGACGCGCTATTTCAACGCTATTGGCAACGCGCTATTTCATCCTGAGCATATTTTAGATACATCACAATATTTGTTTTTAAAAAATTTCCCTGAAATATTACGTTTGCTGACTCTCATCTTCAGGTAGATTGTCATTAATGAACTAAAAAAAAATAGTCCTCTTTGGTAAACTTTGTCGAAAATAAAAAGGTTGGATGTGTGGTTAAAAGGTCATTAATTGATATTTTCCACTAAAACTGCTACTTAACAAACAAGCATTAATGGCACGCATCATTAAGGAAATAATAATCATTTGGCAACATGGTGTCGATGAAGAAAATCGGAATATGTTTTTTAATGGGGGTGTGCTGTGACCGCCGATTGGAGATGTGCAGGTGTAAGGGTGGAGACCGATAGCGCTATTGATGCTACATGGTGAACAATACAAACATAGCTACTTAAGAGTTAAGGGGTACCAAATAACAGTTGCATAAGGCATTTCACGGGCGTCTATCGTAGATTCGATTGTGGAAGAGACGTTGAGCTCGGTCGCTCACGTGAGAGAGAGAGAGAGAGAGAATTAACGGCGCTGAAGCTTTGGTGAAAATGTTTTAACATGTTGAAGGTGACCGCTCACGAATGGGAAAGAAATACACTTATTATGTACCAAATGGGAAAAAATCGTATATATATATATATATATATATATATATATATATAGTTATAGTTATAGTTATAGTTATACCAAATATCGCCCTATTTGCTGTCTGCGTGTTAATCAAGCTGAAATGTCACTGTGGCTGGGTTGAGTTGTCATTTGCATAAGCAATTTTAGCCTAAGTCTACATAGCAAATTTTTCATGTTGTAAGGTGTACATAGTTAATTTGTGTGGTTGCAAGGTTTATATTATTTTTTAACCTGTTCTAAGGGCTACATAGTCATTTTGTTATGTTAAAAGTCTACATAGTCATTTTGCTTTGTTAGTAGGTTTGTATCGTTATTTTTGCCCTGTTACAAGGTCGGCATAATTATTTTGCCCTTTTACAAGGTACGAATCATTATTTCGCCCTGTTTCCAGGTCAGCATAGTCATTTTGCTATGTTTCAACGTCGGCATCGTCATTTTGCCATGTTTCAACGTCGGCATCGTCATTTTGCCATGTTTCAACGTCGGCATCGTCATTTTGCCATGTTTCAACGTCGGCATAGTCATTTTGCCATGTTTCAACGTCGGCATCGTCATTTTGCCATGTTTCAACGTCGGCATCGTCATCTTGCCTATCGGAAGTTGGGACTAATATTTCTTCTCTTTGGGGGGGCGGGGGGGCGGGGGGTTACCCTGTATTAGCTCAAATTTAACCAAAGGCATCGATGAAGGTGTCCAATGACGAAACCAATCAGACTCCCGCAGGCTTGTTTTCAATTTCATCGTAGTATGGCCTGTTATAATAGTCAGACAAAATGCATGTACGTAGCATTGGTACGCAGTTACAATAGCAACAACTAGCTATGTTCACACTGCATAGGGCATGTTTGAAGAAGGCCCCTAACCCACGGCAAGCAACAGTTGTTTTAAGGAATTTTAAATTGGTCTATTTCAGGGGTTTTCAACCGGGCTTCCGCGAGAGCCAAATAAAGGTGCTATGGGAGCGACCAAAAGATAATTTTTTAAATGCCTAAATTAGCCAAAAATATGTATTTCAAAAGTGTATGAAAATAATATAACGACACTTGAAAGTATTTTGAAACTAGTTTCTCTGCATTGAGAAACATAATAACGAAAAAAGAAAGATTCGCAGACAGTGATTGAAGAAATGAGAGTTGCCTTGTCAACTCTACGTCCCAATATTAAAGAATTATGTTATAATCATCAAGCTCAAATTTCCAATTAAACTTTTAAAGGTAAAATTTATTTATTTTCTAATTTTTATATGTTTCATTTCGATTTAAATTAGGTTAAATGTCATTAATTGTTAATTTTGAAGTCTTTCCACGTAATTATGTCTTTATACGTATATTATTTTATATTGGGATGCCACGGCTGATTCTAGATAACAATTAGGGCGCCATTATGATAAAAAGGTTGAAAACCACTGGTCTTTTTAATACATCACATGTTTGGCATAGATGGTAAAGGTTACACAGGCATTATTGTATGTTCAAGTTGGAGGAGTTGGACAGAAACAAATTATCTGACTAATTTCTGATGTAGTTCTCTGACCCATGCGACCGCACAATAGGTTCGCTTTTGGAAGATGGACGTACATTTTTCATGATATACGGGAATATGTATTTCCGTATATCATTCACAGATACTAGTATATATATATATATATATATATATATATATATATATATATATATATATATATATATATATATATATATATATATATATATATACAGTTCAGCAGCACTTTTATTTCCAATTCCGGTAAATCCACCCAAATTACTGGCGCCACCCATTAACATGGCCATAAACTTGTTCCACATTATTTAGAGTGTCATCTTCACTCTTCTTCTCTTCTGCTCTCTAGCAGATTTTACTTCAGATTTACCCTACTCTGTCCTTTTTCTCACATCTCCTCATTCACACCAATTGATCTTTTCACAACACCATCATCCGGTCAGATAAGCCCATATGCTTCCCAGCTCCTACATCAAATCCCAACTTCTCACCCCCCCCCCAGGAACCAATCATATTTTTTTCATTGACCAATCCATTTTTGCCAACTCATATGACCTACCACTCTTTCACCTTTCTTTTATCGTTAGGTGTTTAAAAAGACACTTATTCTATCTCTCAACCTGTCACGAATTCTTGCGGGCAATTGTTTTACAACCATCAACCGATACCCGATCCCGATTCAAGCCACTGATCATCTTTAGTACTTCCAGAATCTCACATTCCTAACCCTTCTTCTATCATTGCATGATACAGTTTTACCATTGCAAATTTTAACTACACTTTAAAAATTCTAGGGTTTCTAATTACATACTTAACCATTGCATCCTGCCAATCATCAGTCAATAATACAGATAGCAGTTTTTTTTCACGTGCTACCGCAATTTCTGCGTGATTAAAATCCATTTAATCCATTACATACGGTTTATTCATTCTCCTTCCTATTTGTCATGCATAAAGCAAACATCTGAAATATCCATTTTTGTAAACACATTTGCGATCTCTTACTCCCCTCTTTCATCGCATATACCCTTTATATTCGACCAACTCAACGCAGTCTGTCCCAATCCCTCCCATTATCTAAATCATTTAATGCGTCCGCAGGGATAGGACGAAATTACCACCTCGGCCATCATAGGAAGAAGAAGGTAACCACTCTGTGATGCGAAAACTATACCCCTTCAGCTAGATATTTTTTATACTATTCAATGAACTGTATATGTATACTGGTGTCTGTGAATGATATACGGAAATACATATTCCCGCATCTCCTGAAAAAAACTGTATGTCCATCTTCTGAAGGCAATGAGCACGTCGCGCAGATGGGTTATTTGAATGCCAACAAGGAAACAAAACGAGCCGTAAACGAGTAATTTGTCACATTATGAAAACTGCAAAATAAATTATTCGGAACTGATGTTTTGTATCGAGTTATCCAACTAATTGACATGCAAGAGGGTGCTGGCTATTTGAAATGTATTAGAAAAGATAAGGATGATGAAGTAGACTATATAGGAGCTGAGGTTCTATAAATTGGTAGTGATTGTTTAGTGGAATAGATCCGGTGATTTTGATAAAACCGTTGAAAATGGAACGATGTGTGAGGAGAAGATGTATGATGTGATGGTACCGCTGTATGAGTGAAAAGGGAGGCGGGCGAATGACTGAATTGCAAAAGACCAAGTTTGTTGATAGTTTTCGTCAAAATTCTGATTGAAACTGTATGAATGATAATAGAGGAATGATTGATGGTGGGCAAGATGGATTTAAAAGGAAGATGAGGCTGTATGTCTTGAATGCTTGCGATGAGAGACGGGGTTATGAAAACATGGGATAGGTCTGATGTGGTTATTGAGTTTATAAATCTGGAGAAACAGAATGATCGAGTCTGCAGTAAAACGTTATGGTAGCTTCTAAAAATATTATGAGCGGTAATCTTTGGGATGGTTTGAAAAGTTTCATGTTGGAAGTAAATCGTATGCTAAAGTACCGTAAGTGTTTTGATATACTTTCGGAAGTGAGGCAAGGAGGTGTAATATCACGAAAGTTTTTTAATATCTGTATGGATAATTCTCTCTATGTTTGTGTATACAAATGGCGTTCAAACATTTTAGCAGACGCCTCTCTTTTTTGAGCTTTGATGCCTTGCTTCTCTCATCTCTTGCATATGCAAACAACATACTCTTACGTCAACATTCCCACTCGAAAGAGAAATGTCTAGAAGCTAATATATATATATATATATATATATATATATATATATATATATATATATATATATATATATATATATATATATATATATATATATCAACAACTATATTTTAATACGGAATTTATGCTCCGAAACACCTCAAAATTTATCTACAACACTTACTGTAAGACATCAAAATTTAGATCCAAATCTTACCATAACACGTCAATTTTAGCTTACAAATAAATCTAGACCAAGTATAGTAAAGCTTTGAGCAGTGTTTTGTTTTCAGTATCTATGATCTGCTGTGAATGACAGTGATAGAGATGAGATATACTGTAATAACAAAGTTACCAATACATAATAACAAAGTATAGATGATAATTTGTGTGTTAGGGAATAATACAAGTTACAGGGTTGAATGTTGCAAAAGTGTATACTGGATTCGCATTTAGTGTATGGGAGTAAAACTATGATTCAGAGAGGAAAGAAAAGTTCTGAAATAAAATAATTGAAAGTGGCTAATGTGAGAGAGATGTTGGATGAGCAAAATAGAAGAGGTAAGTATGTATGCAGTGCTAGACGAAATCCGGAAACCCGAAATCCCGAAAACCAAAATCCCGAAAATCCAATATCCCCAAATTCCCAAATCCCGAAATTCCCAAATTCCGAAAAGTCAAAATAGCCTCATTGTATCTTCGTAAAATACAAACCGAGTAAACATTAGGTCGAACTTTTCATTGTAATGACAATCTGTGAAGCTTCCTTCAAGAAGATGGAGGAAATCTGTGTAATTGTTCCGTCTCTAAAAGGACGTGATAAATTGAACGACCGCGGTTATTTATTGGTGAAAGATAAATCTGTGAACTGCCGTTACTATTGGTGCTGCAAAAGTCGAAAATCTCTTACTTGCAAAGGAAGAGCAATAACTATTTTTCAAATGGACAGCATTTGCTTGAAAAAATTGTTGACCATAACCACGTCCCCAATGCATGTGCGTCGCAGATTTCGAAATTTTTTGGCGAATTCAAGGCGCAGGCAAGTACTTCAAGAAATTCGAATTGTCAACTCTTCCAATCCTGTACAACGTCGACTCCTCAGGAAATCGTCCCGTATTTGCCTTCAAATAAAGCACTTCGCAAGAAAATGACCAAATGAACCAACGACGCTAAGTGATATAGAAGTTCCTCTAGAATTGCAAATACATTAAATGGTGAATTATTTTTTGGTTAGGGATTCCACCGTCAAAGAACAAAGATTTCTTTTATTCACTACTAAAGCTAACATGCATACGCTATCATACGCTTCACTTTGGATAATGGATGGCACATTCAAAACAGTTTCGACAATATTTTATCAGCTTTATACAAGCTGAACAGACGTTTATTTGAAGATTAGGTAGACTTTGTGCAAGAAAATGGAATCGAACTAAGCCCTTAAACTATAATAACAGATTTGGAATTGGCTGCGATAAATGCTTCAAAAAGTAAATTTCCCGATGTTACCCAGAAAGTGTTGTTTCCACCCAGGACGATGTATCTGGAGAAAAATTCAAGCTACTGGATTAGCAAAGAAATACGGCGATGACGAACATTTTAGTTTGCAAATTCGCCATTTGACAGCAGTGGCATTTCTTCTCTCAAATGAGATTCCGAAAAGTTTTAATGAATTAAAGCCACATCCACCCAAAAAAGCAGCTGAACTTGTTGACTGGTTCGATACTAATTATGTATATGGTAGACTCACAAGACGTATACGCAATGGTTTATCCGTTCGATCCGAAGTATTATTTCCACCCAAATTATGGTCAGTATATGAATCCTTCCAAAATGAAGTCCCCCCGAACTCAAACCTCATAGAGGCGTGGCATCTAAGATATAATTATTTAGTTGGAAGTACACACATCGGCATGTATCGAATAATATAGGGGGCGGCAGAACCGATTGAGCAGTTTTAAGGAGTTATAAAAAAGTAAGGGGGTTATATAGACGTGGTACGCCCTATTTGGGGGGTACATTCCCGAGGGGAGCCCAGAGAGGCGAGCCATTCCTCGGAAACCGGCAAGGGAACACCTCCCTCCCCCTCTTCCCCCCGAGCATTGACTACTCAAAACTGCTTAATCGGTTCTGCCACACCCTGTAGAAGAATTTCAAAAAGAACAATGTCAGATGGAAAATAGGTTTGAACGTCATCTCTGAGGCGAAACGCCCCTCAAAAGAAAGAAATCTACTGTGGAACGTGGCGCAAGATTTCAAGTTGTTTTCAGAGGCCGTGAAATTCGACCAGTTTTGTAATATCTTCGGCCAAATGCGTATAATCTCACTCTCTAATTTATTAACACTTTTATAATTTGACATAAATAAAGGAAATTTATTTACTTTTTTAATTTAAGATTTTCAATTTTTTAACATTTTTATAATTTGACATAAATAGAGGCAATTTCTTTACTTCTTTTAATTTCAGACCCCATCTTTTGTCACAAAGTTATAAATGTTCGAAATACTTATCCAGTTTAGATAGACATAACCAACGGTACGCCCAGGTGCTTATTTTGGCCGTTGGGATTTCGGCTTTCGGGATTTTGGAATTTCGGGAATTCGGCTTTTGGGATATTGGATTTTCGGGATTTTGTCCTTCGGGAGTTTGGCATTCTGGATTTCGGCATTCGGGATAATGACACAAACCCGTATGTATGGTGTGAAGAAAAATGACAATGATCTTCTAACAGACAAAGATTTAAGGTTTTCTGGGTATGTAAAAAGATATACGAGAATAAGCTTAAGAATATAATGTATGGAACTGAATGTACTGGTTTGATAAGGGTTTATGTGAGTGTGTTTAAAGAAATACTGTAAAAGACTTAGGTGGGTGATATTGCGTCGGATACGTGTGCAAGTGTGGATATTTGAGGTTACCTATAGCATAACCTACCTACGAAAGTTTCGAAATGGTGTCCCTAAAATCTGGGCACATAGGGAATATTACAATGGTCTCCTCTTTCACCAGACATCACCCCCGTGGACTTCTTTTTCAGGGGTATGCTAAAGGAGAAGGTGTACTCGATAGTCTCCTCATTCGCTCGACTTCTTTTTCTGGGGTATGTATTCCCAATGGGAATTAAAGATACAAGACACCTGAGTGACCAACGCATCATAAATGAGTATGTCCAAATTGACGGAAATTTTTAGTTAATCCATTGGATTCATCTGATGAATCTCGCAAAACGCATCGAAATTTACATCACAAATGATGTAGATCATCTTAAAGATGTTATTTATTAATATTTTAATTAAATTAAATGCAATCTAAATTAAAAGAATATTCTTTTTATTTAAAATATGCATTTTGCCTGTGTTTAAAATTTAGGGACACCTTATAGATTGTCTTGCTCGATCATTATTTTTGTGGTGATATATGAATAGAAGGCTAAAATTACATTCGAAATATAATCACTCGAGTACATGAATATTCGACTCGTATTGGAGACTAGTTTTGAAATATGTTCAAGAAATAAAATGGATATAAAATAAAATTTCTTATAGATTGTATAGTTTTATTCTTTCTTAAATTAAAACTAGGAATTAATTGGTGTTTGCTTGGGTCTTATATTCATTGGGCACTTTGCACCTGTTTTAAAAGTGGAATTCATTATCCATACTACTTCCTTCCTCTTCTATCTATTTTGCCCTTTCCTCTCTTCATTACTTCTTCCACATCTTATTCTATTTTTCTAAATGAAATGAGATCAAATCAAATACAACTTTCTAAAAATAAGAGCATTTGAAAGCTATTAGTCGATATTAGAGTCCATATCTGCTTGATTTCTTCATGATTAAAGTATCTATTAAAAAAAAAGAATTAATCGCGGTATCAATTAGGGCATATTTTCGAGGTAGCACAATTAGCATACTTTTGGCTTCCGAATATACAAACACAGGTGGCAGCGAGATGCGTTTGTTTCCTCGAAAGCATTTCATAGCGTTGGTGATGTGAGAAATGTACATATTTTGGCGTATCGCCGAGTCTCTATTTTTTTCTCTCACACGCAACACAGCTCGAAAGAATGCCGTGAGACGACGCTGCACTACTTAATTGATCTCATTAGCAGAACTCAGCCGTTTCCTTCCTTTCTGGAGTTCTAAATCTCCTTTATCTGTTAATGGGGAATTAGTGTGTTGCGGTGGAGGTTCGAGACGACTGCAGAACTGCGAACCCACAGTATGATGTGTCTGTCGGGCCGCACATGACACATGATAAGAAATTCAAAAAGTGAGGACATGGAAGAGCGAGTCGTTGTGATAAATCAATCTGCCACGATAATAATAATTCATCTGAGGTAATAAGACTTGTAATGCTGAGCGACGTAACATCATTACACCATTCTCAAACATTTACGAGCATGACTGGCATGGTATTTAGAGAAGTCACTGTGCCAGAAGAGTGTGGAGTGCAGTGGCGGCTCGTAGCTAAAATTAGTGGGGTTTGCTGCATCAAGATTTGTTTAGTATTGTTTTAATATTGTGTAAAAGGAAATAAACATAAAAAAGAAAATCCATAGATAAACTTGATAAAATCGTAAACAGAATAAAATCAAACATTTTGTACTTACTAATCTCCTAAATTGTTACAGTTCAAGATTGATCCATGAATTTAAAAACGAAATCCATTCTTCTTGTTTTAATTTGCGCGATAAGATTAATTATTTTCTCTTTGATTTCTGGATGACTACTGAAGAATTCTTTCTCCATTGAAAGTACTGCAAGTGCATTTAGGCTTTCAGAATTCATTTTGCTCCTTAGAAAAGTTTTTATTCTTTTCAATGTTGAAAAACAGCGTTCTGCCTCTGATGTAGTCATGGAAATTGTCAAGAGAATTTTTATCAGTTTCGTAATTTCACTAAGAACATCATCTAGATTATTTTCCAAGATAAATTTCAGCAGCTCAATTAATTTGCAATATTCATGAATATCGGACCTATAATAGAATACTTTTAGTACAGTTTCAAGCTTTTCTTTGTCCATCATGGGATATGCTTCAGTGCTCATTAATATCTCTTCTGTAGGCAGTTCATTCTTATACCTAGTGAAGATTTTCTTGTCGACAATTTAGCAGCTAGTAATTGTAAAGTGGAAGAATATCTCTCCATTATATCAACACATGTACAGTCACATACTTCCTTAGCTTCTGCCATGAGTGTTTTTGAAGGATTCTCACAGTCCTTTGAGTTTTTTATTTCTAAACTAGCAGTTTTGAAATTTGTTGTATTTTCATTGACTTTAAACACACTAATTTTCGAGATTGCATTTGGTTGTAAATTACTTCAACATGAGGCATAATCTGATGAAAAATCTCTGACCAAAACAATGAAATTATCATCATTTAGGTATTTTAAAATTCTTGTTGCTTCTGCAATGGTTTGATCTGCATTTGATGTTGAGTGAATTTCACTACGGCTGTTTTTTAAAGGTTGCAAATTTTCATGAACTCTGTTGAAGTTCCACCTTGTAGAGGATGGAAGTGGAATGCTGACGTCCATATGCTTATTGAGAATGGACACACGTTGCGGTGATCTTGAGAATAATGTTGGAATAGCCAAAATGTTAGAGAAAAATATTCTTGCGTTTCGTGTAATACTTGCTGCATTTCTCATTATTAAATTAAATTGATGGGCATAACAGTGAATGAAATGTGCATTACTATAAACTCCTTTTATTTTGCTGTTTTTTTTGCTTTCCTGATATTTGCACCATCAAATCTCTGAGCTATCAGTTTTTTTCATTTCCTTGAAGGGTTATTATGTCTAATTATTCTAGGATAAGTTTTTATATGCTATCTGCAGTTTGATTTTCTGGAATAAATAATCCCCAAAACGCTCAAATATTTCTCCATTCAATACAGCTGTTCCGAAACAGCTGTTGTGTCATCAACCATGACAGCTTTAAAGGAAGCTTTTCTAATTTCCGTCCTCATCTCCTCATGGTATATTTATAGCAGGCAGTCAAGTATCTCATTCTGAATGGTCTTAGAAACACCTTTGAAGATCTTTCGGGTTTCTAAGTGATTCTTCAAATCTGGATCTAATTTAGATGCAAAATTTATTAATCATCTAAATACCCCTGGATTTACTGAATCATATATTTCATCATGTCCAAGTAAGAGAGTTTCAAAGTTTCCACAGAAGAAAATACACTCTATTATTTGGGATATAATTTCACTGTTCTTTTTAACCTTTATGTTCTGCTCATTGATTGAAATTCTGTATGCCTCACTAAGTCTCTCCATAATATTCACGATTCCTAAAAGTGAGAGTGAAACCACATTAAAAACTTGCTGCTTTGACTTCTCATGCTTTTCAGTTTTTTCTTTCATTTTAATTATATTTCTCAAACCATCTTTTGTCCACGTTACATCACCTCCAAACAGCAAACACGAGCAGCAAATCAGTGCATTTTTTACTTCATAACCGCAAAGCCAACTTTTCCATTGTTATCATTCAGAATTAAAGCTACGAATATATTTCTTATTGTTGCTTATGCCTGGCTGAGATATTTGGAGATCAGGTGTTGAACGGCCTCTTTTTCTTAACTGCAACTTTCTCATAGAGGGACAGCTGTGAAAACTCAAGCTGTTCAAGTTCACTTACAGTCACAGAACTTATCTCTTGGGGATGCAAGGACGCCATGATTAAATTTTCTATAAGATAAAAGAACCGAAAAAAATATGCTAAATCCTTCCGAATTCTTTTCCTTCCTCATCTTAAATTTGAATTTCATAATTATGATCGATATGATGTCGAAAAACAGTTCACTATCTATCGCCATGATGATTACTGGCATAATGAGACGGTCGAGATAGTGATACCAAAGGGTTTTAAAACCATTCCAGACTATTCCTGACTAGTCCAAATTATAAATAGATCACAGAAACTACACCTGTGACATCAAAGCTGTGTCATAATTTAAATTATATAAATTAAAAAATGTTATAAGTCCTTTATTTGCCTATCAAACTTATGTAAATTTTTGGGGTGTTTGTTATTACATTCATCTCAATTACCGCAAATTTAGTTACCCTCCTATAAATTGTTCATGAAATATGGTAAATATTTGTGGTATTAGGTAGGCGTATAAATATTTCATGGAACAGGTGTATATAAATCTGGAAAGTATTTTTAACGGTCACTAAGTTTAGAAAGAGATACTCGTGGAAATGTTATGAAAGAGCTTCAAAACTGAATCTGTAGGAGATTAGAGTTTATTCTTTCACTTGGTATTTACAATGTCCGTTATCCAATTCTTGACATCCGTGGATTATGGTTGTTTTTTATGATAAAAAAGTAGAAAATAATGCAAGCTAATTTCACCATACAATCACTCTGATCCTCTGGTGGAAATCTGGTTAAAAAGATTAGGAGTGACATTAAATGCGTCTCACCATTTGGGAAAATCGTTATAAATTCCCGCAGGGAACCTTCTTGCAGTATCATATTTCAATATCAAGTTGAGGGTTATTTTGATTCGTCAGTAGGTTAGTAGAGCAAACTTCGTTTCACCATTTTTTTCACCAATAGTTTAGTAGAGCATGTTCTATCTTAACATTCTGATTCGTCAGTAGGTTAATAGAACATGTTTTGTTTCACCATTTTCATTCATCAGTAGGTTAGTAGAGCAAGTTTCGTCTTACCATTTTCATTCGCCAGTACGTTAATAGAGCAGGTTTTATAGAACTACAATTGTTAGGGTCTTCTTTCCGCACAGGCAGAATCCTTTACCCATATTTTATTTTCAATTGCAAGATAGCTGTCAACCATTGCCTATATTTAGTTTTTCTATGGGCATATGTAAAGCTGCATATGTGAGTTTTCACACGGTTGTTACTTAAGGATACTTTCCTCCACGATATCTTTGCCCTTCTATAGTTTTTTTTCCTTATCCAAATTTCTTTCGCAGTTTCAGAAGTTCTCACACCGAGATGGACATCATACAAGAAAATCAAGTTATTATTTCGTGTGTTCTTTCTATCTTAAAGGGGCAAAACTTATTCTTATTCATTTTTTGACGTTTACTCACCTGGTTGCACTTTTCACATTTGAGAATTTATAAAACGGTGCAGCAGCACCCCTCTCCTCACCAGAGGAGAGAGATGCTGCTTCAAATTTAATAATCAAAGATCAAATATGAAGAATCATCAAAACAGTTATAGATAAGAAACATTATTGAAAATCAAGCTAGCTCAGGTTGTGTATTATTTAGTATGATCTAGCTAGGTCATCACTACCGTATATATTGATAGATGCTCAATTAAGCATCTTTTCAGGGTAATATATTTTTCCAAACTATGCTGCTGATTATTATATGCCGAGTTCAAAGTTCCTCATCTTTACTCTTTGCTATTGGACGCATTCTCCTGCGCCGAAGGAGGGAGGGGGGGGGGGACGCTACCTCAGACACCGGAGCGTGCTTCTTTCTTCTTGCTTTTGTTTATTTTTTCTTAGTTTTTTTTAGGGAGGGGGGGGGGGGGTAAGTGTTTTCTAATCGATTTGTTTTGTTTATATTCTGAGTTAATATTAGGCTGCAAATCAATTGCGGTAACTCTCGCCCTTGGAGGATGTCGCCAGATGGACACTAAAAAAAAAAAAAAATAAAAAAAAATATATATATATATATATATATAGTAGGGGGTATCAGACTATGCATTGTGAGCATCGCAAAATCCCGAATATCAGATGCTACAAATCACCTTCTCTTTTCTTGTCTCTCAAACAGTGCCAGCAAACCGGTGCCAACTGTGGCACTAGTATATTTTAGATGAAAATAACTCCTATGTATCGAATGCTTCTTATAAGTGACCACCTCGAGGACTGGGGAGGTCATAGGTCAATCACGTGGGCTTCCAAGTGTCATTTTTATAATTAAAACTAAGAAAATGTAATTAGTTGAGAAATTAGGACTTCTGAATCAAAATATTCAGAAGCGATTTATTCCTCAATAGGACCGCTAGGTCTTGATGGGGTCTAAAAATACCAGGAGTGACCCGTTTGGCCTTCTTCGTATGATAGGTCAAAATTCTTAAGGATATCGTGTTTTTATCTTCCGCCCTGCGTTATGCTATTATGCTTTGAGTACAAAGTGGTACACATGTGGTTCACATGTGGTACATTGAATTTAAATGATATACTCGTATTGCGTTCGGATTCTTGAGTGATAGAATTACCAGCACTTGGTAAACAACTCTTTTACTCCGGTATTTTAAGGCACATAACCATTGTGAATTATTGGTGCCACCATTTTGCTTTATCTTATATTTTACTAAATAATGAGTTCTCGCAGGCGAGTGAAAAGGCTTTGGATTTCAAACGTCTGGGTATCGGGTTCCACTTTTGGCAAGGGCAACGCAAAAAAGTAGCTAAGCGCTCGCAAGCGGGAAATTGCTAAGAAGCTGCGCCTCGGGTCTAAAATACACGACCAGATTGCTCCGATCACCTACATCATCACACACATACATTCATAACCAATCATAACACTTCTCTCTTCCTGCCTCTTTCTGTACCTTCCACTACAACGAAGAGTGCCCCATGGTGCCTAGGGACTTGCCAGCAGTTGTCATTCTGATCTTTATGTGGATCTCATCCGGTTGAAGGATCTCGTCCACGATTGAGAAGGCACGGGTGGCGCAATTAGCTAAATAGTAATAGTTTATTTAATTAATTACTTTGCCTGCCCCTTTTCCATTGTGGATGAAGCACCCGACGTCGGATAATAAAATTCACATAAAGATCAGAATGCAAACCGCTGGCAAAACCGTGGGCACGAAGATAGTGGGGACAGAGTGCTAGTACTGTTTTGTCACCCCCTTCCCCTCCAGCATTTAGAGAACCCATCGTAGCCCAAGGGAGAGCTACCCGTCGCAAGTCTGGGGAGTGTGGACATGGAAAGACCTTCGAAAGGTTCCGTTACGTGAGTGATGAGTTGTGTGTGTGTGAAGTGAGTCAGGAGAAAGAGACGCCGGTGTTGTGATTAGCTATGGGTGTGTGGAATGTAAATGAAGGATACGATGTGAGGCACTTTTTGCGTAAGTTACTACTAGGAACCAGACACTGAGAGCTAAATTGCGAATGTGAGAAAGGTTCAGGAATCGCACAATCCTATAGAACCACAAGTAATTTCCTTTTTTGCTTAATGGTTTCTTCTACAAATTTTCACTTCTACTTTCGTTATTTTAGTTTTTTTTTAAATAACTCATGGCTATGCCTTCGTTAATTTCCTCCTGTTTTGGGGAGAATAGGAAGAAATGTTAAATATATTAACAGGTCCAGAAAGTTCTGAGCGTTTATGATGGATACAAATAAAATAAATGGTTAATATTTAGTACACAGCCACGTTGTTAATTGGAATCGCATCATATTATATTATATATCATTTTTAAGAGATTTTTTATGAATTAAAATATGAAATAGACATTTTTTATTACTAAATATTGAAAAATATATGATTAAATTGAATTTGGAGGTGCTGGGCTTATATGCATGTCTTTAAATCAAAAAACGGCATAAAAACAATGAAATTTAAAAGGCTCAACGACGTCCTATAATCGCCTTTGAATTCGAATTGTGAATACTACTATTTGATTAAAAATAGTGTGTGAGGGGTGAAACCCCACCATTACAGGAAGGTATTGGGGCGAGGCTCCCCATTTCGAAATAATCACATTTTGGTTCGAATTCAGTGAGGTTGCCAGACGTTGTTAGGCGCTCCAATGTTCATTGTTTTTATTTAGTGCTAGAAATGGAGTCGTAAAATTTTCTTGAAATCGGTGTCTGTGTATTCAAAATTACCGAATAAATTTACTCGTATTACAATAATTTTTATTCATCAGAGTAGTCTCCATTTTTGTTAATGACTTCATCTATTCGACATCTGTCTTGGGAAAAAATAAGATATTAAGGTGGTTTTTGACAATATTTAAATCAATAAACGATTTTCCGCTCAAGGTTTGTGCAAGGACCTAAACAAAGGAAAGTTCGATAGTCCTGTACGGAGCGTGTTATATAATAAGTCGGCTCCTGGCACCAAAATTGCAGGATTGATAGGCTCAACGAGAAACTCCACAAAACGGACGCTCGGTGGACTTAACAAATCCGAATAAATTGCATTTCATCTGATTAACAGGAATACTATGTATAATATGAGAATAAGTAGATGAAAACAACATGCCAATTTCTGTATATTAATTTGTATACAGAAATGGAGAATATATATATATATATATATATATATATATATATATATATTAATTTATATGAATAAAATGAGACAAACGGTCGTTTGAGTAGCGCGCGGGTAGCGGGTAGGCACAAATATACGAATACGAAAGCTGTCAAATTGGACACTTGTGTCAATAAGAGGAAACTCATAAACAAACAATTCGCGTCTTGGGATAGAGTTATCAGAGGTCGGGAGTCCACGAAGTTGCTGGGTAAACACAAATTCCAACCAAAGGAAATTATAACACAGTTCTGCAAAATTGGTTCATAGAATAGAGATAAAATTATCTGAAATATATAAGTATATTGTAAATACACAGCTGTTCAGCAACTCCGCACAGGGGGTAGAACTAATGAGCCTGACGACGGAAGCTTGTCCCGCAGACGAGTCTAGGCTACGGCCCCCTGAAAAAGAAACCGTATATATAGTCGTGTAAGAGTGAGAGATCATGATTATTATTATTTTGAAAAAGGAGAAGTTCGATTCAGTTAAGGCATTAAGATCAATTCGTTCTCATGTTAGCTTTACGGAACTCAATTTAACTTGCCTAAGTCTTGTCGCTTCAGAATTCAATACTTCGCGTTGAATAGGAAAACCGGCTTGTCACCCGCAAAGTACTTCCTGACGTGCCGCTTGCCGCTTTAATAAGCTTTATTAGAATAAAAGTATATTTTTGCCTCGTCTTTTCTCAAAACTTTTCTACAACTCGATTACCAGTAAACTTTAAGTAAGCCCAGCCTACAATAAGAGTACCCTTGAAGAATCATCTTTGGAGTCAGATAATTCTCCATTCATATAAACTGGTAACCAACCCGCCATAAACTGGTCAAATTGGTAACAAGCCCCGTTATAGTACAATGTCAGGAAAGTACTGTGGATGCAGCCAGAGATCCTACTCAAGCTTATGCAACTTTGTGGAGGTGGCCAAAGACACGTGAGATCCAGCGTTGTCTTGTTGGGACACAACCCTGCTTCGGTTGGCTAATTCTGTCCTCACCTGGGAAAAATTTTGGTTTCAATTTCTCCAGCTGGTGGCAGTACACATCATAATTGATGGTCTGTCTGTATGAGAAATATCATAAATAAAGTCCTTGAGATTCCACTAGTCACAAAGCATACCATTTTTTTAGGAAGGGTGGGGGGTGCAGGAATATTGTGCGCTTCGGTAGCTGTGTTAGTAAATTCTCACGCAAACCCCTGGATCGTTTTCGTACTATGTTAGCGTAGACAATTCATTGTTTATCTTCAGTTACCGATCGCTGAAAAAGGCATTTCCATTGCGTTTTAAGAGCTTGTCGCAGATGGAATTGGTCGATGCAGTTTTTCTCCGAAATGTTGTGATAGACCCATACATCAATGCGAGAAATGTATCCAAGTTTCACTAAGTGTATATGATCAGTACTTTTTGGAACTTACAACAACTCTACAGCCCCCCCTAATTGTGATTTTGGTGTTGGTTTCCATATTTACTTTAAGAAGATCGTCATCCAACACTGAACGTCTTCCAGAACGACTTTCATTTTCTAAGCAAAAATATCCGCATTTGAATTTTGCAAATCTTCTCCGAAACGCCGATTCCGCTACAGCACCTTTACCATAAAGATTACAAATGATTTACACGTTTCTGTATCGTTTTAAACCTTCTTAAGAAGAAAGTGCCCAAAGTGACCCTTTTGGCCATCCATGTTTGACCTCAATAAGAACTGACAAAAATGAGAGGTATATTGATTTGGGGTCTTTTTCAGAACTGACCCGAGGCTATTGCGAGGTTCAGGTTAAGCTATGGCATTCGAGGCTCGTTGTGTGAGAACAGTCCCTAGGTTAAGTTAGGTTAAGTTATGTTTGGAACTAGCAAAAACTTCTCGCAGAAACTTTTCCAATCAGTTATGGCTTATGTTGACACTTTAAGCTCTTTAACAGAAAAACAGAAGTTGTTATTTCTTTTCTTCGCCGTTTTCCCCGCAGGATTTATTGGTGATTGGTTGCGGTCCCACAGTTTTTCAGTACAAGTTAGCATTTAACTATCAACCTTTATCTCTCCCTTCATTGATATCTGTATCTATAAGACGCTCAATCCGTTCCTGCGGCCACAACGTTGTTCGCCAATAATTAAAGTTCATTAAAGCGTGCGCGTAAACTGCCGGGCATACGATGTGAAACGTTTACTTATTGTAAGTATATTATATGATATTATATGATAGAGAGAGTGCGCAATTCTCCTAATCTGCCTTTCCCCCACAATAATAATAATCAGCAGGTAAGATAATTTTGAACCACAATATAAGAATTTCAAACAATAGGAATTTGTATATATTTGCGACAGGACTTTTTATTCGTGGCAATGGTTGGTACTTATGCTAGTGGCTATTAATTCTTCAACCCTCCACCTCTTTTGTGCATTCACTCTTTCCATTTAACTCTTGAACTAGATCCGAAAAACAAAAGTTCCCTGCCAAAACAAAGACATAATTGACGTAAGCCTCAAGTCAGCTGGTTGGAGGGGATTCGCCGCCCAATAATGAAAATGAAAGAAGAAATAAAGGCAATATTAGCTATTATCATCCCTAGTTTAGTGGTTCGGAGGATATTCGAGCTTAATTTGATTGTAAATAAACGCGAACTTCAATGAATGACAATTTGGTAAGAACTTGAACACAGATCGATACTCATTTAAATGCCTTTTATTTCTCAGTTTGGGCCTACTGATTACCGCTGTAACCGAATCACGGGTAGTTACGGCGCATGACAGCCGACGTGGGCACCTGACACGGGATACCATCCGGTGAGTTACAACACCCGATGTGGCTTAACTTTGTTCTAATTGGTATTTCTACTCGGCTATGCAGTAACCCGAACATCATGAGCGTAAATTAAATGTATTTAAATGAAACAAAAAAACAAATCAAGAGAATTTCTGTACATTATCTTAAGCTTGAAAATGTGGGGAATGTTGATGGGGTGTAGTGAGGGAGGGGAAAGAATTGAGGAAGGAGGAGAGTGCAAGAAAGGATCAATGGACTGGAAGGAGAGTAATAATAAAAAAAAGGATCATAACTGAAAATAACTCCTGCAATGCAACAATCCCTCGTCCATTGTGAGAATCGTAATCAACAACGACCTGAACACCAGAGCGCAAGTACGAAGAAACGCGTTCACGCAGCCCATGTTTGTGCATTTTCGCCTCCTTCGTTGGATTACAAAGAATGTTCTCAATAATGAGCCGAAGGTCGTGGAAAGACCACATCTAAAATATTAGGTTTGGGGGGCACAGAATCCCCGCCCGACTGTGCCAATGTTGAATTTGAATGCCCCCTCCCCTCGTTATCTCTGTGAGTGGGGCTCGTCATTATTCCCAATTATCTCATTGCCAACCCATTAGGGGTCGACGCCCCCCTCTAAGTGGAGCTCTCGAGGCTTTAATTGGCGCAAGAATCTCCGCTAATATAATTAAATAGGATGCAGGACGACGTCACGCGTCGTTTCTACAATTAATGAGGACGCCAGCCCTCTTATTACTACTAATAGGACTACTACTATTACTACTAGGACTATTACTATTACTACTAGGACTACTACTACTATTACTACTAGGAATACTACTACTACTACGACTAGGACTACTCCTATTACTACTAGAAATACTACTACTACTAGTAGTACTAGTTTATATATTAAAATAAAAAAAAAATAAAATGAAAAAAAAAAAAATATATAGCATGTTAGAGATACACTCGTAGATAAGTGTGTATCGTAGTTATGGATGTAGTGTAGCGGACTAGCCTCGAGCGGACCTTAGGGTCTTTGCTGGTCCTAGATTCTGTAGTTCTGTAGTTCTGTAGTAGTAGTGATAATAATAAATTTGGTTGGATATATATGTATATATATATGTATATATATATATATATATATATATATATATATATATATATATATATATATATATATATATATATATATATATATATATATATATATATATATATATATATATATGCAAATTTTGTTGAAGACCATTGTGAATTTTTCCTTAATTAATTTCCTTTGGCAACTTTCTCTTCTTCTAACTATCTTTTTATTCCATCTTGTAGATATCACTTGTCATGTATTCATTTCTTTTAAATGAATGTGTTTGGTAAAATCCAAACTAAATTGCTAAGCTTTCGACCTTATTCGATTATCTTCGGAGCATTTTGATATGTTCTTGCCTTCTTTACTGATGTAATGAGTGGAGTGAGGATCTGACAGAGTGAAAGCTGGTGTACTCAATAGTGGAAGAATTTAGATAGTGGTAGATGATAGATGGTGAAAGTGAGGTAGGGCTGCCTTTGTTTGAGGGGCATCGCATGCATTTTTTATTTTTTAATAATTATTTTTTCCTTTTGGTTTTATTTATGTTGCAAAGTGTTTGTCTCAGTGTGTATTCTTCTTTGTGTTTTTCTGTTTATTTGTCTCCTCGTCTCGTTTACTTTGTATTCGTGCAGTGCTTTTTGTTAAGCTTTCGAGCCTTTATTAGTGTTCAAATTTAGTCTTTTACCTCGTGTTTTTATCTGATGTATTTTCTTGTTATTTGTTGATTGTGAGTTTAGTATTGTCTCGTAGTCTATTATGTCATCCTCTGTGTTATTGATGTTTATGTGTAAATTGGTAATGTATTTTCCTCGGAACCGAGTTTAGTGCTTGGGAATCGCCGGTTTCGAGCAACCTTCCGTGCAATCTGGCAGGGATATTAATACTGCCTCCAGTTCTTCTTAATTCTGGAATGATATCATTGACCATTGTAGACCAGACCTTTTGGCCAGTTTCTGGGTTGCGACGTTTATTGACTCCAGTTTCTGCCTGCGGTGCAGGTCCCTCTGCCAAAGATGCTCCCTTCGTCTGGTTTTGTTTATGCAGAGGGATGCAGAGTTCTGTCTCGTTGGAGCCTCCTAATAGCGGTCTTGCTGGCCGTTTGAGTCACTACTGCAGGGTAGATGCGCTTAGCCGGATAAACGACATGTATAATTTCCTGATATTCGCCGAGCTAAGATTACTAAACCTATATAGCTTAGAGATTTCTCTCTTCGCCAAATTCTGCCTCTCCTTGTAGTGACTCGAGTATCCGCGGTTGGAGATTTTTAGGCTCAGGATGGTGCCTTCCGCGGAGTAGCCATATCTCCTCCCATCAATTACAATGGGCCACGTCAACTTACTGCACAGCGGGAGGATCTTAAATTTCTCCCTGTTTGTCCGGATTTTCCACCTTCTTTCGAACTGGTTGATGTTCGAGATCTCTGCGATGGTGTTGTTAGACTGATCCCTTGCTTTTCTAACCCTACTGCGGACGATCTCCGTGACGTCATCTGCCTATTGCAGATACATCGTGTCCCTGTGTATTGGAGTAGGGAGGTAGATACGCGCCTTTCTGTCCATGATGAAGTCACAAAGAACCCTTTCCAGGACTGGGTTTAGCTGGAGGCCTATGATCTTGTATTGTAGTCCTCTCAGCCAAACCTTGTCGAATGCCTTCTGCACGTCCCTCATCACGATGTCTATATAATGACCCTTCGCTCGGCAGTGTGCGATCTTTTCTGTTAGGAGCGCCAGGGCCGTTTTAGTGCCCCTTTTCGGTCTGAACCCATGTTGTTTTGGGTTGTGCGCTCACAACTCGTCGAGTTGATTTTGTAGCCTGTTGGCTATAATCTTCTCGAAGATATTGCCGGGTATTTCTAGGAAAGAGATTGGGCAGAAGTTAGCCACTTGGTCTAGGGGATTATTCCCTTTCGAGATAAAGATGATTTTTGGTTAACCATCTCTCTCTCTCTAGACACTTGCGGTTGCGGATGGGTCCTTTGTATCATCGCTCCGAAGTCCTTGAGCAGTTGGTCTTCAAAGTCCTGGTCGAAATCGTCGTTTTTCTCAGGTGAGATTGCGAAGACCTCTTTCCAGTGGCTCCTGAATCTTCTTTCTAGGGAATCCGGATCCTCTATGATGATAGTCGCCTTCCTTTATTTTTATCCCAGGCCTGCCAGGCAATCCTCTAAGTCTTCGGATGCTATTCCAAAAACTTACAGGATTTCTCTCCCTGTCTAGTCTGCCTATGATATCGTCCCAGATTTCCTTCTGTTTCTCAAGGATTATGTTTTTTAGTTCCTCCCTTAGCTGTCTTATTCGGGCTGTCCTTTCCCAGGTTGGGCCTGTCCTACCGACTTCTTCGTAGATTTTCCTGTGTTCCCTAGCGATATCCCTCATTTCGTCAGCCCACCTAGGTTGTGGAAGCATTTTGTACGAGATTCTGGGGACGCATCTTTCGTCAGCTTGAATGAGGAGATTAATGATCTTGTCAATCTCCTCATCAATTTCCTCAAGATTTGCATCATCCAGGTCAGCCGGCTGATAGATGCTGAGCATCTGGTTTAACTCTGTCACGAACGTGCCCGGGCGAGTTAGGTTCATAACGTGCGCGTGAAGGATGCACATCATGATCTTTGTGGAGTTTTCATTATGTATTTTGAGGTAAGTCTTTTTGGTGTCCACCTCCGAGAGGGCTGCATTTGCTGCTTGGGCGTAGGACGTGTTTGCCCTACGCGTTTCTTCACTTTTCTTGGCCCCTGCTTATTTCTCATTATCTCCTTTGCGGGACAAGGCATGGCCATAGTCCTATGTCCCTGGCCGCAGCTCACGCACTTCTCTGTGTTGCTTTTACAGATCCGCTAATTGTGCCCCTTCTCGCTGAATTTAGAGCACGTCTCTTGAGGCTCTTTGCAGTCCTTGGTGGCGTGTGCCTTTATCTTATAGCATTTGAAGCAGAATTGAACAGGAGTATATTCTCCCTTCTCAACTTGCTCCCCGCTAATTTTGGCATTAAACATGAGAAGGGCTTGTTTTCTTTGCCTTTTGAGCCATGGTCGTCTCCGCGAAGACCACCTTGAACACATGGGTGTAATCGCCACCATCCCTTCTGTTCTCAAACTTTATTACCTCGGCTACCTTGGCCCAGGCTTGCCGAAGCTGGATTTCCAAACTTATTTCTTCCGCGAAGTGTTGGCCAATCCACGCGTCGATTCAACGGCACACCATCCTCCTGCGGGCCAGGATCTGCGGTGGTACTGCTGGCTGCAGCCCGATGCTTCGTAGGACCCGAACTGCCTTCTCCTTCGTGATGTCCTCAATATCTCTCTCCTTTTCGCAGATCGCGATGTACCCCGAGGCTATGTCAAGCAGCCACACCATGGCAATGCCCAACTTGCCATATACAGTCTCGAATACGGTTTCTCTGCTAGGCTTGGACTGACGTCGACAACCCGCAGCTGTATCCTAGTCGTATGATCTTGGGCCATCTCTACATGAGAGTGGCCCCTCAGCCCTTGGTTTATTTTACCTCCCACTACTTTTGTTATGGGCGACTTGATTTACGGCAATATGTTGCACCTTTACTTTTTAAGCTTCTGTTTTTGGATTTCTTGATGACTCTCTCTACTTCGTCGCTAAGCCTACGTGAACGTGAACGTGAACGTGAACTGCCAAATGGGGGGATGAATGATGCTGGGTGGACCCGGGGAGGCCCCTCAGATGGGTGAAGTGTGGCGGACTTGATGATGGGGGGTGATAGAATCAACTACCACCATCCGGAGTGCCGCCCCATCTGTGGTTTGGATATCGATGCTGTTTCCAACTTACATATGGATGGTTTCATGTCTTCCTGTGGTCTTGGCCGGAAGCTACCCTTAGACATTAGAGCGAACTCTTCCCCACAGCTTTCAGCATCGCCTCGCAACCGGGCGGTCTCTTACCGTAGAGTTCCACAGTGGGCTAATCCTCAAACCTGCTTTCCTTTGCGTCCCCAATTATGTCTATCAAAGTGGACCGACATAGTTGGAGCGAGACTAGATGAATGGCAGATCAGTTCACTTCGGCTTCACAACTCCGTCAAGGGAGGGGGGGGGGAAAGTTAGGTTGACATTAATTCATCTAGGAGCCGGTCAAAAATATCTTCTTTATGGTCCTCGTAGGAATGGCGAGGCAAATCTTGGCGTGTTGAAGCTGTCTTACCACAACCTTTTCCTCCTTTACCGGGTAAGAGATGTAATTGAGTGTCGATTTTTTCACGTAAATTCTTCTGCCTTCAGAGTGAAAGAACAACGGTTCAACGGTTTATTAAGTAAATAAATACAAAAAGGTAATTACATACATTGTAGCATAATTAAAATATCAATTACAAACATTGTAGTAATAATGATAGAAAATAGCGGTTGAAATAGATTTTAGCAGAGGTAAAAGCACTGAGTAGAAGTAGGAAATGATAGCTTCCCGGAGACATGGAAATCATTACCAATTTACTTTTCGAAGTTAATTCAAATACTATACAAAGATTAAGGATAATATACTATACATTCTTAAGATTACTGTTATTATAAACTTGTTATAGTTAATTTAATTTTAGTTTATTTTATTTCACTTTATATTTACAATTCAAATACTATAGAGAGATTAAGGATAATTTACTATACATTCTTAAAATTACTGTTATTCTACACTTGTTATAGTTCATTTAATTTGTTAGTTTATTATATTTCACTACACATTAAATTTACAGTAGCTTTTAATGCTTATTAAGTCTGTTTTTGTATTTTGCTAATATAATTTTACATTAAATCGATTAAAATTTGATTTATTATCACTGTATAAATTTATAATATTTGCTTATTTTATTTACTACATTATTTATTTTCACTAAATTAGTTTAGTAACACTTTAATTGTTCGTTACTTTACGTTAAAACTAGATTTTCTGTCACTGTCTATAATTTACTAATTATTCACTTTTGCTTTATTTGTACTTATTTTATTTACTTTACTATTTTCACTATATTAATTTTCATTGAATTAGATTTATTTCACTAATTTGATTAGTAAATTTGCTCACTATTATTATTCACTTTGATTGCTCTTTTTCCGGTATTTACTATTTAATTTGGGATGTTTTTTGACCACTCCTTGTAGCTTAAAATGTCGTCATATTTACGTTGTGTCCGTCTCTAGGGTTGATGTAAACTAGGGATTTTAAGAGTAGAGCCGACACTTCTTTCCTGGAGGATGGTCTCTCGTACGTCCATTTGTACTCACCCGCAGCTAGGCCGATGATGAATAGTTCCAAGTCGTCTTTGGGGGCCGGGGACAGGGGGGAGCCGAAAACACGTAGACCCACATCTTTCTCGTCGAAAAAGAGGCCTCTTTCGAGGATTTCCTTTTTCTCGGTGAAGGGAAACCCTCCGTGCCTTCCATCTTCCTCATCTTCCTCGTCCGAAGTGTATTGCTGTTTCTGCGGCGTTTTCTCTGGAGTCTTCTTATTCTTCTTCTTTTTCTTCTTTGCGCCTTTTTTCTCTTCTTCTCCTTCCGAAGGCGTTTGTATTTTCACTTCTTCTTCTTTTCCAGTTTCCTTTACCCCATTACTTGAAGGTGCCCTCTTTTCTTCTTCGATGAACTCGAGATTAAAAAGGCCCGGGAAACCAAACCTTTTTGCTGCAACCATTCTTCTCAAGAAGAAGGTTGAGGTGGGATGAGAAAGTACCGGGGTTTGTAAGGTATGCCAGGTGGGCAACCATGACCATGGCCATGATTTCTTGCCCTTCCTTAGGCATGACCAACTTCGTAGTATTTGTTAGCGTCGGAGTGGTAGTCCTTGCTGCCGTATCCGCGTACGTGTTTTTTCCTCTCTTCTTTTTCTTCCTTTATTCTCTCTCGTTTTTTTGCAGATCGCCTCTTTCTGAATTGTTTACCCCAACAATTTATACACGTTTGCACTCTTTACCTGCACTCTTTCCAACCGTGCCAGGTTTTGGCGCAGTTGGACCATGAAGGGTCGGTGGTTGTGCAATCTTTTGTAGCGTGTTTTCCGACTGCATAGCACTTGAAGCAGCAACCGATTTGTATGTATTCTTCTTTTACAATTTGATCAGGGCTGACCTTCAGGTAAAAGCCAAGCAGCCCGTCGTTTTTGGCTCGGTTTGCCATATCGATGGTACTGAAGACTATCTTCACCATGCCGTTTCCTTTTTCAAATTTGTACACTGCTGTGATGCAGGCCCACTCTTGTTTCGCCGTGAGTTCGTTTTTAATTTCTTCACAGGAATTTTCTGTGAAGATTGGGTCCAGTCTCGTTAGAATGATGGTTCGTTGGGCCAGGATTTCCTGCGATACACTGGCTTCAAGCCCAATCTTTTTGAGATGAGCTTGAGCCTCGTCGGAGACCAACCTCTCGACGTCCCCCATTGTGCTGCAAATGGTTGCATAACCATTGGGAGTGTCGAGGAGTCTGATCAGCACCACGTTGATCTTTTTATAAATGGTTTGTATCACTTTCATTTTTTCCGGTTTTGATGCCCCCTCTATGGTACAGAGGGAAATCCTCTTGCAGTCCTGAGGGGCTGCCCCCATGTTGGGGCTCCTATTCTAGTAACTCTTCTTTGAAAGAGGATGTGTAAATAAAGTTTTTGCACGAATAAAATTAACACTTATTGCGGACCGCCTTTATATGCGTCTGCCTTTTCACTCGATTTTTTACACTCGATTTTTACACTGCCTTCGTGGCCAATTGCTTACGCGGAGCTTTACCTCGGGTAGACTTGCGAGCTGTCTGCTTAGTACGACTCTGCCTTCAGAGTGAAATAAAACGATTTTTAAGGGGTATTTATTCCGACTAGGTTGAGCGTAACGTTAGAAGAAATGGGCCAGTCCGGTGAGTGGAATTTTAAAATAATTTTAATGTTCGATTCCAGCTTGTCGCTTGACTGTTGATGGCCAGCTCATCTTCGTTTATTGATATGGCTTCTAAGATGTGCAGCCTAGCTTTATTAACCTCTTTTCTTTTAATAACGGTGTTGTCAACGAGCATATCTCTCGTTAGGTTAATGCTATGTACACTCTCCATATGATTTTTAGGCTCTCCACTTTGAAGATGCATAGTTAAACGTCTCGAAAGTGTAGTAGTTGTCATGCCAATCTATTTTAAGTTGTTAAAAAGATTACAGTCTTTATCGGGGCAGATGAACTCGTAAACTATGTTGGTTGACTTGAGATTCGAGGAGTTTAGGCAGCTGTTGTTTTTCATCAGGAGATTGCTGGCTTTTGTTGTTTTATAATATATGATGAGTTGAATTTTATCCATTTGATTTTTAACCTTAATGTTACGGTTAATTATCCCCTTCATGTTTTCTTTTCATCTATTTTATAGGCCATGGACATCTGATTTATGTAATACATTTCTGTAATACTTTCAGTTTTATCCGTATCTTTGCAATGATTATTTAAAAATGATTGGAGTTGTTTGTCAATCATGCTGTTTGAGAAACCATTATTCACGAGTATTTGTTTTACTCGTGCTATCTCTTGGTGGAAAAGTTCCCATGTAGAGCAGACTTTATGTGCTCGGCAGATGTATGAGCCGATTACGCTTATTTTATACCTTTCTGGGCATTCACTCTCCGCACTGAGGCATCTTCCCATGTCCGTACTTTTTCTATGTACTTTAGTGATGTAGTTGCCATTGATGTTTTGAACCTCAACGGCCAATAAAGTGAGTTTATTGCCCGTGCTCAATTCATAAGTGAATTTTAACACGGAGTTCTCCTCAAATTGCTGCTTGATGTTTATCAGATGTTCTTCGTTTTGGACGATGATATAGATGTCGTCTACATATCAGCAATATGTGTGTGGCTTATTTTCCATGATGTCCAATAATCTCTCCTCGAGTTGACCCATATAATAGTTGGTGAACGTCGGACCTAAGGGTGACCCCATAGCCACTCCATCCACTTGCGTGTATAAATTGCCGTTCGGTGTCCTGAACGGAGCCTCTGATGAGCATGAACGTAACATGCTCCTTAAGATGTTTGGATCAATATTTGGGGGAGACATTGTAGGATAGTGGTACACTTTTTTATAATGATGTCGATGGTCTGAGCGATAGGCACGTTCGTAAACAGGCTTTCCACATCAAGGGATGATATTAGTCCTGCCGGTCTTGTAGAGTGGAGTATATCGATGGATTCTTCCGTGGATTTTATGCTATATTTCGAAGGGATGTATGGTTTTATTACTTCATTTAGGGTTTTAGCTAAACAGTACGTTGGTATCATGACTTGAGAGATGATAGGCATCAATGGGTTGTTCGGCTTATGAATTTTTACATTTCCATACAGATATTTTGGTGTGTAATCACCGATAATCTTTTGGAAGAGAAGTCCTCCGATGAGTGCATTAGATTTAGTTATTTGTCCATTTATTTTTTTTTAAGTCTTCTGTTGGATCTTTTTTCATGCGTTTAAATTTAGTAGTGTCACTTAAGATGATATTCAATTTGTTGCTATATACTTCTTTGTTTAGAATGACCCATTGAGGCCTATCATCTCTCAAGTCACGACATCTACGTACTGTTTAGCTAAAACCCTAAATGAAGTAATAAAACCGTACATTCTTTAGAAATTTAGCATCAAGGTGGAAAATCAAATGGGTAAAATTCAACTCATCATATATTATAAAACAACAAAAGCCAGCAATCTCCTGATGAAAAACAACAGCTGCCTAAACTCCTCGAATCTCAAGTCAACCAACATAGTTTACGAGTTCATCTGCCCCGATAAAGACTGTAATCTTTGTAACAACTTAAAATAGATTGGCATGACAACTACTACACTTTCGATATGTTTAAACATGTATCTGCAAAGCGGATAGCCTAAAAATCATATGGAGAGTGTACATAACATTAACCTAACGAGAGATATGCGTGTTGACAACACCATTATTAAAAGAAAAGAGGTTAATAAAGCTAGGTTGAACATCTTAGAAGCCATATTAATAAACGAAAATAAGCCGGCCATCAACAGTCATGAGACAAGCTGGAATCGAACATTAAAATTATTTTAAAATTCCACTCACCGGATTGGCCTATTTCCTCTAACGTTATGCTCAACCTAGGCGGAATAAATACCCCTTAAATATCGTTTTCTTTCATTCGAGTCCCATTGATTCGACGGACTGAATTTGGATCCTTTTTTTACAACGGAGAGATGTGAGCGCACTTAAGGAAAAGTTCACTTTTCATTAAAGTTAACGTTAACTTCAAGAAAGAAGAAATATATGCACCCTCTGGACTGTTTGGAGATTCCTCCTGTTTCCAGTGGGCTGTGTGCTTAACCTAAAGGGGTAATTCATCCTTAATTCATCCTTATTCTACGCTTTGACTTCCACTTACTTCACAGACTAAAAGCAACATAACACGATACCGCTGCGCCCAGAGCCACTTAAAGTAGGGTATAGTGAACCTCGGAAGGAAACCCCAATAGGGGGCGCGGGGGCGCAAAGAGGGGGGGTCCTTAAGACCACGAGCCAGAAATTATGTGGAGGCGCTTCTTAGCTTAGGCCTATTTAGGTAGGGTGGTCGTGAAGTGTTAAAATAAGTAGGTAAATAGGGAACCATAGGCTGCAAGGTGATAGGGACCATTTTCACTGTCCTTTTTTACAGATTTAGAGAGGAAGGAAGAAAACAAACATAGGCTTCAGAGGAAGCAACGAAGAAAAGAGCGCCTAAGCGCGAGAATAGCAAAAGGATGGTGGATGATCCCCCAGTGGGAATAGAAGGCAGCCTGGACTGCTTACGAGTAGCTCTAAGGACAATTGACCAGGAGATCAAACCGGACAAAGGAAAACTCTGCGAGACATTATTTGGACAGATAAAAGTAGTCCTCGTAAAAATTTTCGACATCCCAAATGGCTACGTGGTAATTGCAAGTAAGGAAAAACAAGTAGAAAAATTAGTGTCCCAGGAAGGAATAGACACATTAAAGGGAAGAGGATTAACGCCCCAAATCTCGCCCCAGATAAATGCAAACAGAAGTATCATATGAGGCAAAGTCGATGTTTGGGTGGGTTCCCATGACAAAAAGAAAATGAAAGAAGAAATAGGAAACAAATTTTGAAGGCATAAAAATAAATTAAATAATTAAATTTGGCCACCACACACATGTATTTAAAACATGGGGTGCAACAGCAGATATGGCAGCAAAGATATTTTAACAAGGACTGCTCATGTTTAACATGAGAATTCCACCAGAGAACATGGAGCGCGAGAATCATAATATTCAAATGTGCCTCCGCTGCTATAAGATGGAGGACCACTTGACGCGTGACTGCACTGATAAAGATACAGTATGTTCTGAGTGTGGACAGAAGAACCACAAATGGAGACAGTGCAAGGAAAGTACTAAGAAATGCGTGAACTGTCATGGGCCGCATAGGACTATGGCAATGGCATGCCCTAAAAGAAAGGAGATAATAGAACGAAAGAAAAGAGAAACGACGAACGAAGAAGAAACTAGAAGAAATGAAATATACGCAGGAGTGGCTAAAGCAACTGTGAAGCAAATGCAGGAAGCACATACCCATCTAACTGTGCCACAAGGGGCATCAACAGAAGTGCTCACATTTTATAATTTATGTCCGTGTGATGAATATTGGGAAACCAGGCACCTTCGCTACAACACTCAATACAATGCTATAAAAAAATGGAATGCAGAAGATGTGGTTCCCTGTCAACCCCCCTCATCTGAAATTCTTAAAATCAACGTCGCCTCAGCGTCGGCACCAACGAGCAACGAGGAACATACTACTGAAGAGAACGCAATTTTAAACATGCCAGTGCAAAGTAATGAAAGAGACAAAATAGTACGCATAGAGGCACAGAAAATAAAACATAAAGTCTACAGCGATGAATGCTCCCCCCTTTCAAGAAACAAGAAACAGGAAGACGTCATTAAGGCAATTAAAGAAGGAAAATGCAAATGGGCATTCAAAGGAAATACAGGAGAAGAAGACGAGGAAGAAGTACAAAAACTCTTAATGGATGATAAAATTCGAATCTACCCTGGTGACTGCGTTACCCTCTGCCATTCTACATTTCAAAGTATGGAGAATAGTAGGTTTAAAGGCAACGAAGCAGAACCCAACAAGAGAGCGACCCGCCAGAAGTCCAGAGATCTCTAGACGACCAAACTTAATAAATAATGGAACCAGAAAGGAAAAGAAAGCTCAGCATTCTGCAAATCAACACTCAAGAATGGATCGGTAAAACATCGACATTAGGAAATAACTTCAGAGAGATTGATCCAGACATAATATTAATATCAGAACACGGAGTGAATCCGGGAGAAAAAAAACAAACAATGAAATTGTTGAATTAGACCGTCATAAATGCGAACCCTACAGGCGAGTGTCATGACGGGGCGGCCATAGCAACAAGGGTGCTGAAGTTCAAAGCAGTTAATAATTTGGATAATGCATACTTGGCCGTAAAAATTGAAACGGAATTAAAGCCAATAATAGTAGCCACGGGATACCAATACCAAGAAAAAATACATACCCTGCACAACCTATTTAAAACTTTTGGCACAGGTTTCCCAACCATCTTTATGGAAGACCTCAATGCTAGGTGTAGTGCAAATGGATACCGCTCCAGAAACAACAGAGGAGTCAACTTAGAAATGATGTTGGAAAGAAACAGTTTCAAGAGAATAGGGCCAGACTTTCCAACATATGCCACAGGCAATACATCAATAAAACCAGACGTGGTGCTAAGTAGCTTGAATATGTCATACAACATCCACATGAAACCAGTTACCTTTACATGTAGCAACCATGTTGGAACCCTTTTGTTCATGAGTCAATACCCGATACAGGTACCAGTACCGGCGAGGAAGGATTACAAGAGAGCAAACTGGGCAGGTTACACACAAGATCTTAGTAGCTTCGTCCCAAAGGATCTTACTGACTCCAACCCGGAAGATATTGATGAGGAGAACTCAAGATTAACAAGAACGATCATTGAGGCCGACCAAAGATATATACCAAAGACAAGATACCGTACTCTTCCACATCCTCGATGGACAGAGGAAATGAAGAGAAGGAACAGGCAACTAAGAAGAATACTAGACCAAATAATTCTCCATGGACCAAATAGAGAGCGATACGAAGCAATCAGAAGTCAAAGAGAAGAACTGAGGCACCTCATATAAGAACAGCAAAGCCCCATATGGGATAGCCTAATAGAGAAAATAGACGAAGGAAGAAGACCAAAAGAGAACGGGAGATTAATAAATAGAGTTAATTGCAGACCGCCGAGATAAAAAAATAATAATGAACAGGGAGAAAAGATCCAAGAAGAGACGACCACAGTGTTCTCCATAACACCAGAGGAGGACGAAGACTTCAATCCAGAAAGAGACGAAATAGTCCACACATTCTTGCGAGAAAACATAAACAAGATAACTCCAGCACCAAGTTTAGAGCGAGAAAGGGAGGAAATTCTTGGTATAGGGGCCTACATAACAACGGAAGAGATCAAAGGAGTAATACAATCATTCAAACAGAAAGCCCCAGACCCTTCAGGAATAACCAGAATTAATATTACCAAGGCACCTAACATAATCATCAGAATATTAAAGAATATTTTTAATGCATGCTTAAACACTGGTTACTTCCCTGATAGCTATAAACTAGAGGAAATGATATTCGTCCGAAAGCCAGGAAAACCACCAAACCACCTTAGCAGTTCCTGGCCAATATTGCTATTGAACTTCATGGGCAAAGTCTTCGATAAAATCCTTAACAGAAGATTAAAAGAATATCTTGAAGAAAATGACCTTTATTATGATTATCAATTCGTATTCAGAAGAGGCAAATACACCACAATAGCACTTGGCATAATAGCAAAGAAAATAGCAAAGGCCAAAGCAGAGAATAACTACATCCATCTAGTCCTGAGAAATGTAGAAAAAGCATTCGACAAAGTCTGGGTCAGAGGAATGCAATATAAGATTTTAAATCTCCATATGAATAGGAATCTGCAGAGAATTCTCTGCGATTATGTTACAGACAAAAGAGCATATGTGAAGCTTAATCGTTATTCAGGACCAGAATTCTAATTGAAAGCTGGACTTCCGCAGGGGGGCTGTATCAGCTCCACGCTGTATTAAATATAGACAGCAGACCTTCCACCACCAATAATGCCTGGTTGCCTAAACATACAGTTCGCGGACGACATAAGCCAACTCGTCATCACTCCGTACAGGAACGTACGCTTTCAGGCAAGGACAATAGCTTTAGAAATCAGCAACATCAACAGCTACAAAAGAGATTGGAAGATTAGGATGAACAGGAGGAAATTTACAATAATCCCAATCTCCAGGAACAAAACAGTTGAAATTGTAGTTAAAGATCAGAACTACAGATACCATACTGAGGGCAAACCGCTAGGACTCAGAATAACAAAAAGAGGCTTCAAACAACATATAACGGAGAGGAAGAACAAGGTGATTCCGATGCTTAACCTACTGTACAATCAAAGAGGGTTAGGCATGAAAAAGAAAAGAAAAATCTATCTTGCACTAAAAAAAGAGGTACTACTATACCCGTCAACCCCTATCAACGGTGAAACAAGGACCAAAAATGTGGAACTCCAGAGAATACAAACTAAAGCTCTCTTTCTAATCACCAACACCTGTAGGAGAAAGAGGAGAAGACTATAGGACCTGCACCAAGAAATAAGCTTAGAAACGCTCAACATCAACATCAGGAACAGAGCGGAGAAAATATGGAGGAAGATAGACGATATACCTATTATATTTGCAGAGCACACAAACTGGATGTTCTTTAACACTCGATTTTCGAGCGGCAGACAACAGCTGAGAATCGAGGTGGTTCCCATGTTTACTTAATTAGAAATTCAAAAAGAGAGAAGGAACAAGAATAACGATAAAGATATTTACCCGACTATATACAAACCCAACCAACAAAGTTAACCAACCAAGACACCAGATTGATAACCTAACAAGACAACCGAATTTAAACAACTGAAATAGGAAGAAACAACCGACTAAGAAGACAGAACAGATCAAAAGTGCAAACAGAAATGATACGAACAAAATGAACTAAAAGTGTAATAGTGAACTATAGTATTAAAAAGTTTAACAAAAATGATAGTGAAGTGAAAGGTTAATAGTAAAACAAGTTAACGAAGTGAAACTAAAGTGTAATAGAGAAAAAAGCGATAACAACACGAGTAGTGAAAAGAAAAACCCCAAAAGGAATAAAAAAAGAAGACCCTTGAAAGTAAAAAGTGAAACAAAGTAAAGAAAGTAAAAACAACAAACAAGTAACATAACAATACATAAACCAGGCAATAGTTTCGCCACTACCCCCCTACGTGGGGAGCTTGCGCTTCACTACTAAGATTAAAATCTAAAAAAAAGCAGCCATGGTTAAATTTTTATAAACTTTCTGAACTTCGCCAATTATAATAATTTTAAAAAGCAACTCTAAACTAAATTCCCCCCTTTTCAAAATATCACGTTGCTAAAATATAGATATATAGAGAAGAATGGAAGAAGATATATAAAAATAAATTTTCTGAACTTCAATTTGTAATTCTTTGGGTTAAAAGAATTCACAAAATTCGATACTTATACGTATTTATTTCTGAACTTCACGATTTCGTTTTTGATGTTATAAAAGAATTATTAGAAATAACTTTGATAAAAAAAATGTCATAACCAAACTAAGATGAAATTATTATTCAAATACTAAAAAAATCCCGTTCTTAAATTATAGAGTTAGTTACAAAGCTCAGAGCTAAGATAACTCAAAACGTCATGAATGGTACAATAAACACATGAATGAAAGATGAAGAGAATAAGGGAACAGATATTAGGCGGTCCTCCCAGTTCTGCATGAGGAACATAGGTGCTAAAAGTGTGAGAAAGGAAGTAAGAATGATGAATCACCACGTTAATCAGCAGGTTTTCCTTGTCCCTCGGGCAAGGGTATTCCACCCTTTCCATCTTTGACTACCGAGGTTGCTCAATCTGCCTCCTCACCAATCTGTCCTCTTTTAACTCAAAACTTTACGTCTCCCACACCTATAAACCCTCTTCTAAAGCTTGCTCCGGACTTCACATTAAGCACTTCACTATCGGTTCATTTGAACTGAGAGTCAGAAGTGTGGGAAGTTTCTCCAAGAGGAAGAAGTCGGCCGCGGGCCTCCTCCTCTTCTGTGACCCCCCCCCCCCGATCGCGGGAGGAGTACAGAGGGAAGGAGTAACCGCGAGCCGTACCTTTTCTCCCCATAAAAAAATCTTTCATCCTGTCAGATCCTCACTCCACTCATTACATCAGTAAAGAAGGCAAGAACATATCAAAACGCTCCAAAGATAATCGAATAAGGTCGAAAGCTTAGCAATTTAGTTTGGATTTTACCAAACACATTCATTTAAAAGAAATGAATACAGGACAAGTGATCCACCATCTACAAGGTGGAATAAAAAAGATAGTTAAAGAAGAGAAAGTTGCCAAAGGAAATTAATCAAGGCGAAATACACAATGGTCTTCAACAAAATTTGCATTCAGGAAAGACTGCTACACAACTATATATATATATATATATATATATATATATATATATATATATATATATATATGATGATGAAAATTAATGCAATATCGCAAGAAAAGATGAGGAATTAAACCACATTCTCCGAAGACAATTTAATTCAGAACAGTTTCGGTGTATCTCACACCCTTTTTCAACTGACACTGGATAGAAAATATGAGAAAAGTGCTAACATACATAACACAGGGTCAGGTCGTGAAATATCCCCTCTTTTTTCCCCCGAATCCCCTACTTGAGACTAATCAGGGGTGGGGGTAGGCCTAAACATATTGAAGGGCTGACATTTCACGAAAGCAAATAAACAAAATAGTGAAATGCCAGCCCTTCTTATTGTTTAGGCCTACCCCCCACCCCCTGATTAGCCTCAAGTAGGGGATTGGGGTGGGGGGAAAAAGAGGGGATCTTTCACGACCTGACCCTGTGTTATGTATGTAAGCACTTTTCTCATATTTTCTATCCAGTGTCAGTTGAAAAAGGGTGTGAGATACACCGAAACTGTTCTGAATTAAATTGTCTTCGGAGAATGTGGTTTAATTCCTCATATATATATATATATATATATATATATATATATATATATATATATATATATATATATATATGATGAAAATTAATGCAATATCGCAAGAAAAGATGAGGAATTAAACCACATTCTCCGAAGACAATTTAATTCAGAACAGTTTCGGTGTATCTCACCGAAACTGTTCTGAATTAAATTGTCTTCGGAGAATGTGGTTTAATTCTTCATATATATATATATATATATATATATATATATATATATATATATATATATATATATATATATATATATATATATATATATATATATATATATATATATATATATGGTAGAATCGCAAAGTAGCGCGTGAGGGAAGCAATAATTGCCTCGACGCCAGTTCATTTAATCTTTCCCTCGACATTCCTCTGGTTGTTGTTTGTGCGATCGTGTCGTTTCGCACATACCGATCCGATTCTCAAGATATTTATTTTATTTTTATTTATTTTTTCAGTGGTTCATATTTTGATAAGGGCGTTCCTCACTTCTCTCTTTATTCTAAATATAGCTGCGATATTATTACACCTATTCTTTGATAATGAAGTTGAAAATATAGTTTCAATTACTTGAATTCGTGTTATCTTTTTCCTTGGATGATTTTTACATATTCCAAGATTGTTTATACAATATTTTTGGAGACATAATCTATTCTTTCCCCCGTCCTCACCCCCTGGGAGGCTAGAGCCATGGTGTGATTTTCTCTTAATCTCTCCTTCTTTCCTCTTCCTCCCCATCCTCATCTTCAGTGCGGCTATAGCCATGGTGTGATTTTCTCTTAATCCCTCAATCTTTCCTCTTCCTTTCCCTGTCCTCATCTTCTGGTGGCTAGAGCCATGATGTGATTTTCTCTTAATCCCTCATTATTTCCTCTTTCTCCCCTCCTCCTCATCTTCTGGGGGTCTAGAGCCATGATGTGATTTTCTCTTAATCCCTCATTCTTTCCTCTTCCTTTCCCTGTCCTCATCTTCTGGGGAACTAGAGCTATTGTTTGATTTCTCTTAATCCTTCCTTCTTCCCTCTTCCTTCCCCCACCTTATCTTCTGGGGGGCTAGAGACATGAGGGTATTTTTCCCTAATACCTCCTTCTTTTCCCCTACTTCCCCTCCTCCTTATCTTCTGGGGGGCTAGATCCATGGTGGGATTTTCTCTTAATCCTTCCTTCTTTCCTCTTACTCCCCCCTCCTTATCTTCTGGGGGGCTAGAGCCATGATGTGATTTTCTATTAATCCCTCATTCTTTCCTCTTCCTTCCCCCCTCCTCATCTTCTGGGGGGCTAGAGCCATGATGTGATTTTCTCTTAATCCCTCATTCTTTCCTCTTTCTCCCCTCCTCCTCATCTTCTGGGGGTCTAGAGCCATGATGTGATTTTCTCTTAATCCCTCATTCTTTCCTCTTCCTTCCCCCCTCCTCATCTTCTGGGGGGCTAGAGCCATGATGTGATTTTCTCCTAATCCCTCATTCTTTCCTCTTCCTTCCCCCCTCCTCATCTTCTGGGGGGCTAGAGCCATGATGTGATTTTCTCTTAATCCCTCCTTTTTGCCGATTTATACCCGACCCACGTTTTGTATGTAAGCGTATAGAAAGTCTTGCTTTCTTTTATGCCAGAGTAATTCGGCTTTTTTTTTAATGTTTATTATTATTTTATGGATAGAAATCAAACCAATATTTGAAATTATTACTATTTAAATTAATTTTTATTTATTATTTTATTGGTTTGATGAGAAAGGACCAAACCTATAATGAAGTTCCAACAAGACAGATGGTCGCGGGCTGCTGTGGGAGAGCTGAGTGGTTGTGCTTTCCCCCATTTAAAAATACGAGAAGGGGGGAGGGGTAGCTTATTTATAGATGTCCCCCCCCCACACGTTTTAGGTTAGGTTAGAACTTTTTTTTGAAAATATATTTGATTATAATTTTTCCTTCTTTTTAAAATATTTTAGGTTGGATTATAACGGTTTTTTTTAAATATGTTAGGTTAGGTTTGTTATTTTTTTATAAATGTGTTGGTTAATAATGTTAATTATTATATTCTCAATATGTTTAGGCTGTTTATAACTCTAATATTTCCTTATAAATATTTTTTATTAATTTAGGTTATGACATTCATTTGTTCTGAATATGTTGTTAGAAACCACCTTCATAATTTTCATTTAAATTTCTTCTAAATTAAGTTATAACCTTTTTCTTCTAATATGCTATGCTATAACTCTAATATTTCCTTATAAATATTTTATATTAGGCTAGGTTATGACATTCATTTGTTCTGAATATGTTAGGTTAGAAACCACCTCGCAACTAGTTGCCTACGCGCAGATGTGCTCGACCGTTGTGACGGCGATATATTTTTTTGCGAATTTCTTTATTCGGCCGTGAATTCATTAATCAGATCGACTTGATTTTTTTGCCTAGACTCAATCCACCTAAATATCTTTCCATCACCCTGTCGAAAGCCTTACTAAAATCCAAGGAAAAAATATCCCAATTCTCATCTCTATTGGCAGTATCGTACACCTTTCTATACAAAGACTGTAATTAGTTAAACACGATTTGTCTCTAGTAAAACCGTGTTTAGATTCCTTAATAAACTTAGGTCATCTAAGTGATCCCTAAGAGATTTTGCTATTATAGATTTCATCATTTTCCCCATAATTGATGTCAAACCCGTAAAGAACAAGGCTCCCTCAGGTACTATTAGATTTAGTATCCTAGCTATTGGGTCGCTATGTCTCACTAACTCCTTATCTTTAGTTTTAAGTGGTCTTATTTTATTTCTAGTATTAGTCTCGTATAATTAAAAAAAACTTGAACTTTTCCTTAGCTTTATTTGTCACTTACATTCATAAATTCTCTTTGTTACTCAAATTATCTTTCAATGTCCCGAGTTAGTCTATTGTATCTCTGCCTTAAGTGACCCTCACTGTTTTTTATTTTCCTATAAATGCCCCTTTAAATGCCAATATAATGCTTCATTTTATCTTATATCGATTTGAGGTCGACGGCCTTAGTTATAATTTCCCTAAACTGAATGTTTATATTTTGTCAGGCAATTAACTGGTTAACAACTACCTCATATTCCTCATCTACATTAATTCTCTCTACTTGAGGGTTAGCTTCTTCCTCGATTACTCCAATTGATCTCATATTCTTAGACCTGACCTAAATCGTTAGCCCCCACTCAATAATCTCCAGATATCTCATCAGACCACTATAAACCGCTTTTTTAAAGTCGGGCACTTATTCTTGCTACTGAGAAGCTCGTTTGATTATAATTTAACTATAAATTCGATATGGTTATTGTTTACCAAATTTCTCCTAATATCCGTATCGCTAATAACCTCTTCCCATTTCTTAGAACTTATAATAACATAAGCAAAGAATGAGTCTGCAAAAGGCTAATCAATAGCCTATAGGAGGCATCTCCTGTTCGTTCGTGTCGTATGGATTTCATACTTCCTTTTATGAAAGGAGGTGTGGGCCCGGGAGAAGGCATGGCCTTGTTCGTGCTCCGGGGTTGGATTACTCTTAGTCTGGCTTTCTCTCCCTCGGCATATTCAGCGTGGTAAGACCTATCTAACATCGCCCTTGGAGTTATTAAAACACGACGGCAGCGTGGTATTCCAGATCGTGGAGTGTTCTGCCGTTGAGGACTTGGCAGCGTTTTGAAATCAAAGTTATCCTTCTCTTAGGTGGACTGTCTGTCATGGCTACGAGCTCCACCTACCCTTCCCCACCGTAATATCCAGTCAAGGAGGTTACCCTCCCTAGTAAATAGTGTCAGGTTTGTTTTGTTTTTTTTAAGAATCCGGACGGAGATTAATACGAGGCAGCTCCTCTCTATACCAGGCAGCTCCTGTGACTAGGAGGCAACTCGATCCAATCTATTATAACCCCAAGTAGCTTCTCGTATTACCTACTTAAGGAAATTATCCTATACCATATTAAAAAATTCCTTAGCCTCCTGATCACCTACAAAACTTCTCATTCTATATTTATTTGATTAAAATGACCCAGTCTACATACATGATTACTTTTTCATGCTCGTTCTATATCCTGCCATAGAGGAGAAGAAGTCTTCTTACTAAGATTAGGCGATCTAGATAATAATCATATAACAAGTTTATTCTTTCCCTCAACGTCTAGCCATAATAACTTGTTGTTAGTATCTTTTTTAATCGTAGTGATTTCGTCCTGTTCCTATTTCAAAGAAACATATTATAGCCATCAATCTGAATCTCTCGTCTAAATTTCTTTCCTGCCAAATCAAGCCATGACTGTTATCGCGATAACATCAAAATCCTCTACACTTGCTACCCCTCTCAACACACCCATCTTATTTCTTATGCCTCTGCTAATTTTCCCTCCTTTTGTTCCCTACATTTATCTTATTTTCCTCATCTTTACCTGCCTCAACCCAATTTATGTGACTGATACTCCCCTCTAGACAGTCACTTAACACTTTCACACCCTGGCGACTCAAGTACAAACCATCCATTGCGTACAAATCCTCCCTTCCAAAGAACTCACTTTACATATGCCTAAACACTAGTATCATACTATCACACAATACTTTCACTCATTCATTTAGCCCAACTGTGCGGGACATCCACTCACTACCTAATCTAAGCCTAAGAAAAATTCAGGACACTACACAGCTCTTACTACTATACCGAAATTTTGCAAACAAATCCCAATATCTAGACACTAGCTCCTCCGACCTAGTTTTCCCTGTCTTTCACTCTTACATGCAAAACAATAAGTGCACCCCTTTCAGCTCCACCCACTTTCGTTTCAATTCTCTCACTCGCATCCGCTAAAGGTGCACCTGACAAACAAATCCTCATCCTCTTCTTGCGTTCACGTTCACAAAAAGTCCTTTCTAAATACCTAGCTTATGAATCACCCACCACAAGCACTTCAAGCACTTCATTTTTTTACTCGCGCCTATAAACCCTTCTTCTCCCAGCTCTCCTAAGAAACTGAACCTTTTACTACAAATAATATGCTCAGACCTTCACTCTAACTAGGTCCTCTATCACCATATCGCTAACATCAACAGCCCTAAATCCATCTGGAGCAGGAGTTGCCGCACTAGCTACCTGTTTCCTTCTTTCCTTTACCACCAACCACTCACTATTCTCTCTACTAGCCATAATCCTAGCTAATATAAATGGGCTAAACTTGCGATCCATAGGATTGGGTCTAGTGCAGAGATCTCTTCCAAACTAGGTAATTACATGCTCCAACCTAGGTATCCTTTATAAATACTTCGCTCTTCCTTCGTCTAATTCCATTACATATTCTTGCAACACACATTTAACGCAACCAACACCTACTATCACTCTACATGCGTTACAAACACTCGAAGATTCACTCTCACTTGCACCCTTACACTTAGCCTCAGTCATCCTCTTTTTAATCAACGCGTAGCACAGGGCCATTTTTACCTAATTAATAACTTTAAAAAATCCTTGTCTTATATGAAAAAAAGAAATAAATACACCCACAATAGATAAAGAGCAACACACTAGTTCACTAAATGAACTAACTTAGGTATCCAGCAAGGCAAGCGCTGATCATAAAAGACGAGCGCTGATCGCAAAAGGGGAAGGATAATCTTAAAGGCGAGCGCTGATCGTAAAAGGAGAACGATGATCTTAAAGGCGAGTGCTGGTCTTAAAAGGCGAACCCTGATCGTAAAAGGAGAACGATGATCGTAAAAGGAAAAAGATGATCTTAAAGGCAAACGATGATCTTGAAGGCGAGTGATGATCATAATAGGTAAACGCTGATCTTAAAAGGCGAACGCTGATCGTAAAAGGCGAATGATGATCGTAAAAGGCGACGATGATCTTAAAGGTGAACGATGATCTTAAAGGCGAACGCTGATCTTATAAGACAAGCACTGATAGCAAAAGGCGAACGATGATCGTAAAAGGCAAACGATGATCTTAAAGGCGAACGATGATATTAAAGGCGATCACTGATCTTAAAAGGCGAGCACTGATCGTAAAAGACGAACGATGATCGTAAAAGAAGAATGATGATCATAAAATCGAACGATGAGCGTAAAAGAAGAACGATGATCATAAAATTGAACGATGATCTTAAAGGAGATCGCTGATCTTAAAAGGCGAGTGTTGATCGTAAAAGGCGAACTATGATCATAACAGTGAACGATGATCTTAAAAGCGAACGCTGATCTTAGAAGGCGAGCGCTGATCGTAAAAGCCCAATGATAATCTTAAAAGGCGAGCACTGATCGTAAAATTTCGAACGATGATCATAAAGACGAACGATGATCTTAAAGGTGAGCCCTGATCTCAAAACTCGAGAGCTGTTAGGAAAAGGCGAAATATTATCGTAAAAGGCAAAAGATGATCTTAAAGGCGAACGCTGATTTCAAATGCAATCTCTGATCTTAAAAACGACGGCTGATCTTAAAGAAACACATCCTCTGTTTAGTCAAACGATGGGAAAACATTGCCAATAATAATGGAACCTATTTTACTGCACAAATCCTTTTTTAATAATATATAATTATTTTACTTTCCTTTTACATAAACGACATAACTTTCTTGACATCTGAATAATAAAAGTAATGATTGAAATAAAAGTATGAGTTCCGAGACTCTTGCTTTCCAAATTATATTGTTAGGAATAATCTTTGTCATAATTGTAATATATTTTCAACTTTAATCTTCAACTGTAACCTGATCCCGCAATGGAGGAACGTCGCATATCAACACTATTAAGAATACCTTCCTCCCATGCTCTTTCCGCACTAAGTCATCCATATTCTCCTGAGAGGTTGTCAGTCACACCATCTACTTGTCACCTTGCATGCCGTAAGAACCTAGGAACGCTTAGGTCGTCCTGTGAGCGTGGGATGGAGCGTTCTCATGCATAAAAACTAGAGTCGTTAAAAGTGTCAACGGTATGTCTTCTAGCTAGGGATCGAAGGTCTCTTTCAAAAGACTCAATTATGCGGCGGCGGTCACTTAAACTACATCAGACACCCTGAATAGGCCAACAAGTCTGTGTCTAATTATACCAGAACACAACATGACTCATCCTCCCTGCTGTTGACGTCGCAAGGGTTGGTGATGCTCATCAACGAAATAAATCCAACCAGTTGCTAAACTTCAGTTCTGTTAAGGGTCACCCTGGTCTCATCAGTGAAGAGAACACAACTCATGTCCAACGTCATATACTTCCGGGGCCATTGAGTCCTCAGAGTCTTGTGATGGGGCGTTAAAGTAGGAAGTTTCAGAGGAGCTCGCACCGAAGCTATGATCTCTACAATACGGTTCCTGGTGGTCTTCGTTACATGGAGACGACTAGCGGCGATAAAAAATTACTTTGCCTCTTTATCCGGGTTTCCCACGAAACTGGCGGACAAACATCTAGCAATTCCTAACTGTCACAGTCTTGGAGGTCCCATATCGGATTGCTTCCTTCTTAGCGAAGGGTCCTTCAAAAATCGTCTAACCGTGTGCACATCTCCACAATAACATAAACAGAGGTGCTTTCAGTACTTTCCTTAAGCATGAAAGACATTTCTTCATCGTTAAGGCATCTGTGAAGTACTCGTACGTCGTTCACCCAAAACATAACATTAGTGTGCCATATTGTGCAGACCAGGTGGGAAAAGTTTCATCAAAATTGATTCACAGTGAACCAAGAATTTCTAACTTTCTCTACCAAGCTATTAGCGTTGTTCAGGGTGCAGTTAAAGTTCTCCACTTGACGGAAGATCCCAAACACACACCCTCACAAATCCCCTCCAAGCACAAATTACATAATCCCATCCTCTTCCTCCTCAAACACTCATTGGCATAATCTCTCATTTACGCAAAAATAAATTTTATTCCGGAAAGAAAATACATATTTATGATCTGTTTTTTATGGCAAATGATTATATTTAATCACATACACACAGCATCCAGTATCGAGAATGATTATAACTACTCACTTCAACATAACATCGAGAATTAATTGAATTACCCACCTCTACACAACATCGAGAATGATTATAATTACTCACCTCCACATAAGCATCGAGGATATCAGAAAAGGCGCCCTTAATCCACGCTAATAGAGTGACTGTAGCGAAAGACTGTTTCAAGTGACCTTTTTATCGCGTGAGACTATATATCTCACTTTGTCGGTCGGTCGGTCCCTATTTTGCTTTTTTATTGTTTTGGTAATAACATCGTAACTATTCGGCCAATTCTAACGAAATTTTAAACTCTTATGTTGTTCTACATTCTCTTATGAATGATATAATTGTTAAAGTCCTTCCAAGGTTAGCCGGGGAATTATTTGGTAATAAAATCATAACTATTCTGTCGATTCTAACATGATTTCAAACCCTTATTACGTTTTACATTTTTTTTCGAATGACATAAATGCTAAAGTCCTCCCAAGGTTAGTTTGGGAATTATTGAAAGTTTTGAAGGTCCTAAAGTCATAAATCAGAATAAGTGAGAGCACGCGACTTTGGTCAGCATAACTTGTTTACCTCGAAGTTTGCGGTCGCTTTTCACGGTTGTGGGTTCCCCACTCGTCGGGGCGCATTGTATGTCATAATTATCAGGTACAAAGCTGTGATATAATGAACAACCATTGTTATAGCAACCACCAAATCATAGGTTTGACGACCTGTGTTTGTATTGTGGTTATAGAATTAGTCGAGTACTGAAAGTTATGCTCTCAAAAAATGGAGGTGGAGGAAGAAAGGGCGAGAACAGAGGTGTGAAAGAAGATACAAGAGAGGCATGATGTGCAAAGGTGCAGGGACCAACCAAAGTGAATGTGTATGGTAAATGTGTTCGGAGGTAGGAAATTCGGGAGCGGGGGGATGGGGAGGTACCCTTCTGGCTAGGGATCAATCCACACTGGATGAGATGGTACACCCCATAGCGCCCCATCGTTTTGGAGGGCCAACTCGTATGGGAAAATGTATGTGTGTGTGTGTGTGTGTGCTTGAGAAGGAAATAAAGGAGTGGGTAATGTTAGTCGCGTTGATGCGCGCCGATCACATTTTGTTGAGTGATTTATTGCTAGGATACAATGGCCGGTTTGTCCACACATTTTTTGAGTTTGTCGCGAAGGAGATGTGTATATTTTGGCAGCCGAGAGAGAGAGGGAGAAAAAGAGAGAGAGAGAGAGAGAGAGAGAGAGAGAGAGAGAGAGAGAGAGAGAGAGAGAGAGTCACAAGGAGTCACAAGGAAAGGAAGTACCCTAGAAGACCTTACGGTCCATACGAGAGGGTACTTGTTACGAGTCAGGGACTCGTGAGCCTGTCAGCGAACCAGGACTTTATCCAGGCGCCTTTTGAACTGCTCCACAGAGTCGCTGTTCACGACTTCTGGCGGAAGCGCGTTCCACTCGTTGCAGATACTGTAACTGAAGAAGTTCCCGCATCTGTCCCGGTGATAACGCGGCAGCTCAATTTTGTAGCCGTGGTTTCTCGTTACGCCCTCGCTTAGTTGGAACAAGTCCCCGTTGCCTACGTGGTCAATACCTCGGAGGATTTTGAAGACCTCGATTAATTGACCGCGCCGTCTTCGGGTTTCCAGTGAGAAGAGGTTTAGTTCTTCTAGGCGGGCTTCGTAACTTTTGTGCCTGATCGAGGGGATCAGTTTGGTCGCCCTGGCTTGTACTCGCTCCAGTCGGGCGATGTCCTTCCGAAGGGATGGACTCCAAAACTGGACTGCGTACTCCATGTGAGGTCGGACCAGGGAATTAAAGAGAGTGAGAACGATTTCCCTGTTCCGATACCCAAACTGTCGCTTGATATACCCCAAGATTCTCTGGGCTTTCTTCTCCGCCTCGATGCACTGCTTGGAAAACTTGAGGTCGCTGGTGATCACGACTCCCAAGTCTTTTTCCATGTCTGTGCTCTCGAGCGCCGAGTTTTTGAGGCTGTAGACGGCTTGGGGATTTCTGTGGCCGATGTGCATCACCTTGCACTTTTCGACATTGAACGGCATTTGCCATTTGTCTGACCACTCCCCGAGTTTCCTCAAGTCGGCTTGGAGTCTCTCGACGTTTTCCGCGTCTGCCACGTTCATACCTAGTTTGGTATCGTCGGCAAATTTGGAAATCCTCGCAGTTATGCCATCATCTATGTCGTTTACATAGATGATGAAGAGTAGGGGGCCCAGCACGGAGCCTTGGGGAACGCCGCTTGTTACCGGTAGCCAACCGGACGTTTGCCCGTTCACCACTACTCGCTGCCTTCGACTATGCAGCCAGTTTTCGATCCAGTCACCTACAGCTCCGGCGATGCCTAGCGCTCGAACATTTTTCAGCAATCGGCGGTGGGGCACCTTGTTGAAGGCCTTCTTCAAGTCGAGGTAGATGACATCCACCGCCTTCTCCCGGTCGTGCTCGCTGAACACGAAGTGGAAGAATTCCAAAAGGTTCGTTAGGCATGACCTGTGCCGCCGGAACCCGTGTTGGGAATTCCTCAATAGGTGGTTGGACTCGACGTGCTGCGTTATTTCGTCAACCAGGATACTTTCCATCAATTTTCCTACTACCGACGTCAGGCTGATCGGCCGGTAGTTAGATGGCTCGCTCGCGTTACCCTTTTTGAATATGGGGGTGACTTCCGCGTCTCGCCAGTCCTTTGGCACGCATCCAGTCTCGAGCGATTTCCTGAAGATCGAGCAGAGATGTGGGGAGACCTCATCTCGCACTTCCTTCAGCACCCGTGGTAAGAAGCCATCGGGCCCTGGCGACTTGTAGCGGTTCAAAGCGTCGATCTTTGAACGCACTGTCGTCTCTTCGAAGTGAAATCTCTCCAATTGCTCTGAGCCTTCGTACTTGTCGCGAGGCTCAGGAGTGGTGTTCTTCTCCTCAGTGAAAACTGACGAGAAGTACTTGTTGAGGATGGTCGCATTCGCTTCGTCACTGAGCTCTAGCTCACCATCCTCTTTCACCAAGGGACCGATCCGTCTACGTGTCGGCTTACGGCTGTTTACGTATCCGAAGAATTCCTTGGGGCTCTCTTTGCAGAGTCTCGCCACATGGACTTCTTCGGCGCGTTTCGCCACCCTTATCATGGACTTGACACTTCGGCATAGACTTCTGTAGTGCTCGAATTCTCCAGTGTTCTTCGCTTGGCGATAAGCGGTTTTTCTCTTCCGTAGGGTTCTCCCGATTTCGGGGGTGAACCACTTGGGTTGAGTAGCTCCGACTCGGCCGCGTTCTGATGGAATGAATCGTGACTGCAGGGCCATGAATGAGTTTTTGAAATTCTTCTATGGTTGCTCGACGTTGTCACTATCTTCCACCTCTATCGCTGCCACGCCAGCACGAAGTCCCGCGAAATTTGCCTTTCTGAAGTTCAGCTTGGCTGCAGCACGAGCTACTGCTTCGCGAGCTGGGACTCGAATGCAGAACCTGATGAGGCGGTGGTCGCTGCCACCTAGCTCCTCATCTACACTAACTTCCTCAATGATGTCATCCTCGGATGTGAGAACTAGGTCGAGGATGTTTGCACCTCGTGTTGGTTCTCTCACCCATTGAGTGAAGAATCCTTCATTTACGAAGTTAAGGAGCCGTATGTTGTCGTTGCGGGTTTCTCTGGTTGCCCAGTCAACGTGAGTGTTGAAGTCCCCCATGACGATACTCACCGTGCCTTCAGTTAACTGATTCAGTTGATTATAGAGGTCCCTGTCTTGATCCTCCGTCGAGGATGGGGGTCTATAAACTGTAACAGTCCTGTACTTGGTGGTACCCAGCTCCAAGTCCACGCATAGGACTTCTTGGTGGGCGGTGGTGGTGCTGCTCGTTGCCGTGAATACACTTCTCACGTACACCACCACTCCGCCCTCCTCCTTCGCCAGCCGGTCTTTGTGGAAGATCTGGTAGCCCGGGATTGCGAATTCGCCCTCAAAGTCACGAACAGAGGTTCGAATCCACGACTCCGTGAGAGAGAGAGAGAGAGAGAGAGAGATAGAGAGAGAGAGAGATAGAGAGAGAGAGAGAGAGAGAGAGAGAGAGAGAGAGAGAGAGAGAGAGAGAGAGAGGAGGGAGGGAGGGAGGGAGGGAGGGAGAGAGAGAGAGAGAGAGAGAGAGAGAGAGAGAGAGAGAGAGTCACAAGGAGTCACAAGGAAAGGAAGTACCCTAGAAGACCTTACGGTCCATACGAGAGGGTACTTGTTACGAGTCAGGGACTCGTGAGCTTGTCAGCGAACCAGGACTTTGTCCAGGCGCCTTTTGAACTGCTCCACAGAGTCGCTGTTCACGACTTCTGGCGGAAGCGCGTTCCACTCGTTGCAGATACTGTAACTGAAGAAGTTCCCGCATCTGTCCCGGTGATAACGCGGCAGCTCAATTTTGTAGCCGTGGTTTCTCGTTACGCCCTCGCTTAGTTGGAACAAGTCCCCGTTGCCTACGTGGTCAATACCTCGGAGGATTTTGAAGACCTCGATTAATTGACCGCGCCGTCTTCGGGTTTCCAGTGAGAAGAGGTTTAGTTCTTCTAGGCGGGCTTCGTAACTTTTGTGCCTGATCGAGGGGATCAGTTTGGTCGCCCTGGCTTGTACTCGCTCCAGTCGGGCGATGTCCTTCCGAAGGGATGGACTCCAAAACTGGACTGCGTACTCCAAGTGAGGTCGGACCAGGGAATTAAAGAGAGTGAGAACGATTTCCCTGTTCCGATACCCAAACTGTCGCTTGATATACCCCAAGATTCTCTGGGCTTTCTTCTCCGCCTCGATGCACTGCTTGGAAAACTTGAGGTCGCTGGTGATCATGACTCCCAAGTCTTTTTCCATGTCTGTGCTCTCGAGCGCCGAGTTTTTGAGGCTGTAGACGGCTTGGGGATTTCTGTAGCCGATGTGCATCACCTTGCACTTTTCGACATTGAACGGCATTTGCCATTTGTCTGACCACTCCCCGAGTTTCCTCAAGTCGGCTTGGAGTCTCTCGACGTTTTCCGCGTCTGCCACGTTCATACCTAGTTTGGTATCGTCGGCAAATTTGGAAATCCTCGCAGTTATGCCATCATCTATGTCGTTTACATAGATGATGAAGAGTAGGGGGCCCAGCACGGAGCCTTGGGGAACGCCGCTTGTTACCGGTAGCCAACCGGACGTTTGCCCGTTCACCACTACTCGCTGCCTTCGACTATGCAGCCAGTTTTCGATCCAGTCACCTACAGCTCCGGCGATGCCTAGCGCTCGAACCTTTTTCAGCGAGAGAGAGAGAGAGAGTTACATAGAGTTACATAGAGTTACATAGATACACAGATCACACGGGCCTTACGGCCCAGACTAAGGTGATCTGGCCTTAAATCTACTGCCACTTACACATAGAATAGTAGAAGTAAAGGATAGAAAAGTTTTAGGCTCTCCCCACCCTCCACTCCCTCCGGCAAAAGCCGTACATGAAATAATTTGGGAAAAGTACCTTGCAGGTGTAAGAAGACAGTACCTGAAGGAAATTTGCATTGAATAGTAATTAAATGAAATGAATATGAAAACCACTTACATAAACCTGAAAGAGTTATATTTTTGTAATATTCTTTTATTTTGTAGCTTATGCTAAACAATTCCAATATTTGTTAAGTGTTTGTCTAATCTCATTTTAAATGAATCTATAGTTCTGCTGTCCACTACTGCGTTTGGCAAATTATTCCAATCATTATAATCGAGTAAGTGAAGAAGTTTTTTATTACATCCATAGTGGCTCTTTTACCCTGAAGTTTTGAATCATGTCCACGGGTGGGACACTCCCCTGTCAGTGTGAACAAGTTATTGGCATTAACGTTGTTAAATCCTTTAAGTATTTTGAAGCACTCTATAAGCTGCCCCCTTAGTCTTCGTTTTCTGACGGAAAATAGATTGAGTTTTTTTAGCCTCTCGTGGTAAGGTTTGTTACGTACTGACGGGATAAGTTTTGTCGCTCTGTGTTGTACAGCTTCTAATTTATCTATGTCTTTTATTAAGTAAGGGGCCCAGAACTGTACAGCGTATTCGAGATGGGGCCTGACAATACTTTTATATAGTGGCATAATTATCTCCTCGCTTTTATAAGTAAAGTTTCTTTTTATAAATCCTAGTGCTGTGTTAGCTTTGTTTGCAGCAGCTGCGCATTGGTTTGATGTTTTTAAGTTTTCTGTAATTATTACTCCTAAATCTTTAACCTGCGGGGTTGTGTTTATTAAGCCGCCTTGCATTGTATAGGTGTATTTTTTGTTTTTTGTTCCGCACTGAAGGATTTGGCATTTGTCGATATTAAATGGCATTTGCCATTTCTCAGACCATTCGGTAATTTTATTTATATCAACCTGCAGGCTAGCCCTGTCATCTTCACATAGTACTGAGTTACCTATTTTCGTGTCATCTGCAAATTTAGATATGATATTATTTATTCCAACGTCTATGTCATTGATGTATATAGTAAATAAAATAGGCCCCAGGACTGATCCCTGGGGAACACCGCTGGTAACAGATACCCAGTCTGATTCCACGCCATTTATTATCACTCTCTGCTTCCTGTTTTTTAACCAGCTACTAATCCATCCGTATATATTACCGTTAATTCCTAGCGTACGCACTTTGTTCATGAGTTTCTGATGTGGGATTTTGTCAAATGCCTTTTTGAAATCTAGGTAAATTATATCTAATGATTTAGTATCGTTATATAGGTTGAAAAGGTTATGGTAAAAGTCAATTAGGTTTGTTAAGCACGATCTCTTAGACCTAAAACCATGCTGGCTATCACGTATAAGGTTATTGTTTTCGAGGAACTCTACTAGTTTGTCTCTAATGATCGTTTCGAGCAACTTTCCAACTATTGAGGTTAAGCTAATGGGTCTGTAATTACTGGCCTGGTTTTTACATCCCTTCTTAAAGATAGGTGTGACGTTAGCTTTCCTCCAATCATCAGGGACGACCCCATGCTCGAGAGATTTGTTAAAAATGAGAGCAAGTGACTCTGCTAACTCATTATGGACATGTTTTAAGATTCTAGGGTAAAATTTATCAGGACCAGGAGTCTTGTACGAGTTCATTTTCTTTAATTTATCAATTACTAGTTGCGGATTTACTTCCAGGCTCCTTAGTGATGGGTGTCTGACCTGTATAGACTCGTTGTTATCGTTATTAGTATATCCTAAGGTGAAGACTGAACTAAAAAACTCGTTTAAGATATTAGCCATACCCATATCATCTGAAATAATTTCACCCAACTGGTTTTTCAAGGGGCCAATCCCGCTTCTCATTTGCCTATTTCTATTGATATAAGTATAGAAGTGTTTGGGATTAGTGGTGCTTGCTTTCGCTATCTCGATTTCGTATTGACGTTTCTTTGATCTTATGAGTGTTTTAACCTTTCTTCTGCTAGTGTTATATTGTTGGTTAACTTGATAGCTTCTATTGTGTTTTAATAATGTGTGGAGACGGTTCCTATCTCTAATTGCTCGTTTGATGTCATTATTAAACCACGGCGGATTGCCTCTATTCGCGTTACTATTCCTTGTCTTAAGAGGAACATGGTTTTCTTGGGCTATAAAAAATAGTTCTTTAAATTTATTCCAAAGTTGATTTACATCTTCTATTTCTATCAGCTGCTCGTGAATATTTCCCAGGGCTTCTCTGAGGTCCTCTAAGTTAGCTTTACTGTAGTCTGGTACTTTTGAATAGTTATTGGTAGTTGAATACCTGGCATTTAGATCAAAGCGGATTAGTTTATGGTCACATGTACCTATATGTTCCACTACGGCCAGAGTTGATATTAAATTTTCCTGAGATGCAGAGAGAGAGAGAGAGAGAGAGAGAGAGAGAGAGAGAGAGAGAGAGAGAGAGAGAGAGAGAGAGAGAGAGAGAGAGAGAGAGAGAGAGAGAGAGAGAGAGAGAGAGAGAGAGAGAGAGAGAGAGAGAGAGAGAGAGAGAGAGAGAGAGAGAGAGAGAGTAACAAGGAGTAACAAGGAAAGTAAGTACCCTAGGAGACCTTACGGTCCATTCAAAGAGGGTACCTTTGGACTAGCAATTGAGCGGGCACATGGCTGCTCAATTGTTTTGCGTCCATAAACGGCCACTTTTCAAGACTTTGTCTAGTCTTGACTTGAACTGGTCAACAGATTCACTGTTGACAACTTCCACTGGAAGTGCGTTCCACTTACCGCAGATACTCTAGGTGAAAAAGTTTCCACACAGATTGCGGTTGTAACGCTTCAGTTCAAGTTTGAAGCCGTGATTGCGCGTTCTGTTCTCACTCAGTGTGAAAATATCCCGGTAGTCAACATTGTCGAACCCTCGAAGTATTTTGAAGACTTCGATGAGCTGACCACGCAGTCTACGGGTTTCCAGCGAGAACATATCTAACTCCCTTAGTCTATCCTCATAACTTTTATGTCGGATAGAGGGAATCAGCTTGGTTGCCCTGGCTTGTACGCGTTCCAATCTCGCGATGTCCTTTCGCAATGAAGGACTCCAAAATTGTACGGCATACTCCAGGTGCGGTCGGACAAGTGAGTTGTACAGGCACAGTACAATCTCCTGGTTCCGATAACCAAACTGGCACTTAATATAGCCTAGCATCCTTTGGGCCTTTTTCTCCGCCTCAATGCACTGTTTCGAGAACTTGAGGTCACTAGTGATTGTTACACCCAAGTCCTTCTCAGTGTCGGTGGATTCCATAGCAGTGCCCTTAAGGATATACTGAGATTGGGGGTTTCTGTGGCCGATATGCATCACTTTGCATTTGCCCACGTTAAAAGGCATTTGCCACGTGTCCGACCACTCCCCAATCTTCCCAAGATCTTCCTGCAGGCGGGCAGTATTTCCATCCTTTGCAACGTTCATACCAAGCTTGGTATCGTCGGCAAATTTGGAGATCTTGGCAACCATGTCACCGTCCATGTCGTCGACGTAGATGATGAATAGTAGTGGTCCCAGGACAGAACCTTGAGGCACCCCGCTAGTAACGGGCACCCACTCAGAAGACTGTCCATTCACCACCACCCGTTGCCGTCTGCCACTTAGCCAGTTCTCGATCCAGCCGGCTACCTTTCCGTCTATGCCAAGCGCTCGCACTTTCCGGAGAAGGCGGCGGTGTGGTACCTTATCAAAGGCTTTCTGAAAGTCTAGGTAGACCACATCCACCGCCTTGTCCCGATCGTGCTCGCTGAAAACGAAGTGGAAGAATTCTACATGGTTCGTCAGGCATGACCGTTGCCTTCGGAAGCCGTGCTGGGAACTCCACAGTAGCAGGTTTCACTCTAAATACGACTTCACTTTGTCCACCATGATGCTTTCCATGAGTTTACCGACTATCGAAGTCAGACTGATAGGTCGGTAGTTCGACGGTTGGTTACGGTCTCCTTTCTTGAAGATCGGAGTCACCTCCGCCTCACGCCAGTCTCTAGGAACGCATCCGGTCCGGATTGACATGTTAAAGATAGCGCACAGATGTCGTGATACTTCATCGCACACTTCCTTCAACACCTTGGGGAGAAACCCGTCCGGTCCAGGGGACTTATTCGTCTTTAGGTCAGCGATCTTTTTCTTTATTTCTCCTTCAGTGAAGTCCATTGCCTCCAGCTTTTCCCCCGAGTAGGAATCCGTCGGCTGGGGAATGGGACCACACTCTTCAGTAAACACCGAAGAGAAGTAGTCGTTGAGGAGGTTAGCATTTTCTGCATCTGAATGCTTTGATGTCCCCTCCTCATTCCTCAAAGGGCCAATCGTTCGACGGATTGGTTTACGGCTGTTCACATATCCAAAAAACTCCTTGGGATTCTCTTTACAGAGTCTCGCCACTCGGAGTTCCTCAGACCGCTTAGCCGCCCTTATGCTGGACTTCACTCTCCTGGCTAGCCTCCGGTATTCGTCAAAGTCACCCGAGATCTTCGATTGCCGGTACACATTTCTCTTCTCCCTAAGCAGTTGGCCGATTTCTCGATTAAACCACTTTGGTTGAACAGACGACCGACGGGGGCATTTCAGAGGGATGAAACGCGATTGAAGACTCATGAATGTGGTTTTGAAACTGTTCCAAGAGTCTTCAACAGCCTCGCACTCTTCTAGCCTCGCGTCAGTCAGTTCCGCGCGTAGACCTGCAAAGTCTGCTCTTCTCAAATCCAGTTTCCTTGATTTACTAGTTGCAGACTCTGCCTTGGGGACTTTGACTACAAATCTAATTAGTCGGTGGTCACTGCCACCGAGCTCTTCGCCAACAGAGAGGTCCTCAACGATGTCATCCTCAGAGGTGAAAACCAAGTCGAGGATATTGTCTCCTCTCGTTGGCTCTCTCACCCATTGAGTGAGGAACTCGTTGTTCGTGAACTCCAGGAGTGGTGCGTTCTCGCCACAGGGTTCTCTGGTTTCCCAGTCAACTTGTGTGTTGAAATCACCCATGACGATACACACTCTGTCTTCGACAAGTTCTCCTAGTAGCTGGTACAGATCTCTGTCCTTTTCAACGAGTTGGGCAGGAGGTCTATAAAGCACCAGGGTCCTGTATTTGGCAGCACCTATCTCTAGGTCAACACCTAGTAGTTCATGGTCGGATACGATGTTGCAATCCGTCGAGTTGAGAGTATCCTTGACATACAACATCACACCGCCACCCTCTCTGTCTGGCCTATCTTTCTGGAAGAGCTGGTAACCGGGAATCGTGAATTCGCCTTCAAAATCTCGGCTTGAGGTTTTAATCCACGTCTCCGTTATGGCCACCATCTCAGGTTCCTCTGTTGCTACGAGGCCACGGAGCTCAAGAAACTTATTCCTGATTGACCTCCCGTTGAACAGAAGAACTTTTAGGGAGTCCCCCAGTGTAGGACTCCCTACGCTCTTCCGTTTTCCGGCTTCTTTTGTGTGGTAGTACCCCTCTTTGCCACATCTAAGAACGTCGTTCCAGGAGTGACACGGGCATACTCTCTTATGTCCGCCTTCACTCTGGGTCGGACGCTCCTCTGCGTCCGCTCTACGACATCCTGGATTAAGTTACAGAGTACAGCCTTTCCCTTGAATGAAAGGTGCACTCCGTTCCTTTGGTAAAGGTCGTTTCGACCGTAAAAGGTGCGGTAAGGGTCCAGAAAGAAGACCGCTTCCGCCGTACAGAGGTCGGACAGGCGCTGGTTCAGGGTCACGTTCCTAGAGTGAGCTGTCCGGCTAGGACCTCTTCTTGGGAGCATCCCTATAACGACCCGTTTGCGAGTTCTCAATCCACAGTCGTCCACGGCTCCCATGACCGTGTTGAGAATTTTCTCGCTGGGGCCTACTTTGCCTCCTCGGAGGTAGAGGTCATTCCCACTCACCATCAGGGCAACGACTGAATTCTCGGAGATCTGAGATTTCTCAGCCTCTACCCTGATGTGGTGGTTTCCCCGTCCTGGCTGGCAGCATACCTCCACACTAGTGCGAAGGCGGGCCGCTAGCAGGGGCCGCAAACCTTGTGCTTGGGAATCGCCCACAAGGGTAACCCTCGGACATTTCCGTGCAGCAGAGGTTTGATGCTTTCCTTGCGGAAGCGAACTCTCGGTTCCCGCTTTCTTCTCCATCTTATTTTTCTTCTTCTTTTTCTTATTCATCTTTTCCGCGCTATCTTCCTTTGTTTTTATCTTTTCTTCCTCTGCTTCAACTTTCTCTTTTTCAGCTTCTACTTTATCTTCTGTTTCAACTTTCTCTTCCTGTTTCTTTCGCTTCCTTTTCTTTTTCTTTGGGGGTTTATCCGTAGCATGCGGACCTAGCTCTGGGGGTAGTACTGCAGAAGCAGTGTTTGGTACAGGGCTTGGCGTTAGCTCTGCTATTCTCACCTCTAGCCTGCGAATCAGTCCGGCGTGTTCTAATTCGAGTCTGCTTATTTTCTCCTCCAACTTCCTGGATCTTTCCTCGGAAACCCTGCACGTTTCCTTTAGCTCCTTGATTTGGCCGTTTAAAATACAGTCGGTGCAGGAACTGGCCGGGTGGCATTTCGAAAAACACCCCTCCGAAAAGTCCACGCACCACTTATCTATGTGGCATATTGCGCACGTGTATTTTAGAGCTCCTGGTCCTTTCTTGCCGGTCATTCTGAACACTTTCTCTCTTTAAATACTTTGCGACCAATCAATGATAAAAAAGGGGGGTTGGTGAGTTCTCCCCGCGTGAGTCGCTCCCGCCTATTGATCGGAGTCGTTTCGGAGTCTTCCAGAAGGCACGCTCCATGTGCTGCTGTTCGTCCGACCGAGTCGTCAAGCCTCGGCGTGCCGTGGCTCCCAACCAAGCAGCACAGACGGTCCCCGAAGGGGCCCTCGATTTCTCACCAGGTGAACAACAACGAAGCACGCCCCTTACTAAACTCCTACTAGTTCCCTTCACAACGGCCAGGATCTCGGAGCAGCGTTCAATGGATATCCCGCCCCACCAAGAGACTCGACCCAAGGCTTTTTATTGGCCTGGCAACCAACCTGGGAACAAAGGGCCGTCACCTCGGACCGATGCTACCAGAGGCACCCGTCAACGGGCACTGGGAACGGTCAATAATTACGCGCCAGGGAAGGGGTTAACGGGGCACTACCCTCATCCCATTCATCGTACCCCAACGCCTAGGACACCTCTAGTCCTAGTCTCTCGCAACCAGTGAGCGTCGATTGGCGTTGTTTATAGAGGTTCCAAAGCCTCTCTTCTGACGCGTGAGGTAGCTGCCAGGTCCTTATATGTAGATAGAGGGAAAAAAGGGAAAGAGTGACATGATAGGAGTGGGCTTTTTTTTGTTTTTTTTTCTTTTTGTATAAGTGGGAGAGATAGGATGAAAGTAAAAAGGGAAAATGATAGAGTAGAAAAAGGAAGGAGTGACGCACTTAGTCTGGAATCTCGTTTTCGACCAAATCGACAAGGAAAGCCCTACCAGGGGTACCCAGAATAGGTACCCCCGCCGACATAGCTCGAAAAGTCAAAGGTCCACACAAGCTCTCTTCCCGCGACAAGGGGGCGTCACCTCTCCCTCTACTTTCTTTATGAGAGAGAGAGAGAGAGAGAGAGAGAGAGAGAGAGAGAGAGAGAGAGAGAGAGTAACAAGTAACAAGGAGTAACAAGGAAAGTAAGTACCCTAGGAGACCTTACGGTCCATTCAAAGAGGGTACCTTTGGACTAGCAATTGAGCGGGCACATGGCTGCTCAATTGTTTTGCGTCCCTAAACGGCCACTTTTCAAGACTTTGTCTAGTCTTGACTTGAACTGGTCAACAGATTCACTGTTGACAACTTCCACTGGAAGTGCGTTCCACTTACCGCAGATACTGTAGGTGAAAAAGTTTCCACACAGATTGCGGTTGTAACGCTTCAGTTCAAGTTTGAAGCCGTGATTGCGCGTTCTGTTCTCACTCAGAGTGAAAATATCCCGGTAGTCAACATTGTCGAACCCTCGAAGTATTTTGAAGACTTCGATGAGCTGACCACGCAGTCTACGGGTTTCCAGTGAGAACAGATCTAACTCCCTTAGTCTATCCTCATAACTTTTATGTCGGATAGAGGGAATCAGCTTGGTTGCCCTGGCTTGTACGCGTTTCAATCTCGCGATGTCCTTTCGCAATGAAGGACTCCAAAATTGTACGGCATACTCCAGGTGCGGTCGGACAAGTGAGTTGTACAGGCACAGTACAATCTCCTGATTCCGATAACCAAACTGGCGCTTAATATAGCCTAGCATCCTTTGGGCCTTTTTCTCCGCCTCAATGCACTGTTTCGAGAACTTGAGGTCACTAGTGATTGTTACACCCAAGTCCTTCTCAGTGTCGGTGGATTCCATAGCAGTGCCCTTAAGGATATACTGAGATTGGGGGTTTCTGTGGCCGATATGCATCACTTTGCATTTGCCCACGTTAAAAGGCATTTGCCACGTGTCCGACCACTCCCCAATCTTCCCAAGATCTTCCTGCAGGCGGGCAGTATTTCCATCCTTTGCAACGTTCATACCAAGCTTTGTATCGTCGGCAAATTTGGAAATCTTCGCAACCATGTCACCGTCCATGTCGTTGACGTAGATGATAAATAGTAGTGGTCCCAGGACAGAACCTTGAGGCACCCCGCTAGTAACGGGCACCCACTCAGAAGACTGTCCATTTACCACCACCCGTTGCCGTCTGCCACTTAGCCAGTTCTCGATCCAGCCGGCTACCTTTCCGTCTATGCCAAGTGCTCGCACTTTCCGGAGAAGGCGGCGGTGTGGTACCTTATCAAAGGCTTTCTGAAAGTCTAGGTAGACCACATCCACCGCCTTGTCCCGATCGTGCTCACTGAACACGAAGTGGAAGAATTCCACAAGGTTCGTCAGGCATGACCATTGCCTTCGGAAGCCGTGCTGGGAACTCCTCAGTAGCAGGTTTGACTCTAAATACGACGTCACTTTGTCCACCATGATGCTTTCCATGAGTTTACCGACTATCGAAGTGAGACTGATAGGTCGGTAGTTCGACGGTTGGTTACGGTCTCCTTTCTTGAAGATAGGAGTCACCTCCGCCTCACGCCAGTCTCTAGGAACGCATCCGGTCCGGATTGACATGTTGAAGATAGCGCACAGATGTCGTGATACTTCATCGCACACTTTCTTCAACACTTTAGGTAGAAACCCGTCCGGTCCAGGGGACTTATTCGTCTTTAGGTCAGCGATCTTTTTCTTTATTTCTCCTTCGGTGAAGTCCATTGCCTCCAGCTTTTCCCCCAAGTAGGAATCCGTCGGCTGGGGAATGGGACCACACTCTTCAGTAAACACTGAAGAGAAGTAGTCGTTGAGGAGGTTAGCATTTTCTGCATCTGAATGCTTTAATGTCCCCTCCTCATTCCTCAAAGGGCCAATCGTTCGACGGATTGGTTTACGGCTGTTCACATATCCAAAAATCTCCTTGGGATTTTCTTTACAGAGTCTCGCCACTCGGAGTTCCTCAGACCACTTAGCCACCCTTATGCTGGACTTCACTCTCCTGGCTAGCCTCCGGTATTCGTCAAAGTCACCCGAGATCTTCGATTGCCGGTACACATTTCTCTTCTCCCTAAGCAGTTGGCCGATTTCTCGATTAAACCACTTAGGTTGAACAGAAGACAGACGGGGGCATTTCAGAGGGATGAAACGCGATTGAAGACTCATGAATGTGGTTTTGAAACTATTCCACGAGTCTTCAACGGCATCGCACACTTCTAGCCTCACGTCAGTCAGTCCAGCTCGAAGGCTTGCAAAGTCTGCTCTTCTCAAGTCAAGTTTCTTTAATTGGCTGGCAACAGACCTTACCTTCGGGATCTTGACGCTAAATCTAACTAGCTGGTGATCACTGCCACCGAGCTCTTCGCCTACAGAGATATCCTCAACGATATCATCCTCAGAGGTGAAGACCAAGTCGAGGATATTGTCTCCTCTCGTCGGTTCTCTGACCCATTGAGTGAGGAACTCGTTGTTGGCGAACTCCAGGAGTAGCGCGCTCTCGCCACAGGCTGCTCTTGTTTCCCAGTCAACTTGGCTGTTGAAGTCGCCCATAACGATGCACACTCTGCCTTGAACCAGCTCACCCAGCAGCTGGTACAGTTCCCTGTCCTTCTCAACAGGTTGGGAAGGGGGTCTGTAAAGCAGCAGGGTCCTGTATTTGGCAGGACCGATCTCTAGGTCAACGCCTAGGAGCTCGTGGTCGGATATAACGTTGGAGTTCGTAGATTTGATTGTATCCTTGACATACAACATTACACCGCCACCCTCTCTGTCTGGCCTATCTTTGTGGAAGAGTTGGTAGCCAGGAACCGTGAATTCGCCTTCAAAGTCTCGGTTTGACGTTTTTATCCACGATTCTGTTATGGCTACCATTTCGGGTTCTTCCGTCGCTACGAGGCCACGGAGATCAGGAAACTTGTTCCTGATTGACCTCGCATTGAACAGAAGAACCTTCAGGGAGTCCCCTAATGTAGGACCCCCTATACTCTTCCGTTTCCCGGCTTCTTGTTTGTCGTGGTGGCACCATTTTTAACAACCTCCGAGAAGGTTGTTTGGGGAGTGACTCGGGCGTACTGGCGTACGTCCGCCTTCCCAATGGGCCGGACACTCCTTTGGGTGCGCTCCACGACATCCTGGATGAGGTTGGCTAGAACGCCTTGCCCTTAAAGGAGAGGTGCACCCCGTCCCTTTGGTAGAGGTCTTTTCTACCATAGAACACGGCGTACGGGTCCACAAAAAAGACACCCTCAGCCGTACAGAGGTCTGCAAGGCGCCTGTTTAGCGACATGTTCCTCAAGTGGGCAGTCCGGCTTGGACCCCACCTCGGGAGCATCCCCACCACGACGCGTCTGCGGGTTTTCAGTCCACAGTCGTCGACAGCGCCCATAACTGTCCTCATAATTTCACCTGTAGGGCCTACCCTACCTCCTCTGAGGTAGAGGTCGTTGCCACTTACCATAAGGGCAACGACTGAAGTCTCTGAAATCTGAGACTTCTCGGCCTCAGCTCTTACCTGCATATTCCCACAACCTGGGATGCAGCTCACCTTAACGCTTGTGCGAAGGCGGGCCGCTAGCAGGGGCTTCAGACCCCGTGCTTGAGAATCACCAATTAGGGTGACTCTTGCACATTTGACTGCGGACGACTTAGTCTTTCCTTTCGAAGGCGACTTGCCGCTTTCCTCTTGTATCTCTAATTTTTTTTTCTTCTTCTTCTTATTCTTCTTCTTGACTTCCTTTGCTATCTCTTCGTTTGTTTCCCGTTTCTCTTCTTCTGCTTCTACTTTCTCTTCTTCTGTTTCCAGTTTCTTTTCTTCTCTTTCTACTTTCTCTTCTTCTCCTTTTACTTTCTCTTCTTCTCTTTCTACTTTCTCTTCTTCTATTTCTACTTTCTCTTCTTTCTTCCTTCTTTTCTTCTTTTTGGCTCGTTGAGGAAGCCCTTCAGCAAAAGAAATCGCCTGTTGGACGTCCGGAGCCTTCTCGCCTGAGCATCTGCATCTCTCTGTTTTTAAGAGTTGAACTTCCCTTTTAAGGAGGGAGTTCTCCTCTCTCAGTTGAGCGATGCTCTCGCCCAGGCGCTTCTCGAGTTCGCAGAAGTCACAGACACTGACGCCATCTGTGAGTTCCTTGCAACTCCTTCCCCCGAAGTCTTCACTCCATCTATAGACTTTGCATATTTTGCAGGTTAGCTTTCGAAACGGAGGACCATTCTTCTTCGCCATGTTACAAAAATCTCGGACCATACGCATTAAAAAAGGGGTTTTTGGTTGTGATTTTCTCTCGCACTAATCACATCCGCCTATTTCCAGGAGGTTTTCGGTCGTTCGGCGAACAGAAACCCTTTGATCAAGCACACCAACCCTAAGGTCTCCCCTGGGCCAGACGTCCCCAATCGTGCCGCAGCTCCCAACTGAGCAGCACGAGAGCCCCAGTGAACTGGTTCTCTGATTTTTCGACAGGGGTGCTTGAGGTGTAACTGTCTTCCTACTAAGCCCTACTAATCAACTAAAAACGGCCAGACTTGAGGCAAATAGTAAAGCTAAGTGCCCACGACTTCATCCGAGATCTTTAGCTGATCTGGCAACCAGCAAGGCACAAAAGCTCTCTCTCCAAAGATCAGTTGAGCCTTTATTCACCAAGTAGCGGTCACAGGGAGCTGGTCAGGCAATTACACGTTAGGAGAAAGCTTTTAAGGGGTACCTAGCATTTATCCATTAATCGTACCCCAAACGCCTAAGATCCCTTCAATCTCAGTCTCTTGTAACCTATGAGTGCTCCAAGGCGTTATTTAAAGATGTTCCAAAGCCTCTCTTCTCACGCGGCATAAGGGAGCTGGTGAGGCCCTTATTAATAAACAACTTATGTGTAATAGAGATGAAGGTTTTTTTTTTGTTATTGGGTTTTTGTTTTGATTTTTTGAGAGTTGAAGAGAGTTGGTGAAACTTAGTACTAACAGAATCGAATGGGTTGGTAGGGGGATGCAAAGAGACGCATCAAAGAAGTGGTAGAGAAGTTTGACAACCCTTATACTGGATCCTACTACAGCTACCTTACTGGCATGGGTGACCCTACCGGACTAAAAGTCCCCCAGCTTAGCTAGCTTAACTCAGGCAGATCACGCAAGCTCTCTCACCGACGACAAGGTTACAAGGAGTTACAAGGAAAGAAGGTACCCTAGGAGACCTTACGGTCCATTCAGAGAGGGTACCTTGGGACTAGCAATCGAGCGGGCACATGGCTGCTCAATTGTTTTGCGTCCCTAAACGGCCACTTTTCAAGACTTTGTCTAGTCTTGACTTGAACTGGTCAACAGATTCACTGTTGACAACTTCCACTGGAAGTGCGTTCCACTTACCGCAGATACTGTAGGTGAAAAAGTTTCCACACAGATTGCGGTTGTAACGCTTCAGTTCAAGTTTGAAGCCGTGATTGCGCGTTCTGTTCTCACTCAGTGTGAAAATATCTCGGTAGTCAACATTGTCGAACCCTCGAAGTATTTTGAAAACCTCGATGAGCTGACCACGCAGTCTACGGGTTTCCAGCGAGAACAGATCTAATTCCCTTAGTCTATCCTCATAACTTTTATGTCGGATAGAGGGAATCAGTTTGGTTGCCCTGGCTTGTACGCGTTCCAACCTTGCGATGTCCTTTCGAAACGAAGGACTCCAAAATTGTACGGCATACTCCAGGTGTGGCCGAACTAGGGAGTTGTACAGACAAAGTACTATCTCCCTGTTACGGTATCCAAACTGGCGCTTTATGTAGCCTAACATCCTTTGGGCTTTCTTCTCTGCCTCGATGCACTGTTTCGAGAACTTGAGGTCGCTCGTGACAGTAACACCCAAGTCCTTCTCAGTGTCACTCGATTCAATAGCAGTGCCCTTAAGGATATAATGAGATTGGGGATTTCTGTGGCCGATATGCATTACTTTGCACTTGTTCACGTTGAACGGCATTTGCCACGTGTCCGCCTACTTCCCAATCTTCCCAAGATCTTCCTGCAGGCGGGCAGTATTTCCATCCTTTGCAACGTTCATACCAAGCTTGGTATCGTCGGCAAATTTGGAAATCTTGGCAACCATGTCACCGTCCATGTCGTTGACGTAGATGATGAATAGTAGTGGTCCCAGGACAGAACCTTGAGGCACTCCGCTAGTAACGGGCACCCACTCAGAAGCCTGTCCATTCACCACCACCCGTTGCCGTCTGCCACTTAGCCAGTTCTCGATCCAGCCGGCTACTTTTCCGTCTATGCCCAGCGCTCGCACTTTCCGGAGAAGGCGGCGGTGTGGTACCTTATCAAAGGCTTTCTGAAAGTCTAAGTAAACCACATCCACCGCCTTGTCCCGATCGTGCTCACTGAACACGAAGTGGAAGAATTCCACAAGGTTCGTCAGGCATGACCGTTGCCTTCGGAAGCCGTGCTGGGAACTCCTCAGTAGCAGGTTTGACTCTAAATACGACGTTATTTTCTCCACCATCATGCTTTCCATGAGTTTACCGACTATCGAAGTCAGACTGATAGGTCGGTAGTTTGACGGATGGCTGGAGGATCCTTTCTTGAAGATCGGAGTCACCTCCGCCTCACGCCAGTCTCTAGGAACGCATCCGGTCCGGATTGACATGTTAAAGATAGCGCACAGATGTCGTGATACTTCATCGCACACTTCCTTCAACACCTTGGGTAGAAACCCGTCCGGTCCAGGGGACTTATTCGTCTTTAGGTCAGCGATCTTTTTCTTTTTCTTTATTTCTCCTTCGGTGAAGTCCATTGCCTCCAGCTTTTCCCCCGAGTAGGAATCTGTGGGCTGGGGGATGGGACCACACTCTTTAGTAAACACTGAGGAGAAGTATTCATTGAGAAGGTTAGCATTTTCTGCATCTGACTGAGTTAATGCACCCTCCTCGTCCACTAGGGGCCCAATCCTACGATGGATTGGTTTACGGCTATTTACATAGCCGAAGAGCTCCTTGGGATTCTCCTTGCAGAGTCTCGCCACTCGGAGTTCCTCAGTACGCTTAGCCGCCCTTATGCTGGACTTCACTCTCCTGGCTAGCCTCCGGTACTCGTCAAAGGCACCCGAGATCTTCGATCGCCGGTACGCATTTCTCTTCTCCCTAAGCAGTTGGCCGATTTCTCGATTAAACCACTTTGGTTGAACAGAAGACCGACGGAGGCATTTCAGAGGGATGCAACTTGATTGAAGACTCATGAATTTATTTTTGAAATTGTTCCACGAATCCTCAACCTCTTCGCATACCGCTAGCCTTACATCAGTCAGCCCAGCACGAAGGCGTGCAAAGTCTGCTCTTCTCAAGTCAAGTTTCCTTGATTGACTGGCAACAGACCTTACCTTCGGGATCTTGACGGTAAATCTAACTAGCTGGTGATCACTGCCACCGAGCTCTTCGCCTACAGAGACATCCTCAACGATATCATCCTCAGAGGTGAAGACCAAGTCGAGGATATTGTCTCCTCTCGTCGGTTCTCTGACCCATTGAGTGAGGAACTCGTTGTTGGCGAACTCCAGGAGTAGCGCGCTATCGCCACAGGCTGCTCTGGTTTCCCAGTCAACTTGTCTGTTGAAGTCGCCCATAACGATGCACACTCTGCCTTGAACAAGCTCACCCAGCAGCTGGTACAGTTCCCTGTCCTTCTCAACGGGTTGGGAAGGGGGTCTGTAAAGCACCAGGGTCCTGTATCTGACAGGACCTATCTCTAGGTCAACGCCTAGGAGCTCGTGATCGGATATAATGTTGGAGTTCGTAGATTTGATTGTATCCTTGACATACAACATTACACCGCCACCCTCTCTGTCTGGCCTATCTTTGTGGAAGAGTTGGTAGCCAGGAACCGTGAATTCGCCTTCAAAGTCTCGGTTTGACGTTTTTATCCACGATTCTGTTATGGCTACCATTTCGGGTTCTTCCGTCGCTACGAGGCCACGGAGCTCAGGAAACTTGTTCCTGATTGACCTCGCATTGAACAGAAGAACTTTCAGGGAGTCCCCGACTGTAGGACTCCCTATGCTCTTCCGTTTCCCGGCTTCTTTGTTGGCGAGGCACCCCTTTTTGCGACCTCTGAGAAGGTCGTTCCTGGAGTGACACGGGCGTACTGGCGTACGTCCGCCCTCACTCTGGGCCGGATACTCCTTTCAGTCCTCTCTACGACATTCTGGATCATGTTCGACAGAAAGGCCTTTCCTTTAAAGGAAAGATGTACCCCATCCCTTTGGTAGAGATCATTTCTACCATAAAAGGTGCGGTACGGGTCCACAAAAAAGACCCCCTCTGCCGTACACAAATCTGCCAGGCGCCGGTTTAGAGACACATTCATCGAGTGAGCGGTCCGTGTTGGACCTCTCCTCGGGAGCATCCCGACTACCACACGCTTGCGGGTTTTCAGCCCACAGTCGTCCACGGCACCCATGACCGTGTGGAGGATTTTATCTGTAGGGCCTACCCTACCTCCTCTCAGGTACAGGTCGTTTCCACTGACCATCAGAGCAACGACTGAGCTCTCAGAAATCTGTGATTTCTCAGCCTCTACTCTGATGTGGTGGTTACCACATCCTGGCAGGCAGCTTACCTTCACACTAGTGCGAAGGCGGGCCGCTAGCAGGGACTGCAGGCTCCGTGCTTGAGAATCACCAATAAGGGTGACTCTTGCACATTTGTCAGCAGGCGACTTATTCTTTCCTCTCGGAAGCGACTTGCCGCTTTCCTCTTGTATCTCTGCATTTTTCTTTTTTTTCTTCCTCATCTTATTTTTCTTCTCTTCATTTGTTTTCTCTTCTTCCGTTTCTCTTTTCTCTTCTTCTCTTTCCACTTTCCCATGCGCACCAGTAGCGCTCGAATCCTCTACACTGGGGTGAGCTGCATTATGGTCCTTTTTCTTCTTTTTCTTTTTCTTCTTCTCATTGGCTCCGCATGGCAGAAGTGGGACTGCCAATGCAGTTTCACCTCCTTGGGCTGGAGTCACATCGGCGGAACCACCCAAGTCAGTGGGACTTTCGTCTCGAGCTTGAGCCGACTGGGCCTCTAGTTTAGAGGCTAGCTCTAGGATCTTTTCCTCGAGACGCCGAATCTGAAGCGCGTGCTGCGTTTCTAGGGTCTGCAGTTTATTTTCCAGCGCCCTAGATTTTTCTTCAGAGGCTGTGAAGAGATCCTTGAGTTCATTGCAGCATGCCACTGCCTCTCGGATCTCTCCTTTAAGGATGCAATCAGTGCATATACTTCCCGGGTGGCATTTCGAAAAACATCCTTCCGGGAAGTCCACGCACCACTTATCCTTCTGGCATATCGCACATGTATATTTAAGTGCAGCTGGACCTTTTTTCCCTGTCATTTTAAACACTTTCTCTCTTTCAAAACTTTGTGACCAATCAATAGAAAAAAGGGGGTTGGTGAGTTCTCCCCGCGTGAGTCGCTCCCGCCTATCGATCGGAGACGTTTCGGATCTTTCAGAAGGCACGCTCCATGTGCTGCTGTTCGTCCGACCGAGTCGTCAAGCCTCGGCGTGCCGTGGCTCCCAACCAAGCAGCACAGACGGTCCCCGAAGGGGCCATCGATTTGTCACCAGGTGAACAACAACGAAGCACGCCCCTTACTAAACTCCTACTAGTTCCCTTCACAACGGCCAGGATCTCGGAGCAGCGTTCAATGGATATCCCGCCCCACCAAGAGACTCGACCCAAGGCTTTTTATTGGCCTGGCAACCAACCTGGGAACAAAGGGCCGTCACCTCGGACCGATGCTACCAGAGGCACCCGTCAACGGTCACTGGGAACGGTCAATAATTACGCGCCAGGAAAGGGGTTAACGGGGCACTACCCTCATCCCATTCATCGTGCCCCAACGCCTAGGACACCTCTAGTCCTAGTCTCTCGCAACCAGTGAGCGTCGATTGGCGTTGTTTATAGAGGTTCCAAAGCCTCTCTTCTGACGCGTGAGGTAGCTGCCAGGTCCTTATATGTAGATAGAGGGAAAAAAGGGAAAGAGTGACATGATAGAAGTAGGCTTTTTTTTGTTTTTTTTCTTTTTGTATAAGTGGGAGAGATAGGATGAAAGTAAAAAAGGAGAATGATAGAATAGAAAAAGGAAGGAGTGACGCACTTAGTCTGGAATCTCGTTTTCGACCAAATCGACATGGGAAGCCCTACCAGGGGTACCCAGAATAGGTACCCCCGCCGACATAGCTCGAGAAGTCAAAGGTACACACAAGCTCTCTTCCCGCGACAAGGGGGCGTCACCTCTCCCTCTACTTTCTTTATGAGAGAGAGAGAGAGAGAGAGAGAGAGAGAGAGAGAGAGAGAGAGAGAGAGTTACAAGGAGTTACAAGGAAAGAAGGTACCCTAAGAGACCTTACGGTCCATTCAAAGAGAATACCTTGGGACTAGCAATCGAGCGGGCACATGGCTGCTCAATTGTTTTGCGTCCCTAAACGGCCACTTTTCAAGAATTTGTCTAGTCTTGACTTGAACTGGTCAACAGATTCACTGTTGACAACTTCCACTGGAAGTGCGTTCCACTTACCGCAGATACTGTAGGTGAAAAAGTTTCCACACAGATTGCGGTTATAACGCTTCAGTTCAGGTTTGAAGCCGTGATTGCGCGTTCTGTTCTCACTCAGTGTGAAAATATCCCGGTAGTCAACATTGTCGAACCCTCGAAGTATTTTGAAAACTTCGATGAGCTGACCACGCAGTCTACGGGTTTCCAACGAGAACAGATCTAATTCCCTTAGTCTATCCTCATAACTTTTATGTCGGATAGAGGGAATCAGTTTGGTTGCCCTGGCTTGTACGCGTTCCAACCTTGCGATGTCCTTTCGAAACGAAGGACTCCAAAATTGTACGGCATACTCCAGGTGCGGCCGAACTAGGGAGTTGTACAGACAAAGTACTATCTCCCTGTTACGGTATCCAAACTGGCGCTTTATGTAGCCTAACATCCTTTGGGCTTTCTTCTCTGCCTCAATGCACTGTTTCGAGAACTTGAGGTCGCTAGTGACAGTAACACCCAAGTCCTTCTCAGTGTCACTCGATTCGAGAGCAGTGCCCTTAAGGATATAATGAGATTGGGGATTTCTGTGGCCGATATGCATTACTTTGCACTTGTTCACGTTGAACGGCATTTGCTACGTGTCCGACCACTCCCCAATCTTCCCAAGGTCTTCCTGCAGGCGGGCAGTATTCCCATCCTTTGCAACGTTCATACCAAGCTTGGTATCGTCGGCAAATTTGGAAATCTTGGCAACCATGTCACCGTCCATGTCGTTGACGTAGATGATGAATAGTAGTGGTCCCAGGACAGAACCTTGAGGCACTCCGCTAGTAACGGGCACCCACTCAGAAGCCTGTCCATTCACCACCACCCGTTGCCGTCTGCCACTTAGCCAGTTCTCGATCCAGCCGGCTACTTTTCCGTCTATGCCCAGCGCTCGCACTTTCCGGAGAAGGCGGCGGTGTGGTACCTTATCAAAGGCTTTCTGAAAGTCTAAGTAAACCACATCCACCGCCTTGTCCCGATCGTGCTCACTGAACACGAAGTGGAAGAATTCCACAAGGTTCGTCAGGCATGACCGTTGCCTTCGGAAGCCGTGCTGGGAACTCCTCAGTAGCAGGTTTGACTCTAAATACGACGTTATTTTCTCCACCATCATGCTTTCCATGAGTTTACCGACTATCGAAGTCAGACTGATAGGTCGGTAGTTTGACGGATGGCTGGAGGATCCTTTCTTGAAGATCGGAGTCACCTCCGCCTCACGCCAGTCTCTAGGAACGCATCCGGTCCGGATTGACATGTTAAAGATAGCGCACAGATGTCGTGATACTTCATCGCACACTTCCTTCAACACCTTGGGTAGAAACCCGTCCGGTCCAGGGGACTTATTCGTCTTTAGGTCAGCGATCTTTTTCTTTATTTCTCCTTCGGTGAAGTCCATTGCCTCCAGCTTTTCCCCCGAGTAGGAATCCGTCGGCTGGGGGATGGGACCACACTCTTTAGTAAACACTGAGGAGAAGTATTCATTGAGAAGGTTAGCATTTTCTGCATCTGACTGAGTTAATGCACCCTCCTCGTCCACTAGGGGCCCAATCCTACGATGGATTGGTTTACGGCTATTTACATAGCCGAAGAACTCCTTGGGATTCTCCTTGCAGAGTCTCGCCACTCGGAGTTCCTCAGTACGCTTAGCCGCCCTTATGCTGGACTTCACTCTCCTGGCTAGCCTCCGGTACTCGTCAAAGGCACCCGAGATCTTCGATCGCCGGTACGCATTTCTCTTCTCCCTAAGCAGTTGGCCGATTTCTCGATTAAACCACTTTGGTTGAACAGAAGACCGACGGAGGCATTTCAGAGGGATGCAACTTGATTGAAGACTCATGAATTTATTTTTGAAATTGTTCCACGAATCCTCAACCTCTTCGCATACCGCTAGCCTTACATCAGTCAGCCCAGCACGAAGGCGTGCAAAGTCTGCTCTTCTCAAGTCAAGTTTCCTTGATTGACTGGCAACAGACCTTACCTTCGGGATCTTGACGGTAAATCTAACTAGCTGGTGATCACTGCCACCGAGCTCTTCGCCTACAGAGACATCCTCAACGATATCATCCTCAGAGGTGAAGACCAAGTCGAGGATATTGTCTCCTCTCGTCGGTTCTCTGACCCATTGAGTGAGGAACTCGTTGTTGGCGAACTCCAGGAGTAGCGCGCTATCGCCACAGGCTGCTCTGGTTTCCCAGTCAACTTGTCTGTTGAAGTCGCCCATAACGATGCACACTCTGCCTTGAACAAGCTCACCCAGCAGCTGGTACAGTTCCCTGTCCTTCTCAACGGGTTGGGAAGGGGGTCTGTAAAGCACCAGGGTCCTGTATCTGACAGGACCTCTCTCTAGGTCAACGCCTAGGAGCTCGTGATCGGATATAATGTTGGAGTTCGTAGATTTGATTGTATCCTTGACATACAACATTACACCGCCACCCTCTCTGTCTGGCCTATCTTTGTGGAAGAGTTGGTAGCCAGGAACCGTGAATTCGCCTTCAAAGTCTCGGTTTGACGTTTTTATCCACGATTCTGTTATGGCTACCATTTCGGGTTCTTCCGTCGCTACGAGGCCACGGAGCTCAGGAAACTTGTTCCTGATTGACCTCGCATTGAACAGAAGAACTTTCAGGGAGTCCCCGACTGTAGGACTCCCTATGCTCTTCCGTTTCCCGGCTTCTTTGTTGGGCGAGGCACCCCTTTTTGCGACCTCTGAGAAGGTCGTTCCTAGAGTGACACGGGCGTACTGGCGTACGTCCGCCCTCACTCTGGGCCGGATACTCCTTTCGGTCCTCTCTACGACATTCTGGATCATGTTCGACAGAAAGGCCTTTCCTTTAAAGGAAAGATGTACCCCATCCCTTTGGTAGAGATCATTTCTACCATAAAAGGTGCGGTACGGGTCCACAAAAAAGACCCCCTCTGCCGTACACAAATCTGCCAGGCGCCGGTTTAGAGACACATTCATCGAGTGAGCGGTCCGTGTTGGACCTCTCCTCGGGAGCATCCCGACTACCACACGCTTGCGGGTTTTCAGCCCACAGTCGTCCACGGCACCCATGACCGTGTGGAGGATTTTATCTGTAGGGCCTACCCTACCTCCTCTCAGGTACAGGTCGTTTCCACTGACCATCAGAGCAACGACTGAGCTCTCAGAAATCTGTGATTTCTCAGCCTCTACTCTGAAGTGGTGGTTACCACATCCTGGCAGGCAGCTTACCTTCACACTAGTGCGAAGGCGGGCCGCTAGCAGGGACTGCAAGCCCCGTGCTTGAGAATCACCAATAAGGGTGACTCTTGCACATTTGTCAGCAGGCGACTTATTCTTTCCTCTCGGAAGTGACTTGCCGCTTTCCTCTTGTATCTCTGCATTTTTCTTTTTTTTCTTCCTCATCTTATTTTTCTTCTCTTCATTTGTTTTCTCTTCTTCCGTTTCTCTTTTCTCTTCTTCCGTTTCTCTTTTCTCTTCTTCTCTTTCCACTTTCCCATGCGCACCAGTAGCGCTCGAATCCTCTACACTGGGGTGAGCTGCATTATGGTCCTTTTTCTTCTTTTTCTTTTTCTTCTTCTCATTGGCTCCGCATGGCAGAAGTGGGACTGCCAATGCGGTTTCACCTCCTTGGGCTGGAGTCACATCGGCGGAACCACCCAAGTCAGTGGGACTTTCGTCTCGAGCTTGAGCCGACTGGGCCTCTAGTTTAGAGGCTAGCTCTAGGATCTTTTCCTCGAGACGCCGAATCTGAAGCGCGTGCTGCGTTTCTAGGGTCTGCAGTTTATTTTCCAGCGCCCTAGATTTTTCTTCAGAGGCTGTGAAGAGATCCTTGAGTTCATTGCAGCATGCCACTGCCTCTCGGATCTCTCCTTTAAGGATGCAATCAGTGCATATACTTCCCGGGTGGCATTTCGAAAAACATCCTTCCGGGAAGTCCACGCACCACTTATCCTTCTGGCATATCGCACATGTATATTTAAGTGCAGCTGGACCTTTTTTCCCTGTCATTTTAAACACTTTCTCTCTTTCAAAACTTTGTGACCAATCAATAGAAAAAAGGGGGTTGGTGAGTTCTCCCCGCGTGAGTCGCTCCCGCCTATCGATCGGAGACGTTTCGGATCTTTCAGAAGGCACGCTCCATGTGCTGCTGTTCGTCCGACCGAGTCGTCAAGCCTCGGCGTGCCGTGGCTCCCAACCAAGCAGCACAGACGGTCCCCGAAGGGGCCATCGATTTGTCACCAGGTGAACAACAACGAAGCACGCCCCTTACTAAACTCCTACTAGTTCCCTTCACAACGGCCAGGATCTCGGAGCAGCGTTCAATGGATATCCCGCCCCACCAAAAGACTCGACCCAAGGCTTTTTATTGGCCTGGCAACCAACCTGGGAACAAAGGGCCGTCACCTCGGACCGATGCTACCAGAGGCACCCGTCAACGGTCACTGGGAACGGTCAATAATTACGCGCCAGGGAAGGGGTTAACGGGGCATTACCCTCATCCCATTCATCGTGCCCCAACGCCTAGGACACCTCTAGTCCTAGTCTCTCTCAACCAGTGAGCGTCGATTGGCGTTGTTTATAGAGGTTCCAAAGCCTCTTTTCTGACGCATGAGGTAGCTGCCAGGTCCTTATATGTAGATAGAGGAAGAAAAGAGAAACAGGGACATGATAGGAGTAGGCTTTTTTTTGTTTTTTTTCTTTTTGTATAAGTGGGAGAGATAGAATAAAAGTAAAAAAAGAGATGGATAGAGTAAAAAAAAAGGAAGGAATGACGCACTTAGTCTGGAATCTCGTTTTCGACCAAATCGACAAGGGAAGGCCTACCAGGGGTACCCAGAAGAGGTACCCCCGCCGACATAGCTCGAAAAGTCAAAGGTACACACAAGCTCTCTTCCCGCGACAAGGGGGCGTCATCTCTCCCTCTACATTCTTTGAAGAGAGAGAGAGAGAGAGAGAGAGAGAGAGAGAGAGAGAGTTACAAGGAGTTACAAGGAATATTAGTACCTCAAAAGACTAGTTTGTCCATACCGAGGGGGTACTTTTGTTGTGTTTTTTTCTTAACTAATTGCTTTAGAGAAAGTATAGTACAGTTTAAGGCTCTCCCCTCCCACCTCTCCCACCCGAGTCAATCGGGCATGAAAAGTATGAAAGGACACCTGCTGTCCGAAAGAAAGTGAAGAGAGAGAGAGAGAGAGAGAGAGAGAGAGAGAGAGAGAGAGAGAGAGAGAGAGAGAGAGAGAGAGAGTTACAAGGAGTTACAAGGAAAGTAAGTACCCTAGGAGACCTTACGGTCCATTCAAAGAGAGTACCTTTAGGCTAGCAATCGAGCGGGCACATGGCTGCTCAATTGTTTTGCGTCCCTAAACGGCCACTTTTCAAGACTTTGTCTAGTCTTGACTTGAACTGGTCAACAGATTCACTGTTGACAACTTCCACTGGAAGTGCGTTCCACATACCGCAGATACTGTAAGTGAAAAAATTTCCACACAGATTGCGGTTGTAACGCTTCAGTTCAAGTTTGAAGCCGTGATTGCGCGTTCTGTTCTCACTCAGTGTGAAAATAGCCCGGTAGTCAACATTGTCGAACCCTCGAAGTATTTTGAAGACTTCGATGAGCTGACCACGCTGTCTACGGGTTTCCAGCGAGAACAGATCTAATTCCCTTAGTCTATCCTCATAACTTTTATGTCGGATAGAGGGAATCAGCTTGGTTGCCCTGGCTTGTACGCGTTCCAATCTCGCGATGTCCTTTCGCAATGAAGGACTCCAAAATTGTACGGCATACTCCAGGTGCGGTCGGACAAGTGAGTTGTACAGGCACAGTACAATCTCCTGGTTCCGATAAACAAACTGGCGCTTAATATAGCCTAGCATCCTTTGGGCCTTTTTCTCCGCCTCAATGCACTGTTTCGAGAACTTGAGGTCACTAGTGATTGTTACACCCAAGTCCTTCTCAGTGTCGGTGGATTCCATAGCAGTGCCCTTAAGGATATACTGAGATTGGGGGTTTCTGTGGCCGATATGCATCACTTTGCATTTGCCCACGTTAAAAGGCATTTGCCACGTGTCCGACCACTCCCCAATCTTCCCAAGATCTTCCTGCAGGCGGGCAGTATTTCCATCCTTTGCAACGTTCATACCAAGCTTGGTATCGTCGGCAAATTTGGAAATCTTCGCAACCATGTCACCGTCCATGTCGTTGACGTAGATGATGAATAGTAGTGGTCCCAGGACAGAACCTTGAGGCACCCCGCTAGTAACGGGCACCCACTCAGAAGACTGTCCATTTACCACCACCCGTTGCCGTCTGCCACTTAGCCAGTTCTCGATCCAGCCGGCTACCTTTCCGTCTATGCCAAGCGCTCGCACTTTCCGGAGAAGGCGGCGGTGTGGTACCTTATCAAAGGCTTTCTGAAAGTCTAGGTAGACCACATCCACCGCCTTGTCCCGATCGTGCTCACTGAAAACGAAGTGGAAGAATTCTACAAGGTTCGTCAGGCATGACCGTTGCCTTCGGAAGCCGTGCTGGGAACTCCTCAGTAGCAGGTTTGACTCTAAATACGACGTCACTTTGTCCACCATGATGCTTTCCATGAGTTTACCGACTATCGAAGTGAGACTGATAGGTCGGTAGTTCGACGGTTGGTTACGGTCTCCTTTCTTGAAGATAGGAGTCACCTCCGCCTCACGCCAGTCTCTAGGAACGCATGCGGTCCGGATTGACATGTTAAAGATAGCGCACAGATGTCGTGATACTTCATCGCACACTTCCTTCAACACTTTAGGTAGAAACCCGTCCGGTCCAGGGGACTTATTCGTCTTTAGGTCAGCGATCTTTTTCTTTATTTCTCCTTCGGTGAAGTCCATTGCCTCCAGCTTTTCCCCCGAGTAGGAATCCGTCGGCTGGGGAATGGGACCACACTCTTCAGTAAACACTGAAGAGAAGTAGTCGTTGAGGAGGTTGGCATTTTCTGCATCTGAATGCTTTAATGTCCCCTCCTCGTTCCTCAAAGGGCCAATCGTTCGACGGATTGGTTTACGGCTGTTCACATATCCAAAAAACTCCTTGGGATTCTCTTTACAGAGTCTCGCCACTCGGAGTTCCTCAGACCGCTTAGCCGCCCTTATGCTGGACTTCACTCTCCTGGCTAGCCTCCGGTATTCGTCAAAGTCACCCGAGATCTTCGATTGCCGGTACACATTTCTCTTCTCCCTAAGCAGTTGCCCGATTTCTCGATTAAACCACTTTGGTTGAACAGAAGACCGACGGGGGCATTTCAGAGGGATAAAACGCGATTGAAGACTCATGAATGTGGTTTTGAAACTGTTCCAAGAGTCTTCAACAGCATCGCACTCCTCTAGCCTCGCGTCAGTCAGTCCCGCGCGTAGACCTGCAAAGTCTGCTCTTCTTAAATCCAGTTTCCTTGATTTACTAGTTGCAGGCTCTGCCTTGGGGACTTTGACTACAAATCTAATTAGTCGGTGGTCACTGCCACCGAGCTCTTCGCCAACAGAGAGGTCCTCAACGATGTCATCCTCAGAGGTGAAAACCAAGTCGAGGATATTGTCTCCTCTCGTTGGCTCTCTCACCCATTGAGTGAGGAACTCGTTGTTCGTGAACTCCAGGAGTAGTGCGTTCTCGCCACAGGGTTCTCTGGTTTCCCAGTCAACTTGTGTGTTGAAATCACCCATGACGATACACACTCTGTCTTCGACAAGTTCTCCTAGTAGCTGGTACAGATCTCTGTCTTTTTCAACGAGTTGGGCAGGAGGTCTATAAAGCACCAGGGTCCTGTATTTGGCAAGACCTATCTCTAGGTCAACACCTAGTAGTTCATGGTCGGATACGATGTTGCAATCCGTCGAGTTGAGAGTATCCTTGACATACAACATCACACCGCCACCTTCTCTGTCTGGCCTATCTTTCAAGAAGAGCTGGTAACCGGGAATAGTGAATTCGCCTTCAAAGTCTCGGTTTAAGGTTTTTATCCACGATTCTGTTATTGCTACCATTTCGGGTTCTTCCGTCGCTACGAGGCCACGGAGCTCAGGAAACTTGTTCCTGATTGACCTCGCATTGAACAGAAGAACTTTCAGGGAGTCCCCGACTGTAGGACTCCCTACGCTCTTCCGTTTCCCGGCTTGTTTGTTTGTGAGGCACCCCTTTTTGCGACCTCTGAGAAGGTCGTTCCTGGAGTGACACGGGCATACTGGCGTACGTCCGCCCTCACTCTGGGCCGGATACTCCTTTCGGTCCTCTCTACGACATCCTGGATCATGTTCGACAGAAAGGCCTTTCCTTTAAAGGAAAGATGTACCCCATCCCTTTGGTAGAGATCATTTCTACCATAAAAGGTGCGGTACGGGTCCACAAAAAAGACCCCCTCTGCCGTACACAAATCTGCCAGGCGCCGGTTTAAAGACACATTCATCGAGTGAGCGGTCCGTGTTGGACCTCTCCTCGGGAGCATCTCGACTACCACGCGCTTGCGGGTTTTCAGCCCACAGTCGTCCACGGCACCCATGACCGTGTGGAGGATTTTATCTGTAGGGCCTACCCTACCTCCTCTCAGGTACAGGTCGTTTCCACTGACCATCAGAGCAACGACTGAGCTCTCAGAAATCTGTGATTTCTCAGCCTCTACTCTGATGTGGTGGTTACCACATCCTGGCAGGCAGCTTACCTTAACGCTTGTGCGAAGGCAGGCCGCTAGCAGGGGCTGCAGGTCCCGTGCCTGGGAATCGCCCACAAGGATGACCCTGGCACATTTGCCTGCTGAGCTCGAATTCTTTTTTTTCTGAGGCAAGCTCTCCGATTCCTCTCTCTTCCCCATCATGGTGTTTTCAGGCTTTTCTTTTTTCTTCTTCCTCTTATTCTTCTTCTTCTTCTCTATCATCTTTTCCCCCTTGTCATCCTTTTCATTAACTTCTTCTACCCTTTCTTCTTCTATTTCTCTCTCTTCCTCTTTCTTCTTTCCCTTTTTCGTCTTTTTTTTTCTTTTTCCCTTTTGGTGTCGCTGCCACATTCGGGCACGGGCTCTCTGCAGAGGTAGTGTTTGCCACAGGACTCGAGAGATCGTTTAATTTCTCTTCGAGCCTGCGGATCTGGTGGGAGTGCTCCTCCTTGAGCCTCTCGATTTTCTGTTCGAGGTATGTAGTTCTTTCCCTGTAGTAGGCGACTACTTCCTCCACTTCCTTCTTTAAAATGCAAGTGGTGCATACACTGTCTGGGTGGCATTTCGCATAGCAGCCTTCCGGGAAGTCAACGCACCACTTGTCCTTCTTACATGTGGCACACGTGAATTTTAGCGCTGCTGGACCTTTCTTTCCTGCCATTTCGAACACTCTATTTCTTAAGCTTGTGACCAATCAATATATAAAAAGGGGGTTGGTGAGTTCTCCCCGCGTGAGTCGCTCCCGCTTATTGATCGGAGTCGTTTCGGAGTCTTCCAGAAGGCACGCTCCATGTGCTGCTGTTCGTCCGACCGAGTCGTCAAGCCTCGGCGTGCCGTGGCTCCCAACCAAGCAGCACAGACGGTCCCCGAAGGGGCCATCGATTTCTCACCAGGTGAACAACAACGAAGCACACCCCTTACTAAACTCCTACTAGTTCCCTTCACAACGGCCAGGATCTCGGAGTAGCGTTCAATGGATATCCCGCCACACCAAGGAACTCGACCCAAGGCTTTTTATTGGCCTGGCAACCAACCTGGGAACAAAGGGCCTTCACCTCGGACCGATGCTATCAGAGGCACCCGTCAACGGGCACTGGGAACGGTCAATAATTACGCGCCAGGGAAGGGGTTAACGGGGCACTACCCTCATCCCATTCATCGTGCCCCAACGCCTAGGACCCCTCTAGTCCTAGTCTCTCGCAACCAGTGAGCGTCGATTGGCGTTGTTTATAGAGGTTCCAAAGCCTCTCTTCTGACGCGTGAGGTAGCTGCCAGGTCCTTATATGTAGATAGAGGGAAAAAAGGGAAAGAGTGACATGATAGGAGTAGGCTTTTTTTTTTTTCTTTTTTTTTTTTTGTATAAGTGGGAGAGATAGAATAAAAGTAAAAAAAGAGAAGGATAGAGTAGAAAAAGGAAAAGATGACGCACTTAGTCTGGAACCTCGTTTCCGACCAAACCGACAAGGGAAGCCCTGCCAGGGGTACCCAGAAGAGGTACCCCCGCCGACATAGCTCGAAAAGTCAAAGGTCCACACGAGCTCTCTTCCCGCGACAAGGGGGCGTCACCTCTCCCTCTGGTTTAGAGAGAGAGAGAGAGAGAGAGAGAGAGAGAGAGAGAGAGAGAGAGAGAGTAACAAGGAGTAACAAGGAAAGTAAGTACCCTAGGAGACCTTACGGTCCATTCAAAGAGGGTACCTTTGGACTAGCAATTGAGCGGGCACATGGCTGCTCACTTGTTTTGCGTCCCTAAACGGCCACTTTTCAAGACTTTGTCTAGTCTTGACTTGAACTGGTCAACAGATTCACTGTTGACAACTTCCACTGGAAGTGCGTTCCACTTACCGCAGATACTCTAGGTGAAAAAGTTTCCACACAGATTGCGGTTGTAACGCTTCAGTTCAAGTTTGAAGCCGTGATTGCGCGTTCTGTTCTCACTCAGTGTGAAAATATCCCGGTAGTCAACATTGTCGAACCCTCGAAGTATTTTGAAGACTTCGATGAGCTGACCACGCAGTCTACGGGTTTCCAGCGAGAACATATCTAACTCCCTTAGTCTATCCTCATAACTTTTATGTCGGATAGAGGGAATCAGCTTGGTTGCCCTGGCTTGTACGCGTTCCAATCTCGCGATGTCCTTTCGCAATGAAGGACTCCAAAATTGTACGGCATACTCCAGGTGCGGTCGGACAAGTGAGTTGTACAGGCACAGTACAATCTCCTGGTTCCGATAACCAAACTGGCGCTTAATATAGCCTAGCATCCTTAGGGCCTTTTTCTCCGCCTCAATGCACTGTTTCGAGAACTTGAGGTCACTAGTGATTGTTACACCCAAGTCCTTCTCAGTGTCGGTGGATTCCATAGCAGTGCCCTTAAGGATATACTGAGATTGGGGGTTTCTGTGGCCGATATGCATAACTTTGCATTTGCCCACGTTAAAAGGCATTTGCCACTTGTCCGACCACTCCCCAATCTTCCCAAGATCTTCCTGCAGGCGGGCAGTATTTCCATCCTTTGCAACGTTCATACCAAGCTTGGTATCGTCGGCAAATTTGGAAATCTTCGCAACCATGTCACTGTCCATGTCGTTGACGTAGATGATAAATAGTAGTGGTCCCAGGACAGAACCTTGAGGCACCCCGCTAGTAACGGGCACCCACTCAGAAGACTGTCCATTCACCACCACCCGTTGCCGTCTGCCACTTAGCCAGTTCTCGATCCAGCCGGCTACCTTTCCGTCTATGCCAAGCGCTCGCACTTTCCGGAGAAGGCGGCGGTGTGGTACCTTATCAAAGGCTTTCTGAAAGTCTAGGTAGACCACATCCACCGCCTTGTCCCGATCGTGCTCGCTGAAAACGAAGTGGAAGAATTCTACAAGGTTCGTCAGGCATGACCGTTGCCTTCGGAAGCCGTGCTGGGAACTCCTCAGTAGCAGGTTTAACTCTAAATACGACGTCACTTTGTCCACCATGATGCTTTCCATGAGTTTACCGACTATCGAAGTCAGACTGATAGGTCGGTAGTTCGACGGTTGGTTACGGTCTCCTTTCTTGAAGATCGGAGTCACCTCCGCCTCACGCCAGTCTCTAGGAACGCATCCGGTCCGGATTGACATGTTAAAGATAGCGCACAGATGTCGTGATACTTCATCGCACACTTCCTTCAACACCTTGGGTAGAAACCCGTCCGGTCCAGGGGACTTATTCGTCTTTAGGTCAGCGATCCTTTTCTTTATTTCTCCTTCAGTGAAGTCCATTGCCTCCAGCTTTTCCCCCGAGTAGGAATCCGTCGGCTGGGGAATGGGACCACACTCTTCAGTAAACACCGAAGAGAAGTAGTCGTTGAGGAGGTTAGCATTTTCTGCATCTGAATGCTTTAATGTACCCTCCTCATTCCTCAAAGGGCCAATCATTCGACGGATTGGTTTACGGCTGTTCACATATCCAAAAAACTCCTTGGGATTCTCTTTACAGAGTCTCGCCACTCGGAGTTCCTCAGACCGCTTAGCCGCCCTTATGCTGGACTTCACTCTCCTGGCTAGCCTCCGGTATTCGTCAAAGTCACCCGAGATCTTCGATTGCCGGTACACATTTCTCTTCTCCCTAAGCAGTTGCCCGATTTCTCGATTAAACCACTTTGGTTGAACAGAAGACCGACGGGGGCATTTCAGAGGGATAAAACGCGATTGAAGACTCATGAATGTGGTTTTGAAACTGTTCCAAGAGTCTTCAACAGCATCGCACTCCTCTAGCCTCGCGTCAGTCAGTCCCGCGCGTAGACCTGCAAAGTCTGCTCTTCTTAAATCCAGTTTCCTTGATTTACTAGTTGCAGGCTCTGCCTTGGGGACTTTGACTACAAATCTAATTAGTCGGTGGTCACTGCCACTGAGCTCTTCGCCAACAGAGAGGTCCTCAACGATGTCATCCTCAGAGGTGAAAACCAAGTCGAGGATATTGTCTCCTCTCGTTGGCTCTCTCACCCATTGAGTGAGGAACTCGTTGTTCGTGAACTCCAGGAGTAGTGCGTTCTCGCCACAGGGTTCTCTGGTTTCCCAGTCAACTTGTGTGTTGAAATCACCCATGACGATACACACTCTGTCTTCGACAAGTTCTCCTAGTAGCTGGTACAGATCTCTGTCTTTTTCAACGAGTTGGGCAGGAGGTCTATAAAGCACCAGGGTCCTGTATTTGGCAAGACCTATCTCTAGGTCAACACCTAGTAGTTCATGGTCGGATACGATGTTGCAATCCGTCGAGTTGAGAGTATCCTTGACATACAACATCACACCGCCACCTTCTCTGTCTGGCCTATCTTTCAAGAAGAGCTGGTAACCGGGAATAGTGAATTCGCCTTCAAAGTCTCGGTTTAAGGTTTTTATCCACGATTCTGTTATGGCTACCATTTCGGGTTCTTCCGTCGCTACGAGGCCACGGAGCTCAGGAAACTTGTTCCTGATTGACCTCGCATTGAACAGAAGAACTTTCAGGGAGTCCCCGACTGTAGGACTCCCTACGCTCTTCCGTTTCCCGGCTTGTTTGTTTGTGAGGCACCCCTTTTTGCGACCTCTGAGAAGGTCGTTCCTGGAGTGACACGGGCATACTGGCGTACGTCCGCCCTCACTCTGGGCCGGATACTCCTTTCGGTCCTCTCTACGACATCCAGGATCATGTTCGACAGAAAGGCCTTTCCTTTAAAGGAAAGATGTACCCCATCCCTTTGGTAGAGATCATTTCTACCATAAAAGGTGCGGTACGGGTCCACAAAAAAGACCCCCTCTGCCGTACACAAATCTGCCAGGCGCCGGTTTAAAGACACATTCATCGAGTGAGCGGTCCGTGTTGGACCTCTCCTCGGGAGCATCTCGACTACCACGCGCTTGCGGGTTTTCAGCCCACAGTCGTCCACGGCACCCATGACCGTGTGGAGGATTTTATCTGTAGGGCCTACCCTACCTCCTCTCAGGTACAGGTCGTTTCCACTGACCATCAGAGCAACGACTGAGCTCTCAGAAATCTGTGATTTCTCAGCCTCTACTCTGATGTGGTGGTTACCACATCCTGGCAGGCAGCTTACCTTAACGCTTGTGCGAAGGCGGGCCGCTAGCAGGGGCTGCAGGTCCCGTGCCTGGGAATCGCCCACAAGGATGACCCTGGCACATTTGCCTGCTGAGCTCGAATTCTTTTTTTTCTGAGGCAAGCTCTCCGATTCCTCTCTCTTCCCCATCATGGTGTTTTCAGGCTTTTCTTTTTTCTTCTTCCTCTTATTCTTCTTCTTCTTCTCTATCATCTTTTCCCCCTTGTCATCCTTTTCATTAACTTCTTCTACCCTTTCTTCTTCTATTTCTCTCTCTTCCTCTTTCTTCTTTCCCTTTTTCGTCTTTTTTTTTCTTTTTCCCTTTTGGTGTCGCTGCCACATTCGGGCACGGGCTCTCTGCAGAGGTAGTGTTTGCCACAGGACTCGAGAGATCGTTTAATTTCTCTTCGAGCCTGCGGATCTGGTGGGAGTGCTCCTCCTTGAGCCTCTCGATTTTCTGTTCGAGGTCTGTAGTTCTTTCCCTGTAGTAGGCGACTACTTCCTCCACTTCCTTCTTTAAAATGCAAGTGGTGCATACACTGTCTGGGTGGCATTTCGCATAGCAGCCTTCCGGGAAGTCAACGCACCACTTGTCCTTCTTACATGTGGCACACGTGAATTTTAGCGCTGCTGGACCTTTCTTTCCTGCCATTTCGAACACTCTATTTCTTAAGCTTGTGACCAATCAATATATAAAAAGGGGGTTGGTGAGTTCTCCCCGCGTGAGTCGCTCCCGCTTATTGATCGGAGTCGTTTCGGAGTCTTCCAGAAGGCACGCTCCATGTGCTGCTGTTCGTCCGACCGAGTCGTCAAGCCTCGGCGTGCCGTGGCTCCCAACCAAGCAGCACAGACGGTCCCCGAAGGGGCCATCGATTTCTCACCAGGTGAACAACAACGAAGCACACCCCTTACTAAACTCCTACTAGTTCCCTTCACAACGGCCAGGATCTCGGAGTAGCGTTCAATGGATATCCCGCCACACCAAGGAACTCGACCCAAGGCTTTTTATTGGCCTGGCAACCAACCTGGGAACAAAGGGCCTTCACCTCGGACCGATGCTACCAGAGGCACCCGTCAACGGGCACTGGGAACGGTCAATAATTACGCGCCAGGGAAGGGGTTAACGGGGCACTACCCTCATCCCATTCATCGTGCCCCAACGCCTAGGACCCCTCTAGTCCTAGTCTCTCGCAACCAGTGAGCGTCGATTGGCGTTGTTTATAGAGGTTCCAAAGCCTCTCTTCTGACGCGTGAGGTAGCTGCCAGGTCCTTATATGTAGATAGAGGGAAAAAAGGGAAAGAGTGACATGATAGGAGTAGGCTTTTTTTTTTTCTTTTTTTTTTTTTTGTATAAGTGGGAGAGATAGAATAAAAGTAAAAAAAGAGAAGGATAGAGTAGAAAAAGGAAAAGATGACGCACTTAGTCTGGAACCTCGTTTCCGACCAAACCGACAAGGGAAGCCCTGCCAGGGGTACCCAGAAGAGGTACCCCCGCCGACATAGCTCGAAAAGTCAAAGGTCCACACAAGCTCTCTTCCCGCGACAAGGGGGCGTCACCTCTCCCTCTGGTTTAGAGAGAGAGAGAGAGAGAGAGAGAGAGAGAGAGAGAGAGAGAGAGAGAGAGAGAGAGAGAGAGAGAGTAACAAGGAGTAACAAGGAAAGTAAGTACCCTAGGAGACCTTACGGTCCATTCAAAGAGGGTACCTTTGGACTAGCAATTGAGCGGGCACATGGCTGCTCACTTGTTTTGCGTCCCTAAACGGCCACTTTTCAAGACTTTGTCTAGTCTTGACTTGAACTGGTCAACAGATTCACTGTTGACAACTTCCACTGGAAGTGCGTTCCACTTACCGCAGATACTCTAGGTGAAAAAGTTTCCACACAGATTGCGGTTGTAACGCTTCAGTTCAAGTTTGAAGCCGTGATTGCGCGTTCTGTTCTCACTCAGTGTGAAAATATCCCGGTAGTCAACATTGTCGAACCCTCGAAGTATTTTGAAGACTTCGATGAGCTGACCACGCAGTCTAAGGGTTTCCAGCGAGAACATATCTAACTCCCTTAGTCTATCCTCATAACTTTTATGTCGGATAGAGGGAATCAGCTTGGTTGCCCTGGCTTGTACGCCTTCCAATCTCGCGATGTCCTTTCGCAATGAAGGACTCCAAAATTGTACGGCATACTCCAGGTGCGGTCGGACAAGTGAGTTGTACAGGCACAGTACAATCTCCTGGTTCCGATAACCAAACTGGCGCTTAATATAGCCTAGCATCCTTAGGGCCTTTTTCTCCGCCTCAATGCACTGTTTCGGAACTTGAGGTCACTAGTGATTGTTACACCCAAGTCCTTCTCAGTGTCGGTGGATTCCATAGCAGTGCCCCTAAGGATATACTGAGATTGGGGGTTTCTGTGGCCGATATGCATCACTTTGCATTTGCCCACGTTAAAAGGCATTTGCCACGTGTCCGACCACTCCCCAATCTTCCCAAGATCTTCCTGCAGGCGGGCAGTATTTCCATCCTTTGCAACGTTCATACCAAGCTTGGTATCGTCGGCAAATTTGGAAATCTTCGCAACCATGTCACCGTCCATGTCGTTGACGTAGATGATAAATAGTAGTGGTCCCAGGACAGAACCTTGAGGCACCCCGCTAGTAACGGGCACCCACTCAGAAGACTGTCCATTCACCACCACCCGTTGCCGTCTGCCACTTAGCCAGTTCTCGATCCAGCCGGCTACCTTTCCGTCTATGCCAAGCGCTCGCACTTTCCGGAGAGGGCGGCGGTGTGGTACCTTATCAAAGGCTTTCTGAAAGTCTAGGTAGACCACATCCACCGCCTTGTCCCGATCGTGCTCGCTGAAAACGAAGTGGAAGAATTCTACAAGGTTCGTCAGGCATGACCGTTGCCTTCGGAAGCCGTGCTGGGAACTCCTCAGTAGCAGGTTTGACTCTAAATACGACGTCACTTTGTCCACCATGATGCTTTCCATGAGTTTACCGACTATCGAAGTCAGACTGATAGGTCGGTAGTTCGACGGTTGGTTACGGTCTCCTTTCTTGAAGATCGGAGTCACCTCCGCCTCACGCCAGTCTCTAGGAACGCATCCGGTCCGGATTGACATGTTAAAGATAGCGCACAGATGTCGTGATACTTCATCGCACACTTCCTTCAACACCTTGGGTAGAAACCCGTCCGGTCCAGGGGACTTATTCGTCTTTAGGTCAGCGATCCTTTTCTTTATTTCTCCTTCAGTGAAGTCCATTGCCTCCAGCTTTTCCCCCGAGTAGGAATCCGTCGGCTGGGGAATGGGACCACACTCTTCAGTAAACACCGAAGAGAAGTAGTCGTTGAGGAGGTTGGCATTTTCTGCATCTGAATGCTTTAATGTCCCCTCCTCATTCCTCAAAGGGCCAATCGTTCGACGGATTGGTTTACGGCTGTTCACATATCCAAAAAACTCCTTGGGATTCTCTTTACAGAGTCTCGCCACTCGGAGTTCCTCAGACCGCTTAGCCGCCCTTATGCTGGACTTCACTCTCCTGGCTAGCCTCCGGTATTCGTCAAAGTCACCCGAGATCTTCGATTGCCGGTACACATTTCTCTTCTCCCTAAGCAGTTGGCCGATTTCTCGATTAAACCACTTTGGTTGAACAGACGACCGACGGGGGCATTTCAGAGGGATGAAACGCGATTGAAGACTCATGAATGTGGTTTTGAAACTGTTCCAAGAGTCTTCAACAGCCTCGCACTCTTCTAGCCTCGCGTCAGTAAGTTCCGCGCGTAGACCTGCAAAGTCTGCTCTTCTCAAATCCAGTTTCCTTGATTTACTAGTTGCAGACTCTGCCTTGGGGACTTTGACTACGAATCTAATTAGTCGGTGGTCCCTGCCACCGAGCTCTTCGCCAACAGAGAGGCCCCCAACGATGTCATCCTCAGAGGTGAAAACCAAGTCGAGGATATTGTCTCCTCTCGTTGGCTCTCTCACCCATTGAGTGAGGAACTCGTTGTTCGTGAACTCCAGGAGTGGTGCGTTCTCGCCACAGGGTTCTCTGGTTTCCCAGTCAACTTGTGTATTGAAATCACCCATGACGATACACACTCTGTCTTCGACAAGTTCTCCTAGTAGCTGGTACAGATCTCTGTCCTTTTCAACGAGTTGGGCAGGAGGTCTATAAAGCACCAGGGTCCTGTATTTGGCAGCACCTATCTCTAGGTCAACACCTAGTAGTTCATGGTCGGATACGATGTTGCAATCCGTCGAGTTGAGAGTATCCTTGACATACAACATCACACCGCCACCCTCTCTGTCTGGCCTATCTTTCTGGAAGAGCTGGTAACCGGGAATCGTGAATTCGCCTTCAAAATCTCGGCTTGAGGTTTTAATCCACGTCTCCGTTATGGCCACCATCTCAGGTTCCTTCTGTTGCTACGAGGCCACGGAGCTCAGAAACTTATTTCTGAGAGAGGAGAGAGAGAGAGAGAGAGAGAGAGAGAGAGAGAGAGAGAGAGAGAGAGAGAGAGAGAGAGAGAGAGAGAGAGAGAGAGAGAGAGAGAGAGAGAGAGAGAGAGAGAGAGAGAGAGAGAGAGAGAGAGAGAGAGAGAGAGAGAGAGAGAGAGAGAGAGAGAGAGAGGAGAGAGAGAGAGAGAGAGAGAGAGAGAGAGAGAGAGAGAGAGAGAGAGAGAGAGAGAGAGAGAGAGAGAGAGAGAGAGAGAGAGAGAGAGAGAGAGAGAGAGAGAGAGAGAGAGAGAGAGAGAGAGAGAGAGAGAGAGAGAGAGAGAGAGAGAGAGAGAGAGAGAGAGAGAGAGAGAGAGAGAGAGAGAGAGAGAGAGAGAGAGAGAGAGAGAGAGAGAGAGAGAGAGAGAGAGAGAGAGAGAGAGAGAGAGAGTAACAAGGAGTAACAAGGAAAGTAAGTACCCTAGGAGACCTTACGGTCCATTCAAAGAGGGTACCTTTGGACTAGCAATTGAGCGGGCACATGGCTGCTCAATTGTTTTGCGTCCATAAACGGCCACTTTTCAAGACTTTGTCTAGTCTTGACTTGAACTGGTCAACAGATTCACTGTTGACAACTTCCACTGGAAGTGCGTTCCACTTACCGCAGATACTCTAGGTGAAAAAGTTTCCACACAGATTGCGGTTGTAACGCTTCAGTTCAAGTTTGAAGCCGTGATTGCGCGTTCTGTTCTCACTCAGTGTGAAAATATCCCGGTAGTCAACATTGTCGAACCCTCGAAGTATTTTGAAGACTTCGATGAGCTGACCACGCAGTCTACGGGTTTCCAGTGAGAACAGATCTAACTCCCTTAATCTATCCTCATAACTTTTATGTCGGATAGAGGGAATCAGCTTGGTTGCCCTGGCTTGTACGCGTTCCAATCTCGCGATGTCCTTTCGCAATGAAGGACTCCAAAATTGTACGGCATACTCCAGGTGCGGTCGGACAAGTGAGTTGTACAGGCACAGTACAATCTCCTGGTTCCGATAACCAAACTGGCGCTTAATATAGCCTAGCATCCTTTGGGCCTTTTTCTCCGCCTCAATGCACTGTTTCGAGAACTTGAGGTCACTAGTGATTGTTACACCCAAGTCCTTCTCAGTGTCGGTGGATTCAATAGCAGTGCCCTTAAGGATATACTGAGATTGGGGGTTTCTGTGGCCGATATGCATCACTTTGCATTTGCCCACGTTAAAAGGCATTTGCCACGTGTCCGACCACTCCCCCAATCTTCCCAAGATCTTCCTGCAGGCGGGCAGTATTTCCATCCTTTGCAACGTTCATACCAAGCTTGGTATCGTCGGCAAATTTGGAAATCTTCGCAACCATGTCACCGTCCATGTCGTTGACGTAGATGATAAATAGTAGTGGTCCCAGGACAGAACCTTGAGGCACCCCGCTAGTAACGGGCACCCATTCAGAAGACTGTCCATTTACCACCACCCGTTGCCGTCTGCCACTTAGCCAGTTCTCGATCCAGCCGGCTACCTTTCCGTCTATGCCAAGCGCTCGCACTTTCCGGAGAAGGCGGCGGTGTGGTACCTTATCAAAGGCTTTCTGAAAGTCTAGGTAGACCACATCCACCGCCTTGTCCCGATCGTGCTCACTGAAAACGAAGTGGGAAGAATTCCACAAGGTTCGTCAGGCATGACCGTTGCCTTCGGAAGCCGTGCTGGGAACTCCTCAGTAGCAGGTTTGACTCTAAATACGACGTCACTTTGTCCACCATGATGCTTTCCATGAGTTTACCGACTATCGAAGTCAGACTGATAGGTCGGTAGTTCGACGGTTGGTTACGGTCTCCTTTCTTGAAGATAGGAGTCACCTCCGCCTCACGCCAGTCTCTAGGAACGCATCCGGTCCGGATTGACATGTTAAAGATAGCGCACAGATGTCGTGATACTTTATCGCACACTTCCTTCAACACTTTAGGTAGAAACCCGTCCGGTCCAGGGGACTTATTCGTCTTTAGGTCAGCGATCTTTTTCTTTATTTCTCCTTCGGTGAAGTCCATTGCCTCCAGCTTTTCCCCCGAGTAGGAATCCGTCGGCTGGGGAATGGGACCACACTCTTCAGTAAACACTGAAGAGAAGTAGTCGTTGAGGAGGTTAGCATTTTCTGCATCTGAATGCTTTAATGTCCCCTCCTCATTCCTCAAAGGGCCAATCGTTCGACGGATTGGTTTACGGCTGTTCACATATCCAAAGAACTCCTTGGGATTCTCTTTACAGAGTCTCGCCACTCGGAGTTCCTCAGACCGCTTAGCCGCCCTTATGCTGGACTTCACTCTCCTGGCTAGCCTCCGGTATTCGTCAAATTCACCCGAGATCTTCGATTGCCGGTACACATTTCTCTTCTCCCTAAGCAGTTGGCCGATTTCTCGATTAAACCACTTAGGTTGAACAGAAGACAGACGGGGGCA